>CM028359.1:600000-1089252 GCA_016618105.1 Dendrobium huoshanense
CTTATTCACAAGCATAACAGAAAATGTCAAGAGTCGGCTAACAAAACCCGCAAAGCAGTCAAATTTGAAGGAGACAAAGTGTGGATACGCCTACGCAAAGAGAGATTCCCACCGGGAGCTTTCGGAAAACTAAAGCCAAAAGCAGACGGACCGTTCCGAATCGTCAAAAAAATCAGCGACAACGCTTATCAAATTGAGCTCCCCGACGATTATAACGTATCCGCTACTTTCAATGTGGCCGATGTATCCCCATACTACGAACCTGAAGTTCCTCCTACCCCGGTAGATTGACGCCGGAGCTATGTGTTGTATTAAGTTGTTTTTTTTAATTCGTTTAGATAACTTCAGGTTCATGTAATGTAGCACCCACTTTTTTCTAGCTATCTCTTGTCTATGGCTTACTCTGTGGCTTGTTTTGTGTATAAATAAATGACTTATGGAATAATAAAAGATAGATGGTTTTAGTGCAACTTTTGAATTCCTCTATGGAATTTGTTCTGTATCCTGACAGACGTCAGGTGGTGGTGTTCTTGTCCCTTCGGTGTTGGCCTCAGAGGTGGGCCAACCCTCTCTTGGCGAGGTAAGCGTAGTCTCGATCGCTCCTCCCCCTCCCGTCTTTGACCGTGACCTCCCTGGATCCCGACGTTGGCCACGATTGTTCTCCACGGTAGACGTTGTTTCAGCCGTCTACCTCGTCTCTGATTCTTGCCGCGACTGTTTCGGCTCCAAGTCCGGTGTCACCTAGTGAGGGGATTGTGACTTTGGGTGATCAAGTCATTAATAAGAGTACACGTTTTAGATATATTGGATCTATTGTTCAGAGTGATGGTGAAATAGATGGGGATATTATCGGCAAAATTCAAGTTGGATGGTTGAAGTGGAGGAATGCATCAGGCTTGTTGTGTGATAGAAAAGTACCCCTCAAACTTAAGGGAAAATTCTATAAGATGGTAGTGAGGCCTGCAATGCTTTATGGTGCTGAATGTTGACCAGTAAAAGAGAAACATAATACTAAGTTAAGTGTGACAGATATGAGGATACTCAGGTGGATGAGTGACTTTACTCTTAGAGATATGATACGAAATGAGCATATACGTGAAAAGGTTGGAGTAGCTCCAGTAGAAGATAAGATTAGAGAGAGTCGCCTTAGATGATTTGGTCACATAAAACGGCGGCCTTCCAATGACCCGGTTAGGAGAGTAGAGGTATTAGATTTGACTTATGTTAAGAAAGGTAGAGGCAGACCTAAAAAGATTTGGTTAGAAAATATTAGGAATGACCTTTCTTTATTAGATTTAAACGAGAATTTGACCTTTAATAGGACACAATGGAAAAAAAGGATTCATGTAGCCGACCCCACATAGTGGGATAAAGGCTTGATGTTGTTGTTGTTGTAGTATTTGGGTTCACTTGGCTTTGTTAAAGAATCACTCGATTTTATCATGCATTATATTTACAATTGATATGGGAATTTAATTAGAAACAGACTTTTTCTTGTACAATGTCATCTGAACTAGCTGGATTTCTTCTTCTTGTTCTATTCTTCCTCTAAATTATCCAGTATTTCTAGCTTTCCAATTAAATAAACCATGTACAGACCCAATCTAGCGACGTTTAAAATTTTCTTATCCAATCCAGTTAAAGCTGATAAAAAAGTGATATATTTTCTTCTATCACGTTATTGTTACAGCTGGTTTCAATGAGGACATATATCTCATGTTATCGACTTCAGTTCTTCTTCTTCTTTAGGCTTACCTGAACTATTTGGGATCTTACTTGAAAGGAATGCTTTTCAATTCATTCATGTTAAGTGATGCATGAGGTGTTAGCTTTAATTTGTGTGTTTTAGCTCGATCTTTATTCATGTTACATTTTATATACTCATTATTTTTAGTCCTTTTACGTTATCTTTATATCCTTTTATTAGTGCAATTGATGTTCCCTGAATCACCCAATCTTTTTTCTTCTACCTTATTTTTAATGGATAGTACTCTAGATATCTCTCATTCATTCATTTTTAGTGCTATATGAAATAATTAGTTTAATTTGCTAGCGTATCTCTTTGCAGGATTTGTAGCAACGTTTCATCATTATTATCAAATTTTGATTTTACCACCCCCCCTCTCATCAGTACGTATTTTCGCCATCCGATCTTCAAAAATACTCGACCTTTTTCTTGTCTGCATTGTTTTCAATTGGTGTTACACTGAACATCTCTTTAATTTAATCATTTCACTTTATCTTTCCAATTTTTTTCAGAAACCCATTCTCCTTTCTGTACACACTACTTTATTATCAATGAGACTTGGGCATTTTCAATTATACAGTATCTAAATTCATTACAGAAAAGTATAGAACAGATAAGAAAATTTAAGTTTATATTTGCAAAGATTGTAAAGTTTTGAACCCAAAATAACTAATATGCAATACCGTGATCTTTCTTATATAACAAAAACTTGCACATCAATATATAAGCACAAAAAATTGCATTATACATAAACATCACGGAAAAGAATGCGTTTAAAGCACGATCTTCTATTCCATTGACTTTCTACCCTTACCTGAAACCATCTACTCATGCAAATGCAATTATTGTGAGCATCATAGTTTACACAAAACCAATCAAAGTTCAATGCATAAAAAGAGTAATATTATGCATGCTTGCAATGCCATTAAGTCGTTTCATGCCATGATGTAAGTCATTTACATCGTTAAACCTTGTCATGCTATCCATTAAATCATATACATAACATCTATCTCGGGCTTGCAATGACTTGAAATGTACATGCTATGCTGTCAAGTATGAACCTGCGAAGCTTGTCATGTTCATGTTTGAGAATCTATCTCACATTAGCTGTATGCATTCATTGTAAGAAATGATATCATAATATCATATCAATCATGTATTCATTTAGTCCATGCCACCTCACCAATATGTAAAGGTGTAAGCACTACTAAAAAAAATGGTTTTTCGCAACATTTGTTAGGGACGGTTTGAAAATTGCCGCCAAAAGGAGGTATTTGCAGCGGTTTTAACCGTTGCTATAGCCAAAACCTTTCCTCTTATGCCGGTTGGATGCTCGTTTCTCGATTCATCTCATTTCTCTCGTTTTCACCTCTCTGGAATTGTTTGCGCAGCGCAGCTCTCCCTCTTCCCCTTTCCGTGCATAGTGCGTGGATCGAACAATCCTCTACTACATGAAAGTCTGAAGTATGGTTGTCTGCTCGTTCTAGATCTTCCTGATCTCCTTGGCCGGTTTGTCCCATAACCTAGGATTTTTTTTTTTAATGCTTGCACATTAGCCTGAAAGAAAATGCTTGCACACTAGCCTAGAGTTGGAAAAATTCATCCGCCATTCTCTTCTTTTAGCCAATAGGCCTTTATTTATTTTTCCTGCTTGTCTCTTTTTATATATAATGGCTATGTTGGACATTTAAGTTTTAAGTTAGAGTTTGGTGGTGACAATTTTTATTTAGTGATAGGAGATGTTGGGAAATCTATTAAGAGTGATTTGAGGGTATGAAGACTTTCATAGGTGGAAGATTACAGGATTAAGAACTTGGAACTAAGTCATCACTATCATGAATTATATTTAATGCTATAGAAAATTGTTCCCTTTAGAGGAAAAATAAAATGGGTTAAGTACTTTTGCCAGATTAATTTCACATGTGAGATTGGCTTCTTAGAGGTTCTACAGGATACGACTTTATAAATGAAAATGATCATGATTAATCGAACCTGGCCATGATTAATCACGGGATTTTGGTCAACCAAATGAAACAACTAATGTACTAGGTGAATAGTCATGACGGTTCAAGTAAACCTTCAAGTCTGCATGTGATTGGTTCAATGAATATTCACTACTAAAAAAGTTGAGTTTTTGCAGCATTTGTTATAGGCGGTTTGAAAATCGACACCAAAATGAGTGTTTTGAATATATTAAAATTGTTGCTATTTGCACCAGTTTTAACCGATGCAAATACCACCAGTATTAACCGCTGGGATAACTAAACAAAACCCTAGGTCTTAAACCCAATCGGATGCTGGCTTCTCGATCACCTTCGCTCGCGCTTTCGATTTCCACCTTCTTTGCAAGCTAGCGCGATTCCCTCTTCCTGTTCTTTCCTTCTTCGTGCATAGATCTTGGCATTCTATTGGAGAGTGAGTCGATCAATTGCATCAAAGCCTCAAGTCCGTTCGTTAATTTATAGCTCTTCTTGATCTCCTTGGCCGGTCGTTTCTTTGTAGTTTAATGTTGCATTCTTGTCCACTAACCTAGATGTATCTTGATCTTTATTTCTTCGTTTGATGTTTCATTTATAGTTATTTTTTATTTTTATTTTTTGCAGGAAATGATAGGAGACAGCCTTTTTAGCAGAGCAAAAAAGACGATATGCTGAGGTGGATCAATTAGAGGAGGATCAAGTAGAGAAGAAAGTAGTAGGGAGACTGAAACCCCTTCTACTTTAGTCCACATAGATTCATATGAAGAGATTGAGTGTAGTAGGATCTAACAAACTCCATGACATTCATTTTGCGGTGATGCTCCTGCCCTAGAAAAGGGGGTTATGACTCATAGTATGATTTTCTATTATTTCAAAATTGTTATGCTATTCATACTTACTTTATTTATTTTACCTTGTAAAGATGAGCAAGAAAATCCTATCAGGTGTAGGGGGCGTACAACATGTGCTCATATACAAAATATGTTGTTAGGAACACGAATTTACATAGAGGTAAATGAAAATAACATCCCCTAGAACATCATTGAGTCCATTTTGCTAGGATCATATATTGATATTTTTGTAAGAGATTATATTTTGGCTTTAGTAGCTTTTCCTGATTGGAGAAATAAGGGTATGAAGCCCTTCAAAAAGAAAATGTTGACTGAAATTGAGGTATGTAGAGTTCACAATAAATTTAAATTTTTCAGTTATGTAATATTAACCATAAAATATTGTTAACTACAGTCTAAATTTGAGTTCTTGGTCATATACGTCATTGGATTCTTTAATCCCTTGGTATTAAATGACTTAATTATAAAACTACATTAAAGGCTGAACACTAGAACGATAGATCAATTGAGAAAATTATGAAGACTGTTTCAAATTGAGTTGATCAAATGTAATGGTACCAACTTATTACACAATGGTCAAATAGATGATCAAGTATTGAATTTAAGCTTATTTGTTAAAAAATTATTACTATTATAAAATTTTAAATTTAATATTATAATGTAATAAAGAGCAACCAAATATTTTGGGAATGCCAAAAAACAAATTTATCCTTACATAATGGGTCGTGTGAGCTCAGTTCAGAGACAGAAGAAAATGATATACCTTTAACTTTAGTTAATTATAACTATTAAATATTTTATTTACAAACTTATATTTTTATTATAGTTTTTTTGTAGTCTATTAAAGACAGATTCCAATCATGAAAAATCAATAAAATGCACAAAGATGAGAACAGGTCATCTGAAGATGCTACGTAATGATGAGTACATATATATAAAGTGATTACAAATTATTTTTTTATAATCAGTTATTCAATAGATTTATATGTAATTATAATATAGACACAAACATGTCATCTTTTTATCGAAAAAGGGTTTACACAAACTGAAACATTAAATCTAATTAGAGTTTTTAGTATAATTATGGGACCAGAATATTCAGGTTGAGTTTGTATATAGGGATTTAGTGTCACGCCAACTATATACTTTTCTCAAAGCAGAAGTGTTGTAGTTGGTGGTAACGGTAACAACTTTGCTCAGATAGCTTGTGTTAGAAAAGAGTTCATATTATTTCGTGATGAGATGAGACAGTTCAACTTATTTTATGATTAGATGAGATAATTTATGCAATAATTTTAAATGAATCAATCGCCCTATGAAGCGAATTTTTATTCTGTGCAAAGTCAGAACGTTGTCCAGAGACCAACAAAAATACGTCATGTCACCCCAAAAGTGTACCGAGTGCGGTACCGATGCTTGGTACCAAGTAGGTACCGGACGGTTCTCCCGTCCGATGTCCGCACAGAATAATCTCTCCCATAGAGGATCAAAAATGGTATGAAATTTTTTTTAATAATTTTATTATAAATTGCTTGATTATTATTATCTTATTTTCTTCATATTATTTTCAGGGTGACAATGATAATTTATTTGATGCATGACAATATTCTAGAAATTTAAGTTTGTTATGCTGATAAGCTCTGGTATTTGTTGTGATGTTTCTAGTTGTATGGATATTTTATGTATTTTTGAATTTATGTTGTTTTGATTTTGAACTCTAGTGGTTCTTGTGATGTTTGAACTTGCGATGATTTCACTTGTAATTATATTTTATTAGTTTCTTCTTGCTAGTTGTTTTTTTATTTAAATTACTTTGAGATCTTAAACTTGGATTGAGAATATTATTGTTATGTTGCTTATGTATATATGAGATTGCAGTGGACATTCGGATTTTGTGTTTTAAAAAAAAATTAGACACTTGCATCGGTTTTGTATTTTTTCTCAATTACAAAACTACCAAAAAATAGGGTTACCACATCACAATTTTTTACTTATCCCAGTGATTTTAACCGTTAAATTTTTAAAATTAGTGTGTAATTGAGAATAAAAGCACAAAACAACTACAAATGTCCAAAGTTTTTTTTAAAACACAAAACTTGAATGTCCACTGCAATCTCATATACATATAAGCAACATAACAATAATATTCTCAATCCAAGTTTAAGATCTCAAAGTAATTTAAATCACATAAAAGAACCAGCAATGAGAAGCTAAGGAAATATAATTACAAGTGCACGCATTTTAAGTTCAAATATCATAAGAATTACTATAGTTCAAAATCAAAATAATATAAGTTCGAAAATATATAAAATATTCATACAACTAGAAGGATCACAATAAATATTAGAGCTCATCAGTAGAACAAATTTAAGTTTTTAGAATACTGTTTGGGATGAATTGTCATTGTCATCTTGAAAAATAGTATAAAGATAATAAGATACTAATAATAAAACAATTTACATAAAAATACAAAAAAAAAAAAATATACCATTTTTTATCCTCCATAAGGTGGTTGATTCATTTGAAATTATTACATAAATGATCTCATCTCATCACGAAATGAGCTAAACTGTCTCATTTCATTACGAAATAATATGAATTACTCTTTAAGACTAGCTCTTTATGCAAAGTTGCTACCGTTACCATAATATGCTTTACTTCTGCTTCAAGGAAAGTATCTGATTGGTGTGACACCAAATCCCTCAGTATGAACTCGACATGAATATTCTGGTCTTATAATTATACTAAAGACTCTCTCATTAGTTTCAATGTTTCCATCTTCAGGTGTAAGTCTTTCCTTGGTAAGAAGATTACCTGCTTACGTCTACATTACAATTACATATAAATTTGTTCAAGAACTGATTATAAAAAAAAATTTGTAATCACTATATATATATACCAATCGTTGCATAGTGTCCTAAGTTGATCAAGTTCAATCTTTATGCATCCTATTGATTTTTCATTATTGCAATATGTCATTAATATACTAACAAAAATTATAATAAAAATATAAGTTTATAAATGAAATATTTAGTAGTTATAAACTTATAATTAACTAAAATTAAATTTATATCGTATCCTTCAGTCTTTGAACTGAGCTAAAACAACCCATTGTGTGAGGATAAATTTGTTTTTTTGGCATTCGCAGAATTTTTGACTGTCCTTTCCTACATGATAATTTTAAATTTAAAAATTTATAATAGTAATAATTTTTTAACAAATAAGCTTAACCTCAATACTTGATCATCTGGCTTTGACCAATATGTAACAAATTGACATCATTGCATTTGATCAACTCCATTTAGAACAGTCTCCATAATTTCATTAATTGGTCTACTGTCATAATGCTTAACCTTTAATGTGATTTTATAATTACACCTTTTAACACCAATAGGATTGAAGAATTCAATGACGTGTATAATTAAAACGTTCAAATTTATAATATAGTTGACAATGTTATATGATTAATAATACATAATTGAAAAAAATAAATTTACTGTGGATTATACATACCTCAATTTCTGCCAACATACATGATAATTTTAAATTTAAAAATTTATAATAGTAATAATTTTTTAACAAATAAGCTTAACCTCAATACTTGATCATCTGGCTTTGACCATTATGTAACAAATTGACATCATTGCATTTGATCAACTCCATTTAGAACAGTCTTCATAATTTCCTCAATTGGTCTACTGTCCTAATGCTCAACCTTTAATGTGATTTTATAATTACACCTTTTAACACCAATAGGATTGAAGAATTCAATGACGTATATAATTAAAACGTTCAAATTTATAATATAGTTGACAATGTTATATGATTAATAATACATAATTGAAAAAAATTAAATTTACTGTGGATTATACATACCTCAATTTCTGCTAACATCTTCCTTTTAAATGACTCCATATCCTTATTTCTCCAATCAGGAAAAGCTATTAGAGCCAAAATAAGTCTCTTGCAACAACACTAAAATATGATCCTAGCAAAATGGACTCAAGGATGTTACATGGGATGTTATTTTCACTCAACTCTATGTGAATTCGTGTCCTTGACGACATATTTTGTATATCAGCACATGTTGTACGCCTCCTACGCCTGATAGGATTTCCTTGTTCATTTTCACAAGGCAAAATAAATAAAATAAGCATGATAGCATCACAATTTTGAAATAATATAAAATTATACTTATGAGCTATACCCCCTCTTTTGGGTAGGAGTTTCGCCGCAAAATGAATGTCGTTGAGTCTGTTGAGTCCAACTGCACTCAATCCCTTCCTGTGAATCTGGATGGATTGAAGTAGAAGGGTTTTCAGTCTCCCTACTACAAGTTTTTGATAGAGATTGCAAAGATTCCTACTGCTTCAAAGAAACAAACCAACCATGATGAGTAAATTTATGCTTTCCAAAGATTCTCAAAGGCTATCAGAAAGATGTTATAAATGTAAATAACTATATATGTATAATTTGTATTTAACAACTACACCTCAAATTGTTTATTTTGGAACTATTCATTGATATACTTTAAGAGTTGTCTGTTCTGCTTAAAAAAGGAGCTACTTCATTCATTATTCCTTTCAATTGGAAGTAACGACGAGAGCTCACCACGAAGGTTCGCAACTTCAACCCTTCGTCTCTGCAACCCTTCATATTCCCATTATAGGTATACAGTACGACGAATCCGCTCCAAAAACTCATCTCCATATCCAATAATATTCTGATCAAATGCCCCAACCTTTTTTATCGGGCTTGAAGTCCAAGCCTTCATCCGTTGAACTGTGTTTCTGGCATCTCAATTAGCCATGGAGCAGGTTTTGGTGAGCTTTCTTCTTTTTCATGTTGTTCAGGTTGAAGAAGATTTCAGATATCCTTTTTTGTTTATAAGAATTAGATGGGGTTCGCTGAATATGCAAAGGACAAGAAGGAAAGATGTATTTTTGTTAGGTTTCAAATTGATGGTGATGGAAGAAAATTGGTCGGTTGGGCTCTCACAAATATCGTCAAAGAATGAGATTCTGTAATGGCTGTAATATTTCCTCGAATCATCTAGGTATGTGAAAACCGATATATTGAGAGATCTCTTAAAATATTCGGATTTATGTTTATTTCTTTTTCATATGCTTTCTTCTTTTAGAAATAAGAACTCCAATCCTTATTTTGTTCAGAATCTTAAATGAGTTTGTGGCAGACCATGAGGATCTCTATAGCAGGAAGAAGGTGAGTTATCAACTCCCCAATGCATTATGTAGTCATCCATTTGCAGATTATGTTATATTTTTAAATGATTGATTTGATTTAGTATATTTAATTTAATTTTATTTTTTGGAAATGAAGTAAAAATTTTACCTTTTCATTAAGAAGCCACTAATTAACTTCAAGGCTGCAGAAGGTTTATTTATTGTTTATAATCTTTGTTAGGTGTTATATATATAAATACAATAACACCACCATCAATATTTTATCCCACTATGTAGGGTCTGTTTTATGATTTTTTTCTCTATTGTGTTCTATTAAGAGTTAAATTTTTGTTTAATTCTAATATAAAAATCAATTCTAAATTTTCCTAAGTTAAATCATTGTGTTCTATTGATGAATGATTTTGCAACTCTAGCCTTTCTCATCTTGGATGGTCATGTCAACAACCAGGCTCTTTCCCTCAGATGTTCGATTCAGCAAGGCTCTTCTTTTGTCACAACTTAAATTTGATTAGTCCATTTCTCTTTGATTTGTAAAGTAATTTCTCTTGTTTGTAATTATGCTTTATAGTTAATGAAATTGGGCTTTTGCCCTTACTATTCCACCTCCCCCCACACACACGCATCCAACCCAAAAAAAAGAAGAGAAAAAATATGCATTTTCTTATATATTGATTAATCTCAATCTATCTTTAATTATGTTTTGATTCCATTTACTATGTCCAAATGCCTCATAACATTTAATCTTCTCCTCCTTTGCTTTTGCCTCGCAACCATTCATCACACTTAGGCTTCTTTGTCACTTCAAAATGCCATCCATAGCCAAACCACGTATTTATAGGATATAAATTATTTGCTCTTTTTTTATCGTGACTTCTCTCAACTTTCACTTTTTAACTATTGCAACTTTTCTCAATAACTCTTCTTCTCCTTACCATATTTGTGTGAAATTTGATTATCAGCTATATATTGTTAAACCACATATGAATAAATAATACTTCATCTAAGTAAAAATAATAATTTTATATATTTATAATTTTTATTTTTATTCATGTGCACTTTATTTTTGCTTCCTCAAATCTTTTTTAATATAATCAATTAATCAATAAGTAAATGCATTCATTTTTTTTAAAGTTGAAGAGTTTCTAAATTTCATTGTTATTGTCATCACTTGATTTAGCCATGATAAGCTTTCTGATATCCCTTCAATTATTATCGTTGGATGGAGTGAATTCATTCAATTTGTTTTTATATTCTCTTGCTTCATTATTGAATTGGTTGCATATTTTAAGCAGGCTTAAATAATTACTACATGCTTATGTGTCCATATTTAAAAATTATGGCATACACATAGCATGTAGTTGTGTGTTATGATTATCTTTTTGATGAGTGAAAGTTGAGGCCAATGACGTTGATGATTTAGAATTTAGCCATCGAGTGCACATGGAGGCTATGAAATATCCCTATGTTTCATAAGATATGCATGTTTGGATGGCCTGGAGCATCCTAGACAACCACATCTCCCATCGGCATGGGAATTAAAATGTAAGCAAATTATAAATTGGGACAATAGTCAATATGAATATATGAAAAATGATAATTCATAATGTTAATATTTTCTAGGGTATCGCTTCCCTTCGCTTGGGCTCCTGTCTGCTAGGGCTCTCGCCTTCCGGGTTCAATCGGGTCGACCCTAACGATCCTGGGTTTTTGGAGGGATCATTCTGATAGGAAATACTTAGATCCAAGTATTCCTATCGATTCGAGTGGGGAAAACAGCAATAGAATGGCTGTTTTTTGCAGGAAATCAGCCCAAAACGCAGGAAAACAGTTGAAAAACAGAGAAATCTGTAGGAAATCTGAGAGAAAAACACACAATGGATTTATATTCCACTAGTAGATGATCAAAATAAAAGCAAGATACAATGTTCTTTGATTCGAGAGGAAGAACAACTCTCCGACAATCTCCGGCAATGCCAAGAGCCCAAGCAAGAAACCCTAGATCTCAAATTACATTCAAATTCAAGATGAGCCCTAATTCTCACCAAAACTCCTAATTAAAGACAAAGGACAATTACAAACTTCCTAAAACAGCCCCCAACATTCAAAATTTCCCTCCAAAGCGCACCCAAAACCACGTGGCTCTCCTCTGGTTTCCGCTCAGACCCGCGCTCCCCCTCTATTTTTCCGCCTGGAGTAACAGTGGATTGGTCCGGGCTGGACTGGTCCGGGCTGGACCGGTCCGGGCTGGACCGGTCCGGCCGCTCCTGGGCCAGCGTAACATTACTGCCCTCCCAATGAATCACCTTGTCCTCAAGGTGAAAATCAGAAAACTGATGTTTTGTCCTCTCGTATGGCTCCCACGTAGCTTCGTAGTCAGGAAGGTTCTTCCACTGGATCAACACTTCTTTAGTTTCATCTTTTTTCTGGCGAACACCTCTCAGCTCCAACGGTTCCATGATCACCTCTAAATCCTCCGTAAGTGTGGTCGGCAGCTCGGGAATGGTGATGTGATCACCAATGGCCTTTCTCAACTTTGAGACATGAAAAATCGGGTGTATAGTCGCCGATGGGGGTAATTTCAGTCGATAAGCTACTGCCCCAATCTTTTCCATCACTTCATAAGGACCAAAGTACCTTGGAGACAGCTTTTCATTCCTCCTGTTGGCGACTGTCTTCTGTCTGTATGGACGGAGCTTCAAGAACACCTTATCCCCTGTCTCAAACTGGATATCTTTCCTATGCCCATCTGCTTGCTTCTTCATGATTTGTTGTGCCCTCAGCAAATGCCTCTTTAACTCTTATAGCACTCGGTCCCTCTCCTCTAAGTACTCCTCTACCGACGAAACAGGGGTACTACTGCTCCCAAAGTGTACCAAGTGTGGGGGATCCCGTCCATACAACACCTTGAATGGAGTCATTTGTGAAGCTGAGTGAAATGACGTGTTGTACCAGTACTCAGCCTAGGATAGCCACTTTGCCCATAGCTTTGGTGTATCTGAAACAAAGCATCTTAGGTACGTCTCCAAGCTTCTGTTTACTACTTCCGTCTGGCCATCCGTCTGTGGGTGGTAGGCTGTGCTCCTCTTGAGCACTGTTCCCTGCAGTTAGGGGTGTCAATTTCGGGTCACGGGTCTGGTTCGGGTCGAACCCGGAACTGACCCGGGTTCAATCGGGTCGACCCTAACCCGACCCGGGTGGTAGGCAAACGGGTCGAAATCCTGAACCCGAACCCGAACCCGACCCGCTTCAGGTCAACCCGACACGACCCGGGCAGCGGCGCGGGTTCGCGATTTCACAGCGCCAGCGGGTTCGACATTTCGGCGGACGGCGATTCGCAGCGTGACGGGACGACGGGCCGGCGAGCAGCAGCGGTCGGGACGGGCCGGCGGGCAGTGGCAGCGGGACTCCGGGCAGCGGCGCGGCAAGCCGGCGTGCAGCAGCGGTCAGCTGCGCGGCAGGCAGCGGCGCGGAGGGCAGTAGCGGTCCGGGCGGACAGTTCCGCGCGGGCACGGGCACGGGTAGCGGCACGACGGCCGGCGGCAGCGGCGTAGCGTGCCAGCGGTAGCGGCGCGACGGGCCAGGGCAGCGGCGCTGACGCGGGTCAGACTCGGACTCCGCGCGACAGCGGCTGACGCGATGCGACTCGCGAAGCGACGCAGGTCAGACTCGAACTCCGCGCGGGCAGCTTTGGTCAGCCCCGGTCAGGGCGGGCAGCGGGTCATTTCGGGTCATTTCCGGGTTTCCGGGTCAACCCGAACCGGTTTTTCAAACGGGTCGAAAACTCAAACCCGAACCCGTAATTTTCGAGTCGGGTCCGGGTCGGGTTTTCGTGTCGTGTCAAATATTGACAGCCCTACCTGCAGTCTGAATAACTCCCTCCAGAAATGGCTGAGGAACACCTTGTCCCTATCTAATACGATCGCCTCTGGTACTCCGTGCAGTCTGATCACTTCCCTGATGAATGTTGAAGCTACTGTCACTACAGTGTAGGGGTGTCTGAGTGGAATGAAGTGTGCATATTTGCTCAGCCGGTCCACCACTACTAGTATCACCGTGAATCCTTCTGACCTGGGTAAGCCATCGATGAAATCCATGGACACTTCCTCCCAAACTCTGTTTGGAAGTGCCAATGGTTATAGTAAACCTCCTAGAGCCATGGCCATGTATTTGTTTCTTTGGCAGACCTCACAACCCGCCACCATCTCCTCCACATCTTTATGCATCCCCTTCCAATAAAGTTCTGTTGCCAGCCTCCGGTATGTATTCTGAACTCCTGAGTGACCTCCAACTGAGCTGCCATGAAATTCCTGCAATAGATGGGGAATGTGTATGGAAGTTCGTGGCATCACGAACCTCCCCTGATACAATAGTCTCCCCCCTTCCATGTAGTAACCAGGATGACTACTCCTGTCTTTCTCCAGATCCTCCCTGATCTTCCTCAGCTCCTCGTTCAGCATACTTTCTTCTTTGATGGCCCCCCAGTCTACTATCAATGGCACTGACACAACCAACTCCTGAATCTCCCCAACGCATCTGGATAAAGCATCGGTCCGCCTTATTCTCCAAACCAGGCTTATATTGGATCTCAAAATCATAGCCTAATAGTTTGGATAACCACCTCTGATGCTCTTCAGTCACCATCCTTTGCTCTAACAAATACTTCAAGCTCCTCTTGATCAGTCCGTACAATGAAGTGTCTTCCCAAGAGATATGGCCGCCACTTTTGGATTGCCAAAACAATGGCCATCAGCTCTCTTTCATACACTGACTTCAATCTAGCTCTAGGCTGAAAGTACTTGATTGAAGTACACTACTGTCCTGTGATTATGCATCAACACCGCCCTCAGCTCATATCCTGAGGCATCTGTCTCTACTACAAAAGCCTGATCAAAGTCTGGAAGAGCTAGAATAGGGACCGTCGTCATGGCCTCTTTCAACCTCTTGAATGCCTGGGTGGCCGCCTCTCCCCAACAAAAATTATCCTTCTTCAGCTGCTCAGTCAAAGGTCAGGCAATGGTATTGTATCCCTTCACGAACTTTCTGTAGTATCCAGTCAATCCTAGAAAACCCCTCAATTCGCTGAGGTTCTTAGGTAGCGGCCATTTCTGCATTGCCTCAATTTTAGTCTGATCCGCTGCTACTCATTGGGATACCACATGTCCCAAGTATTCCACACTTGCCTGAGCAAAACTGCACTTCTTCAGGTTGGCTTTCAACTGGTGCTCCTGAAGCACTTCCAATACCACTCTCAAATGCTCCCAGTGCTCCTCCACAGTCTTGCTGTACACCAGGATATCATCAAAAAAGACTAGGACGAACTTCCTAAGGTGCTGCTTGAATACCCGATTCATCAAGGATTGAAATGTTGCAGGAGCGTTAGTTAATCCAAAGGGCATTACCAGAAATTCATAGTGCCCTTCATGAGTCCTGAACGTTGTCTTTGGAACATCAGCCTCCTTCATCCTGATCTGGTGGTATCCAGATTTTAGATCTAGCTTAGAGAACATCACTGCACCATGTAGCTCGTCCAATAGCTCATCAATCACAGGAATTGGGAACTTGTTTGGTACAGTGCCTTTGAATCAGAGCCCTGTAATCCACACAAAACCTCCAACTCCCGTCCTTCTTCTTGACTAGGATGACTTGACTAGAAAACGGGATGTTGCTGGGTCTGATAATCTCTGCCTCCAGCATTTTCTGGATCAGCTTTTCAATCTCATCTTTCTGAATCTGGGGATAGCGGTAAGGGCGGATGCTGATTGGAGTCTCACCTTCTTTCAGAGTGATGGCATGCTCCAACTCTCTCTGATGAGGTAACCCCTGGGGTGGTTGAAAGACTTCGCTGAACTGGTGTATGAGCGGCTGTACTGCAGAGGGAACATTGCCTTCCTTCTCCAATCTGACTCCTTCCAGGCGGTGTAACTCTACTAAGAAGCCTCCTCCTTCCTCACGAATGGTTCTGATGAGGGATTTGAGAGAAACCCCTGTCTTGGTCAGCCCAGAATCACCTTGAATCGTCCTCTTCCTGCCCCCAACCACCATCTCCATCCTTAGCGTTCCCCAATTGATTTTGGTCTCTCCCAGTGTCTGCAGCCATTTCATCCCAAGGATGACATCTGTACTCCCCAATTCTAAGGGAAGAAAGTCTTCCTTTACCTGGATCCCTTGAATCTTCAATACTACTCCTCGGCAGACACCTCGACCCATCTCCACCTTTTCGGTGCCCATCATTACCCCGTAACCTCCAGTATCCACTAGCTTCCATCCCCATCGCATCGACAATCTGGGTGGAAATGAAATTGTGTGTCGCTCCACTGTCTATCAACACCACAACCTCGCGACCAGAGATCTCTCTTTTCACCTTCATAGTGTGACTCGAAGTGAGCACCACTACTGAGTTCAGAGAGACTTTTGCTACATCCAGATGCAACTTCTCATCCTCCTCCACCTCGGGGTCATTTCCACCTCTCTCTTCGTCTTCCTCATCTTCACAAACGAGGAGAACCTGAAGAGATCGGTCCTTGCACCTGTGCCCAGACATGTACTTCTCATCGCATCTATAGCACAACCCCTTTGCTCTCTTGTCCTGCATTTCTTTTTCGGTCAGCCTTTTGAACTGTCCCCCATTTCCTCCTCCAGTCTTTTCCTTGGGTGCTTCCTTCTGACCACCTGGCGCTACCCCTTTGGAGGGTAATACCGCAGTAGTCATCTTGTACGATCCCCCTGAGTAGTTACCTCGAGCTCCTCTTTATGATCTCTTCTGATCTTCCACCAATTGTGCAAGCTCCATAGCCTTGCCTAAATTCCTTGGCTCCAACACTCTGACAGCTGTTCGTATCTCCGGTTTGAGCCACTTCATGAAATTTCCCTCTAGGGCTGATTCTGAGATGTGATCCAAACGGCTAGCCAAATACTCGAATCTATCCCGATAGTTAGCCACAGTCCCCTCCTGAGTCAGAGCAAAGAACTGCTCATAGAAGTCTCCTCCCCCATCGGCTCGGAAACGCTCTAATAAACAATCCTTGAACTCTCTCTAATTCCTGATAGGCTCTCTCCTGTCTTGCCACTGATACCAGGCCAACGCCTTCCCCTTTCCAGACACAATCCTGCCGCCGTCAGCTTCTCATCGTCTGTCAACCCGTTGACAGCAAAGTAACACTCCACCTTGTATATCCAGCCATGGCCATCTTCCCCCTCAAAGATGGGCATCTTCAACTTCCTCACCTTCGGATCCCTTCCGTTACCCCGGTACTCTCCATAACCTCCCATTCCTCGAAGATGAGGTGCTCCCCAAGTGTCCCGGTCCTCCCTCCGACGTTGGTATCTGAATCCGTCATCATATTCTCCTTCTTCTCCCTTTCAAAATCAGCACCTCGATGCTGAAATTCAGCACCTCGACGCTGATATTCTTCTCTTCTTTCGCCAAAATCTGCACTTCCCTCATATTCCCCCCTCCTGCCTTCAAAATCAGCACCTTGACGCTGAAAATCAGCACCTCGACGCTGAAAATCAGCACCTCGACGATCATTTCCCATGCTCATCTCCTTTCTAGAAAGTGGCTCTAGAGGTGGCATGTCGTCCTCTCCCTCAAGGATCTCCACTGCCGGATTCCTCCTCACCCGAAGCGGGTTCAGATTTCCTCCTACACCATGGTCGCCGACAGTCTCTCTTGCGTCCGACGCCGTCGGATGAGTCTTCATCTTAAGTAATTTCTTCATCATCTCTTCCATCGCCGCGAACCTCCCTTCCAACCTGTCATTGTTGGTGGAGATTTCCATGAACTTTTCCTCCAGTTTTGTCTTTAGTTGTCCGAACTCGCCTTCCAATACTTCCACCTTCTTTCCGGCCATCTTATCTTCCGCGAAAAACCGGAAATCTTCCTTTAAATCCCTCCAAAAACTCGCTGAAATTCCTAATTTTCAGCCGCCACAAGTCCCACGACGATGCTCTGATACCAATTTGATAGGAAATACTTAGATCCAAGTATTCCTATCGATTCGAGTGGGGAAAACAGCAATAGAATGGCTGTTTTCTGCAGGAAATCAGCCCAAAACGCAGGAAAACAGTAGAAAAACAGAGAAATATGTAGGAAATCTGAGAGAAAAACACACAATGGACTTATATTCCACTAGTAGATGATCAAAACAAAAGCAAGATACAATGTTCTTCTATTCGAGAGGAAGATCAACTCTCCGACAATCTCTGGCAACGCCAAGAGCCCAAGCAAGAAACCCTAGATCTCAAATTACATTCAAATTCAAGATGAGCCCTAATTCTTACCAAAACTCCTAATTAAAGACAAAGGACAATTACAAACTTCCTAAAACAGCCCCAACATTCAAAATTTCCCTCCAAAGCGCACCCAAAACCACGTGGCTCTCCTCTGGTTTCCGCTCAGACCCGCGCTCCCCCTCTGTTTTTCCGCATGGAGTAACAGTGGACCGGTCAGGGCTGGACCGGTCCAGCTGGCCCCTCCTGGGCCGGCGTAACACGTTCAAATCTAGGTCATTTCTAGAGGCTCTTGATGGTTCTTCATTTGATGGTCTTTTTCCTGACCTAAAACCTTCGTCCTTTCGCGAGTTACCGTCACTATGGATTTCGGAAGATGAAATCAATGTTCTTGCGTTGCCTTTTCAGTTTTCTTTGATTGGGTTTTTTCCCCTCGAAGAGGCCGTCTCTAGACTCTATCCTTAGGTTTTTCTTTTCTCTGAAGCTTTCAGGGGAGATTTCTGTTACCTTACTTGATCAAACGCATATCTTGATCAAGTTGTGTAATGACCTTGATTACTGTTGAATTTTTTGCCATCATTCTTACTTAGTTCAAAATTGTTATATGAAGTTAACTAAGTGGTCTCCTCTGGTTGATGTTGGTATTGAGTCGCCTGTGATCCCTATCTGGGTATCCTTCTCTAATCTTCGTCCTCACCTGTTCTCCCCCCATATTCTTTTTGGCTTGGGATCGATTTTTGGTAAACCACTTAAGGTTGATTCGGCTACTTCCGTGGGTTCCAGACCCTCTGTTGCTCGCGTGTTTGTTGAGCTTGATATCACGAAATCTTATCAGGATAAAGTTTGGTTGGGTCCTGAGAACCTTGGCTATGTCCAGCAAGTCTCTATGGAAACTTTTCCTGCTTTTTGTAGGTCATGTAAATGTTTAGGACATTCGTTTGATGATTGTCGTCCTGCTCAAGATGCCCCGTCTAACCCTGTGCCTGTCCCTCCTCTCTAGTTGGGTTGCGATGATAATGTCAGTAATGTTGTTGATGTTGCTATTAATAATGTTTGTAATTTGCCTAAGGATTCGGTTTTGAACTGTGCTGTTATTGAGGCTTTTACGCCTGATTTGGTGTTAAGCGCTTTGCCTGATGTTGTTGGCACTTATGCAGATGCTTTAGTTGTTGTCCAGTCTCCTACTTTGGTTGGAATTTCATCTCCGGTGGGATGTATTAATCCTGAGCCCCTCCGTGCGTCCCCTTTTGTTAATTGTGATTCACTTGGTAGGCCTATTTCTAATGTTGTGCTGCTGGATCCTGTGGTCGATGAGTTTGTTCCGGCCATCCATGGCCAGCGGGTATGTGTTTCTGAGTCTAGGGGTGGTAATTGTGTCGTTAACCTGCAACCTATTATGTCGTGTGCTACTTCTGTGCCTGCCATGTGTGGCTTGGTTTCGACTGAGGTTCCTTGTGTGCTTGCTGAGGTTTCAGATTCCTCTATTTTGCCTTCTAAGAGTAATTCGTCTGTCTTCTCTGCGGGTGAGGTCTCTGCTCGTTTGGTTGCCCCTCCTGCTTCTTCCCCTGTGATGCCTACTGTTATTTCTTTTGGTCCTTTGGTTGATGTTCCTATTAATTTAATAGCCCCTGAGGCTTTGTATTATCATGTGGGTGACAATTCGGGGGTGGATGTGAGATTGCAAATTGACTGGCTTCAATGTTCATCCGATTCTTCTTTTGAGTCTAGTGTGGGATGAAGAACCTGGAGGTGATTTTGCCTTGCAGCATGACAGACCTGTTGTTTGTATCGCATCTCGTGTTAGGAGCAGACGTGATAGGAAATAACTTTGGCTTGGTGTGGTGGTTTTGGATCACTAGTCGGTTTCATTCCTGGTTGGTCCGTGCCTAGTGGTGCTGTTTGGTTGGTTTGGTTTGATTGGTGGTCGGTTTCATTCCTGGTTAGACCGTACCTGGTGGTGATGTTTGGTTGGATTGGTTGGAAGGTTTACTTATTTAGGTTATGTGTTACGACGGTTCTGTCCGAATCGGCTCAGAAAACCCGCTGGCCAGTCCAGCAGGTGTATAAGAGCTCTTCCTTCTCTGGGCCGCATGAATGAATGAGTCCCACCCATTATTTGATTTTCAAATTAAGAGAGAGAGGAGGCTAATGCTTTGGGAGGGAAATTAGATTAGGAAAGCTTTTGAATTAAAGTGCATGAGAGGATTAGGAGGAGGTTATATTTTGATTGATTGGAATTAGGGTTTCTTGGAGGCTTGGGCTCTAGACAATCTTGTCTAGAGATTTGGGAGAGACGATCCTCTCTAATTGAGGATCTCTTGTATCTTGCTATTTTATTCATCGTCTAGTGGAATCCAAGTGTGTTTTGAGTTTTTCCTACATTTTTCCTCTAAATTCTCCATTGTTTTGGTTGTTTTACTGCTGTGGACAGCAGTTTTCTGGTTGTGGTACTTTATTTTGGTTAGGTTTGCTTGTGAATACAAGTATTTCCTATCAAATTGGTATCAGAGCAAGTCTTGGGACCATTCGTGAGCTGTTTTTAACAAATTTCAGTGGCTGAAATTGGTGCATGATGTGGTACAGTTTAAGGAGAAGGTTACTCAGGAATACCATTGAGGAGGGACCACTGTGCGCAGTCCACGTTCTCTTACTTTTTATTCGTTATATACCTTTAGCGTTTCTTGCAGGAATGATATTATCTAGTCATCATTTCTGTTAGTTATTATTAGGAAGCTCTCACCGTAGTAGTGTTTTGACAGCAAGGTCATATATGTAGACCTGTAGTTGAAGAAAGGAGATAGAAAATCATTTTCACTGTTCCATTGCTTGTCTAGTTTTTCTCTTGTGCAGGTCTTCAGCCATCGAGTTCCCGGAGCTGCCGCGACGATCCACACCAGCTGGTATCAGAGCCGACGAGCGGGACAGTGCTGGAATGGCCGAGAGTAGCCGAAGAGCAGCTCCTGACGAAGATCGGAGCCAAGAAGCCTTATGGGATGTTCTAGGAAACATCTCCAAGGAGCTATCGGAGCTATCTGCTGAATTCAAGCGATTCTCCTTAGAGACGAGAAGGGACATTGAAGTTCTGAAGCAGAACCATAATGTGCCGCAGGGTATAAGGCGCACAGTGCCGGGGGAGGCGACACCTCCCAGACGAGGTCACGCTGTGTGGGAGCGGGCATCAGGCGGAGTTCCGGCGTTCAATGCCGATCAGTCCGAGTCTGATGAGGACGAGGGCCAATTTCCTGTGACCGATGTCCTTGAACCCGAAGAACAGAGGTATGGCAATTATGGCGGTATGAGGTTTAATCGAAACAGACCTCTCACTCACCAGGGGGATTTCAAAGTTAAAATTGATATTCCATTTTTTGAGGGGCGTTTACATATAGAGGATTATTTGGATTGGGAACGAGCAGTCGAAACCTTCTTTGATTACATGGAAATTCCTCCTGAAAGGCAGGTGAAGTATGTGGCTTGTCGTTTGAAAGGCGGCGCTAGCGCCTGGTGGATGCAAGTGCTACAGAACAGAAGAAGAGAGGGTCGAGGTGCTGTTCGAAATTGGTTCAGGATGAAGCAATTGATGAGGGGTCATTTCCTTCCCACTGATTACGAGCAAATGTTATATGTCCAGTATCAGCATTGCATTCAAGGTAATCGGCCGGTCAGCGATTATACCGAAGAATTTTATAGGTTGAGCGCCCGTAATAACCTTCATGAATCAGATAATCAATTGGTAGCACGTTACATTGGCGGATTGAAAGACCCTATACAAGATAAACTTCAACTCAATTCTGTCTGGACTTTGTCTCAGGCGGTTAATTTCGCTCTTAAAGCTGAGACTCAATTGTCTAAATACTCTCGGAATTCCTCCAATCGGAGATCATTTGCGGATCAGTTTAGTTCAGCTGTTCCGGGTAGAAGTCCTCAAGCTAGTGGTGCTGCTAAAGAGCCCGCCAATTCCAATGCAACGCCTGGTACAGACTATAAATTACAACAGAAAAATCGTCCCCCTCCCAAGGATAACCCGTATGCTCGACCAACGACACTTAAATGTTTCCGTTGTTTCCAACCAGGACACAAATCTAACGAGTGTCCGACCAGGCCACAGCTCCAAATTATGGAAGGTGATGCGAATGAAGGCGAAGGCATTGATGCCGAGGAAACAGGAGAAGTTTTTGAAGAGATTAGTGCTGACGATGGAGAGGCTATTGTCTGTATCCTTGAACGGTTACTGCTGGCTCCTCGTCAACCGACTACTTCCCAACGAAATGCAATATTTCGCACTCGATGTACTGTTGGCGGCAAAGTGTGCGATTTGTTGATCGACAATGGTTGCACCGAAAATGTAGTTTCCCGATCACTTGTGCAAGCCTTACAGTTGAAGACAACTAAGAATCCGCAACCCTACAAAATCAGTTGGGTCAAAAAAGGAATTGATATTCCTGTAACGGACATGTGTCGGATCAACTTTTCAATTGGAAAACATTATACCTGTGAAATCCTCTGTGACGTTTTAGAGATGGATGTTTGTCACATAATACTGGGTCGACCGTGGCAGTACGACAACGGAGCCGTTTACGATTGTCGTCAAAATACCTACTCATTCGAATGGAAAGGTAGAAAACTTAGGCTGTTGCCGAACACTCCAGTCCCGGTTGGAACTCATGCTAAAGATAAGGCAGTCCTTAGCATTGTGCCAGGAGCTACATTGCTTGCAGAAAAGGGTACTAATTGTATTTATGCAATCATAATGGCTGAAGACCCAATTCCCAGTAATACCAAGGGGCAAGTTCCACAGGAGGTGACTGATTTGCTCGCCGAATTTCAAGATCTGACACCTGAAGAATTACCGTCTGAACTCCCGCCCATGAGGATGATTCAACATCAAATTGACCTGACTCCAGGAGCCAATTTGCCTAATTTGCCGCACTACCGAATGAGCCCGAAGGAACACGACATCCTACAGGAAATGATAGAGAATTTATTGAAGCAGAAATTGATCCGGCCCAGTCTAAGCCCTTGCGCTGTTCCAGCCTTGTTGGTGCCCAAAAAGGATAACAAATGGCGGATGTGTATTGATAGTAGAGCAATCAATAAAATTACAACAAAATTCCGGTTTCCGGTACCTCGCATTGAAGATATGTTGGACAAGCTTGCTGGTTCGAAATTCTTCTCCAAACTCGATCTTCGCAGTGGATACCATCAAATACGTATCCGACCCGGCGACGAGTGGAAGACCGCTTTCAAAACGCGGCAAGGTCTATTTGAATGGCGAGTCATGCCGTTCGGTTTGTGCAATGCGCCGGCCACATTCATGCGCCTAATGACAGAGGTATTGAAGGACCACCTCAATCGATTCTGTGTTGTTTATTTCGATGATATTCTCGTTTACAGTAGATCTTTTCCGGAGCATTTAAAACATCTTGCCTTGATACTACATTCTCTACGAACACACAAGCTGTATCTCAATCTCCCAAAGTGTGAGATTGCCACAACAAAGGTCTACTTCCTAGGCTTCATTATATCATCTGAGGGAGTCTCTACCGATCCAAGCAAAGTCGCCGCCATTCGTGATTGGCCAATACCTCGTACTCTGTTCGATGTGCGTAGTTTTCATGGCCTTGCCAATTTCTACAGGAGGTTCATACGTGGTTTCAGTATTATCATGGCTCCCATCACAAATTGTCTTAAAGCTAAGCAATTTTCTTGGTCCGATGAATGCCAACGTAGCTGGGATACGATGAAACAGGCCTTATGCTCCGCCCCTGTTTTAGCTTTGCCAAATTTTGAAATTCCATTTCAGGTGGATACTGATGCTTCTTCGGTAGGCATTGGCGCTGTCCTTTCCCAGACCGACAAACCAGTGGAATTTTTTAGCGAGAAGTTGAGTTCGGCGCGTCAGAAATGGACCGTTTATGAACAGGAGTTATATGCAGTTGTCCGTGCTCTTAAACATTGGGAGCATTATTTATTACATCAGGATTTTGTTTTATGTAGCGATCATCGTGCTCTACAATTTATCAATAGCCAGAAGACCATTAGTCGAATGCATGCTCGTTGGGTCCTTTTCTTGCAGAAGTTTACTTTTGTTATCAAACACAAGTCCGGAAATCAAAATCGTGTTGCCGATGCTCTAAGCCGCCGAACAGCACTTGTGACTCAATTAAGAACGGAGATAACTGGCTTGGAAAGTCTCCAAGAGATGTATTCCTCAGATCCTGATTTTGCTGAACCTTGGAGACAATGCATTTTATTACAACCTGCAGCAGATTTCTCCATCCGTCATGGGTTTCTTTTTAAGGGGAATGCTCTCTGTATTCCAACTTCTTCTTACCGGCAACAACTTATTAAAGATGCTCATGCAGGTGGTCTTGCCGCCCATCTTGGTCGTGAGAAGACAGCTCTCCAGCTTAAATCTAGGTTCTTTTGGCCCAAGCTTCATCGAGATGTTTCACGTTTTGTCGAAAGGTGTGCGATCTGTCAGGAATTCAAAGGAACAAAGCAAAATGCCGGTTTGTATACGCCATTACCTGTTCCTGATTCCATTTGGGAAGATATCAGCATTGACTTCGTGCTTGGATTACCTCGGACACAACGAGGTGCTGATTCCATAATGGTCGTCGTTGATCGTTTTTCAAAAATGGCGCACTTCGTCGCTTGCAAGAAGACCTTCGATGCGGTTCATATTGCTCAATTATTTTTCAGCGAGATCGTTCGTTTACACGGTCTTCCGAGAAGCATAACGTCAGATAGAGACGTTAAATTTGTTAGCCATTTTTGGAGAGAACTTTGGAAGCGATTGCACACTTCCATCAATTTGAGCTCCGCCTATCATCCCCAATCCGACGGCCAGACGGAGGTTGTCAATCGCACGTTGGGTAATATCCTTCGTTGCCTAGTTCAAAATCATCCGAAGCAATGGGAAAATTCATTAAGCCAAGCGGAGTTCGCCTACAACTCGATGCCGAATCGTTCCACAGGGAAGTGCCCATTTGCTGTTGTCTACACAAAGGCTCCTAATCACCTATTTGACATTGCTATTTTACCTAAATGCGCTAACAAATCTGCTGTAGCACTTACTGATCATTGTCAAAAGATCCTCGAGGAAGTTCGCACTAAGTTGATCACCTCCAATTCTAATTACAAACGGGATGCGGACCAACGCCGGCGACGTGTTGTTTTTGAAGTTGGCGATCTCGTGATGGTCCGAATCAGCAAAGAGCGTCTACCGTCAGAATATCATTCTAAACTGGGGCCGCGTAAATTTGGACCAGTGCCTATCAGCAAACGCATCAACGACAATGCCTATATTGTCGATCTTCCTGATCACTTCCGCATTTCTAAGACGTTTAATGTTGCTGATTTATTTCCTTACCAACCACCCGATACCAATTCTAATATTCAGGTGGAACCTGAATTTGAAGCAGCTGGGGGTACCTGATGTGGTACAGTTTAAGGAGAAGGTTACTCAGGAATACCATTGAGGAGGGACCACTGTGCGCAGTCCACGTTCTCTTACTTTTTATTCGTTATATACCTTTAGCGTTTCTTGCAGGAATGATATTATCTAGTCATCATTTCTGTTAGTTATTATTAGGAAGCTCTCACCGTAGTAGTGTTTTGACAGCAAGGTCATATATGTAGACCTGTAGTTGAAGAAAGGAGATAGAAAATCATTTTCACTGTTCCATTGCTTGTCTAGTTTTTCTCTTGTGCAGGTCTTCAGCCATCGAGTTCCCGGAGCTGCCGCGACGATCCACACCAGTGCCGGCATAGAGCAAATCGCTGAAATTTTTTCAGATCTAGAGAGATCCTCTCAAAACTCCAAGCCATAGGAGATGATGACCAAGAAAGTGGATGCTTTGGAGGAGAGGCTTGAAGGAGAGATGAATCAAATCAAGGAGATCGTGGAGGAAAGATTTCTTCCATGGAAGGGCAAGTGGCCGATCTCCGGGATATGATGAAGAAGATGTTGGAATTTCAAACTCAGTCGGTGGCGTCTGATGCAAAAAGGCCGGAAGCGAAAAACACCAACTCTGAAATCCATTGGGAGGAAGAGGAAGTGGAAATCGTGGAAGGGAGTTGAGGAAGACCTCATCTGGAGCCTATCCAGAGGGAGGAGAGAGGAGGAAGATGTCACGACCTGACCCGACGGGGACGGATCCCGCCCGAGCCGGATCGCGACACAACCTTCTGATCCAGGATCTGGCTTTGGAATTTGGTTACTGAACTGATCTTCCAAATACTTAAACTCAACAGACACACAAACACAGAACAACAGAGCTATTATAAGTCACCAAATGCAGCAGAATAAAATATTTATATTTCCTTTCTTTTCCTCAAAACAATCATCTACAAATACAGTACATGTCTTTTGAACGGAAAGAAAGACAGATCAGAAAAGCCATGACTGTACAAAAATCAAAAGTATACCTATACGGATCAGAACTCTGACTCTAGTCCTGGACTTCCTTCCCTTTCCCAGAACCTGAAAATCACCAGAAAACAAGAGTGAGCTCAACAGCTCAGCAAAGCAACAAACCACCAATCTGAATTCTCAGAAACCAAAACCAAACTCATCAGACAGAAATCAGATCAGAAATTGGAACAGAATCGGATCTCGAATCAGAACAGAATCAAAAATCAAAACTTATACGGACTGATATCAAATCAGAATCAGAGTCGTACAGATCAGATCACAGAACAGAATAAATCAACAGAGTCAGACTTATACAGAAATCAGAAATCAGAATTTGCAGATCATATCATATCAGAACCACAATTGCGTACAGCGTACAGAACAAATACAGAAAACAGAACAGATACATATGTCATTCATAGCTAAATGCCCGGACACTGACGGAATCTCTACGGATTCCGGCCCCTTATGCCTCCCTTTCCAGACACTGACTGAATCTCATAGGATCCAGGCCCCTTATGCCTCCCTTTGTGCTCACGGCACCAGAACAGATGTGCTTATAGCACCAGAACAGAATTCATCGGATCCGGAACAAAACAGATATCAGATTTCAAATTTGAGCTCATTTCAGATTTCCCAGACACTAACTGAGGATTCAGGCCCCTTATACCTCCCTTTTTATAGCTTATTCACATAGCATTTCAATTCAGAAGAAATCCGGACAAATCAGAAATCAGACAAAAATCGGACAGCACAACGGCAGTAGACAGAATTTACACAAAATTTCCTGCAAAAAAAATTTCACCAAATTCGCACAGAATATAGATAATTGCATTCCAGAACATTTATTCTACTGCACAGAGAATTTACAATTTCACAGAAAATTGTAGTCTACGAAAAACATCGCCGAATCAAAAATACCCGGACAAAAATCTTCGGAAAATAACCAAAATGTGCACACTCGGCACGTCAACAATATACGGAAAGTTATGCGGTAAAAACTGAACCAATCAAAAGATACGGACGAAAAACTGTAACGGAAACGAAATCCGGACAGAAAATACCGCCAAACGCGACGGAACTGAAAATCGAGAAAGGCGGAATGTGCCTTACCTCGTGCACAGCAATATTCTGAACAGTCTCTTCGAACGAAAACGGCTCCGCGTCGTCCGAAAATCCACTTTTCCACAAATGCCCTCGACTTTCTCTCTCCTCAGATATTTATTTTTATTTTTCTGATTTTTCTCTCTCTTCAAAACGACTGAAATCAGCTTTATAATACACAGATCGGCCCGGCCGATCGCCACATCGTCCCGGGACGATCCGACCAAAAGGATCGTCCTGGACAGCTCCCAGGGCTGTTGTCTGGCCGATATTTTCTACAGTGCCAATCGGCCTGGCCGATGTCCCCAATCGGCCTGGACGATGCCTACAGGAAATTACCTGGAACACTTCTGGACAGATTCTGGAGCTTCATTTCAACTGATCGTCCCAGGACGATCCAGATCGTCCTGGACGATCCTGGAGCAGATTTTTGATGTTACAGAAGATATGGGAAAGGCAAGGCTACGGAGGCGTGGAGCCAAGAGGTGCTGGTTGGGAGCACCGGGGGGGGGGGGGGTTATTACGGACGCTGGGGGGCTATTTTTGAAGATCAGAGAGGGTTGAAGGGGGAGTGGGGCATGGTAGAGCAAGAGAAGATCGAGAGACATGGGGGGGGGGGGGGGGGGGCAAGGCACATGGGAGAGGGGAAATGTCGGGGATCAGAAGGCGAGGAAATTAAAAATGCCCATTTTTGAAGGGGATGACGCATATGGGTGGATTTACAAGGTGGAGAGGTACTTTGCCGTTAACGGCTTAACGGAGGAGGAGAAATTATCGGCAGCGGGCTTATGTCTGGAATGGAAGCACTCTCTTGGTACTAGTGGGGAGATCATAGGAGACCTATCCGGAGCTGGGAAGAATTCAAGGACAGTTTGATAGAGCCTTTTCAAACCGACCGGGGAGGAGACTTCTACGAGCAGTTCTTTGCCCTAGTATAGGAGGGGTGCGTGGTGGACTACCGAGAGAGATTTGAGCATCTGGCTAGCAGAGTGGAGCGCTTGTCTGATACTGTGCTGGAGGGGAACTTCATGAAGGGGTTAAAGGCAGAGGTTAAAGCAACGATGAAGGTCCTGATGCCCAGGGACTTGGGGGAGGCCATGAAGCTTGCACAATTGGTCGAAAATCAAAAGAATATGGAGAAGGGAGCTAGGAATAGCAGCTCAGGAGGCACTTACAGGTGGATGACTACCCACATAGCCTCCAAGGGAGCGTAAACAGGAGGGATGAAAGAAGTCTTGAAAGAAAAAGCAATATGAGGAGGAAATGGGGGGCAGTTCAAGAAGCTTACTGAGAAGGAAATGCAAGAGAAGAGAACAAAAGGGCTGTGTTTCTGATGTGACGAAAAATACATGTCAGGGCATAAGTGCAAGGATCGAACTCTTCAAGTTCTCCTCGTTTGTGAAGATGAGGAAGACGAAGAGGGAGGAGGGAGCGATTCTGAGGTGGAGGAGGAAAAGCTGCATCTGGGTGTGGCAGAAGTCTCTTTTAACTCCGTAGTGGGATTCACTCCTAGTCACACTATGAAGGTTAAAGGGGAGATAGCTGATAGTGAAGTTGTGGTGTTAATCGATAGTGGGGCAACCCGCAATTTTATTTCCACCCAGATTATGGAGCTGCTGAGGATGGAGTTAGTAGATACAGGAGGCTATGGGGTGATGATGGACACGGGAAAGGTAGAAATGGGAAGAGGAGTTTGTAGAGGGGGTGGTGTTGAAGATCCAATGTATCCAGGTGAAGGAAGACTTTCTTCCCTTAGAATTGGGGAGTACGGATGTCATACTAGGGATGAAGTGGTTGCAAACCTTGGGGGAAACCAAGATCAATTGGGGTACTCTAAGGATGGAGTTGGTGAAGGGAGGAAGGAAGAGGGTGATTCAAGGTGATGCGGGACTGGCCAAGGCATGGGTTTCTCTCAAATCACTAATTAAGATCATTCAGGAGGAGGGGGAAGGCTATTTGGTGCAATTACACAGATTGGAGGGAGTGAGTTTGGAGGAATGGGGAGATGTACCTCTCTTTGTACAACCTTTGATCCACAAATTCTATGAGATTTTTCAACCACCTCTAGGGTTGCCATCACCCAGGGAGCAGGAGCATGCCATCATATTGAGGGAGGGAGTGTTGTCTGTTAGCATACGACCTTACCGTTACCCTCTTTTTCAGAAAGACGAAATAGAAAAGCTAATCAGAGAAATGCTGGAAGTATGGATCATCAGGCTCAGCACTAGCCCGTTCTCTAGTCTTGTTCTATTGGTGAAGAAGAAGGATGGCAGCTGGTGGTTCTGTGTAGACTACCGCGCACTCAACAATGAAATTGTACCTGATAAGTTTCCCATACCAGTTATTGACGAGCTGTTGGATGAATTGAGTGGAACAGTAATCTTCAGTAATATTGACTTTAAATCAGGATATGATTAGATTCGAATGAAGGAGGATGTACCCAAGACCGCCTTTAGAACTCATGAGAGACACTATGAGTTCCTAGTTATGCCCTTTGACCTCACCAATGCCCCAGCCACATTCCAAGCACTCATGAATACAGTCTTCAAACCGTACCTCAGGCGATTTGTTTTGGTATTCTTTGATGATATCATAGTGTATAGCAGAACAGAGGAGGAGCATTGAGGGCATTTGAAGCAGGTGTTAGAGATTCTCCAGGAGCATCAGTTGAGGGCTAACCTGAAGAAGTGTTGCTTCACACAAGCCAGTGTGGAGTACTTGGGGCACGTGGTATCTAAAGAGGGGGTAGCCGCAGATCAGTCCAAGATTGAAGCCATGTTAACATGGCCACTGCCTAAAAGTCTGAAAGAATAGAGGGGATTCCTAGGGCTGACACTACCAAAGCTTTGTGAAGGGATATAATACTATAACATGGCCACTCACTGAGCAGTTGAAGAAAGACGGATTTCTATGTGGGGAAGCCGCCACGGCAGCATTTGAGAAATTAAAGAAAGCCATGAACATAGTATCGGTCTTAGCTTTGTCGGATTTTACTCAGGTCTTCGTAGTAGAAACTGATGCATCAGGGTATGGTTTAGGAGCAGTGTTGATGCAGAATCATAGGCCCATTGCTTATTTCAGTCAGGTGCTGACGGCAAGAGCTCGACTGAAATTTGTTTATGAGAGGGAATTGATGGAAATTGTGTTGGCCATCCAAAAGTGGCGCCCCTACTTACCCGGAAGACATTTCATAGTTAGGACCGACCAACAGAGCTTGAAATACTTGTTGGAACAACGAATGGTAGCAGAAGAGCATCAGAGGTGGCTATCTAAACTGCTGGGGTATGATTTTGAGATTCAGTACAGGTCGGTTGTGGAGAACAAAGCAGCAGATGCCCTGTCCCGATGCATGGGGGAGATGTAGACAGTGGCTGTATCAGTCCCAATGATGTTAGATTGGGAGGCCATCCGGGAGGGGAGTGCTAGGGATGAAGAACTAGGCAGGATAAGGACTGATTTACTAAAGGGCGAGGGCAACCATCCAGGATACTCATTGGAGGGGGATGTTGTACCAAGGGAGATTTGTGTTACCCAGAACATCAAGTCACATTCCACAGTTGTTCCAGGAGTTCCATGGGACTGCAGTGGGAGGACATTCAGGAGTGTTAAAGACCTACATGAGACTGGCGGCAGAACTGTACTGGAGAGGGATGCATAAGGATGTGGAAGAGATGGTATCCAGATGCAAAGTCTGCCAAAGGATTAAGTACCTAGCTATGTCCTTCGGGGGGTTACTGTAGCCCTTGGCTTTACCAGGTCGAGTCTGGGAGGAGGTATCTATGGACTTCATTGATGGGCTGCCCCGTTCTGAGAGATTCACTATGATATTGGTGGTAGTGGATAGATTGAGCAAATATGCTCATTTCATTCCTCTTCGACATCCTTACAGTGGAAGAACCTTCCTGACTACGAGGCCACTTGGGAGCCATACGAGAGGACGAAATAGCAGTTTCCAAATTTTCACCTTGAGGACAAGGTGATTCTTTGGGAGGGCGGTATTGTTATGTCGGTTCTGTCCGAACCGGCTCAGAAAACCCGCTGGCCAGTCCAGCGAGTGTATTTTGATTTTCAAATTAAGAGAGAGAGGAGGCTAATGCTTTGGGAGGGAAATTAGATTAGGAAAGCTTTTGAATTAAAGTGCATGAGGAGATTAGGGGGAGGTTATGTTTTGATTGATTGGAATTAGGGTTTCTTGGAGGCTTGGGTTCTAGACAATCTTGTCTAGAGATTTGGGAGAGACGATACTCCTCTCTAATTGAGGATCTCTTGTATCTTGCTATTTTATTCATCATCTAGTGGAATCCAAGTGTGTTTTGAGTTTTTCCTACAGTTTTCCTCTAAATTTCCCACTGTTTTTGGCTGTTTTACTGCTGTGGACAGCAGTTTTCTGGTTGTGGTACTTTATTTTGGTTAGATTTGCTTGTGAATACAAGTATTTCCTATCATTATGGTTGTGGGCTGTTTTGGTTGGTAGGCTTTTAGGTATTTTATTTTCCTTCTCTGGTTGTTGTTTTGCTGGAACTTGGTGTCATTTGGAGGCTGCAATTTATGGTTTATTGGCAATGATGTGGCTAGGGCTCACTTGTCTTAAGCCGTGACTTGTGGCAACCTTTGGTTGTGCGATTCTTGCTCGTTTTGGATGGATTCTTTCTTACTCCAAACTGGATGGCATGTGCCTGGCTTGGGATTGATTGGAAGCCTATGCTAATTCCTGAGCCCAATGGATTTTTTCCCCCTCCCTTTGTATCAATGTTGCTTTTTCTTTCTGCTTTTTAGCTGGTTGTAACCCCTTTTTTAGTTGCAATGAAATTTTAGTTTAAAAAAAATGATAATTCATAATGTTGATCCCAAATTATTGGGACAATGTTAATGATGTTGTTGCTTTACTAATGACTTCATGAATGCATAAATTGTCTTAACAACTTCTGAGTTATATAATGAGTAAATGATGATCATATTTCTTTCAACGTATAAAAGAGCATCATCTACGTAGATCAACATAGATGTATAAAAGGAGCCAAAATCTCAGTACTCCATTCTAATGGAAGGAGATAAAATCTCAGTACTCCATTCTAATGTTGTGCTTTGGATGTCCTTATAATAATCTTTCTTGTATCATTAATGCAGAGATGTTCTATTATTCAATGTAGTCATTCCCTTGATCGTTCCTCATTATCTGAGATGTCTAGAAATGACGAGGTAGTGGTGATCACATCGAAAATAAAAGTAGCAGTGAAAGGTCTAACATTGGTAGAGCTTAAGGAATTGAGAAACACCTAGAACACTGAAGAGATAGAAAATATATCTTTAAATGTGCCTTACTAAAAAATGGAGTACTAGAGTTGGTCTTCGTATCGATTACATGAGAGAATACCCTTCTGATCCGCAATGCAAGATACTCGAACATGTCAATCTTTCACCAACCACCCATACTTGATCTTAAGCTCCATTCCCTTCACCTCGACCCAATCCTCGTGTGAGGCTTTCTCCACAACTGGTTTAGATGTGTGTTCATGTCCTAACAATCTAATTTACACTTCCAAACTCAAAGAAGAAAACAAAATGCTGCACAAATTTTGATCAACATACATCAACATTGGCTAAGTTTTTGGTGGATTGAAGCACAATTTTTATAGGTAAATGCAAGGCCATGATTGAGGAAGAGAAAATATCAAATTCTTTGACAAAGATGATTGCTTATATAAGCATTAACTTGTTAATTTGATAGCATAGATGTTCATTGAGTAAAAAGCTCAATAGGGAAGAATGAATTGGGTGTATAATTTTCTTATAAAATTCTTTCCAATTCAAATAATCATTTTATCAAACATAATGTAATGAAGTTATAACAATAAATACATACAATGGAAGCAACAAATATAATAAAGAAAATTTTGTGCGCAAGCTAATAATACACTTACAAGTTTTAACATATAAATGCATTAGTAATATGTGCGCATGTTTAGACAACAAACAATACATGATATGATATATTCAACGGAGTTATCAATTTTAAGCACAAAATGAATAATGTAATTGATGCAGAACATAACGACGAAGATGATTTAGATTAGGATTTTTCACGCTCGATGATTAAGAGCAAGTTAACTAAAGCTTGATGTTGATTTATACAATGAAATAAAACAAAAGAGCGATAACAAAAGCTTAGGCCAAGTCACTTGCAAAAAGTAAAAACCACATAACAATCAATTATTCTTGACGTTGCAAACAAAATAAGTTTCAATAAGAAATTCCTAATCTAACAATAAAAGTAGTGCTATGAAAGATCTCTTACACAACTCCTAAATACTAGGTTTTAGCGGGAAGAATTAACACAATTTTTCATGAGTCAATTAGAACTACAATTGAGAGCGACTAAAAGATAAAAGAGTAAGAGGAAAGATCACTCAAATAAACAAGACATTCAAAGCTCCGGTGTGGTGTTTATGTGCTTGAGCGGAGGTAGAAAGCAACCTCGATTCTTCTCGATGTCGTTGGATAGCAATCTGAACTTTAAAGCTAGCGAAACAGCAATAGGAGATTGCTACGATTGCTGGACATCAACTTTGACACTTGGGAAATTTTGAACAGCAAGTAGCCAACCTGGGATAACGATTCTGGACAGTTCTAAGCAGCAATGGTAGCTCCCAGAGGGGTTGGACAGCAGCGAGTGCTGCTGGAGTCTTTGAATAGCAGATAAGGTGGTCTTGGACAGCAGCTTTCTAGGTTTTGAAAGGGTGGACAGCCACTATTAGCATCCAGAAATTTCTGGACAGCAAGTAAAGATGTGTAAACAGCAGCACATGAAGATCGGGACAGCAGTGAGAATCCTTCCTGGTGGTGGTACGGTAAAGGAAGTCTTGCTGGAGTGAAGGGCAGAAAGCTGTCCTTCTTTGGACAGCAGTTTACATGTGTATAAACTTCAGGACAGCAGGTAGAATCTGTCCAGAATGCAGAAATCTGTTCTGGACAGCAAAATATTCTTATTGGAATAGGGGGACAGCAAGCAGAAAATCAGGGAAAACTGAGGGCCACATGGTAAAGAACTGGGAGGGGCAGCTGGGGTTGAGAGAAGGTTGGAGATGGCTGGTTTTGAGAGTCTAGGGAGTTAATATGGATTGATTGAATTGGGGAATTTAAAAATCCCTTTCCAAACTTAGGATGTTAAATAAGGAAAGAGGATTAGAGGTAAGTATCTAATTTAATTGATTGAATTAAATAGATAGAGGGGACCGGCCATGCATGGGGGGAAATTGATTGGGGATTTAAGACTCTTTCCAAACATAGGATATTAAATAAGGGAAGAGGATTAAAGGGAATCTCCAATTAAATTCATATTTGAAGAGATTTGGAAAGTATCCAAACTAGATTAATCTTATTTTAGGAAAGGATTCAAATTCAAATTTATTTGAATTTGAAAATTGAAATCTTTCCAAATTTAAGAAGATCTAAATTAGGCAAGTCTTCAATTCTTTCTTTATAGAAGATTTGGAAAAAAAAAGGGAGGGGCAAGTAGGGCCGGCGGGTGAGGGCTTGGGTGGTGGGTGGCCAGTGGGGTTGTGGTTTTGACCGATAAAGGAAGAGGGGTTATTGCTGGCAGTTTAGAGGGGATTTGGTTGGGTTGAATGGCTTGGTGGTGGGGAAGTTGGCCGGCGGCAAGGTGGGGGGTTTGCTAGGGAATCCGTCGACTAGGAGGAAAGGAGATTGAAAGAAAAAGAATGATAAAACAAACCACGAATCCGGCCGTCTCCAATGTTGGTGGGTGATCCGTTTTCCCTCCCTAGGGATTTCTCCAAAGCTCTCTCCAAGAACTCTCACAACTCAAAGACCACATGTGCATGAATTTTCTTCTAATTCATTCATTCATTAACCCTCCAAGAAGAAGAGGGAGGCTTTAAATAGCCAAATACATGAAGGAAAATAACAAAGACACTATTTTCCCTAGAGCATACATAAGACAAAGCCCTCAAGTGCGGGTAGAAAGGAAAAAATAACAATAACAAATCAAATACATAAAATAGATCAAAATAAATATGCATGATCGTAGCCGTAGATATCTGATGTCCTCATCAGTAATCTTCAATTACAAGTTTACAACTATGTTCACTTATTTTTAAGTTACTTATATCGATGCAAATATAGTGAAGTAACGTCATTGAATGAATTATTAAGCTATTAAGAATGTTCAAAGCATAAATGATAATAACACTACACAAACTTATACGTGAAAATAATTTTTGCTAAACACCAAAGTAAAAATATCCTCAAAATAGATTATTTTAATACAAGTGAATCTAGATCTAAAGTACAAGCATATAACTACTAAGCATAATGAAAAATCATTATCTTAACTCAAGAGATTTTATCACCTTAATTAACATAAAATATTCAAGCATAATAATGGCAATGCAAATTTATAAGTAAATATATTTTATAAAGCAAGGTTAATAAGATCAATATCATGTGATTCAAGTAGGTTATAGACCCATAGGCAAATTTTTAACGAGTATGTTTTTATGTTAATATAGTAGTGCTTGAGTTTAATAAAATGGTTTCATATAATCTCTTTTTGATAGATAATATTATTGATATAGCCCAGGTTTAAAATTGCGCAATTTAGTATTGAGACGTTTTTTGTTTGTGAGGCGATGTATTAGCCTCAAAATAAAAAAAAATTGCGTAAAGTGAAGATAAAGGTCAAAAGTGATTTTTTATATAATACCTAAATAATTTGTTAAATGATGACATAATAACTTCCTATTGATATATATATATATATATATATATATATATATATATATATATATATATATATATATATATATATATATATATATATATATATATATATATATATATATATATATATATATATATAACAAAAATTGCACAAGGTGTAAAGTGACAAGTGATAAATTACGTGAAATAGAATTGAAATCCAAATATTATAAGAGCAAAACAATATTAAATATAAAAATTGCATAAAAGTATCATATAATATTAAGTTCAACTCCAATTTTTTCTTTTCAATTATCTACTCATTTACATTTAATTCCTAACGAAAGATAACATAGCTGACAACAACTTAGAAATCATATATACTGTCATCACTGAGGTGGTTTTTATTTGAGTTGTCGCCATAACAAATTGGCCTATCCACTGCCTCATTCGGTGGAGTCGAATGCCTCCCAATCTGCTGCTTTAATCATGTTCATCTTTTATAAATATTTTTCATCAACATAAAGATGAGATTAATATTGCAAAATTTTTAGGGTGATAGTGTGTGGATTTTAAGTGATTGTTGGTGACGGTTACGACAATGGCTGCAGCGAAGGCTTCAGGCGGGAGGTAAAGACAATCGAGAGAAAGTTGTTGCGGCTCGAATGTGCATGAATGCGTGATTTATGTTAGTTTTAATAAAAAAAAAATATATATAAAGTGTGAGGCATAAGCCTCACGCTAGCGAGGTGAGGCGTGCCTTAAGGCGGGCCTTAGCCAAGCTGAGACGCAAGCCTCATGAAAAAAAGCTAGAGGTGGAAGTCTCGAGGCTTTTTTCACTGGACATGCGCTGAGGCGAGCCTCATATTGCATAATTTTAAACAATGGATATAGCATATCATAACTTAATTTTAAATTTTATTATATTATTTTTAAAAAAAAAAATTTTTTGATGTGCACCATGTGCACGAATATTTATACTAGTTGTAAAAAATTCTAATGGACCTCTACTCGATCTTTTAGCTTAGTTCAAGCCACAGAGGTTGTTGAATCAGACTGAAATTTATCAAGGTAGAGAGTCCTCAGGGGCGACGAGTCGATGAGTCAGCAGGTGCAACTAAGGGACAGTGTCGAGTTGTTGGCGAGGACACTACAAATTGATACCTTTTTTGGGATCTCGAGATGTCAGCTTTGAGCTAATGGGTAGATGAGATAGTGATATTTGATGAGTTAGCAGTCATGATAAATGATGGTGAATATTCAAAATGCATAAGGAGGAAGTTCCTATGGAAATACTAATCAAGTGAAAGAATTTGTCAAAGCACGAAGCTAAATGGGAGCCCTACAAGACGACTAAGAGATTGTTCCCATACTTTCATCTTGTTGACAAGACGCGTTTTTGGGAGGAAAGTACTGTTACACACATAACATTTATGTGCGAAAAACCCCTTATAATTTTAGAATATATGTCATTGGACTCCGGAGTTTTGGGCAGGGAAATAAAGAAGTCGGTAGACTCGGTACTATTATAATTATGATAAAACTAAGAATATAAAGATAGATTACCAAAGAACAAGTTTATAAATGGAGAACTTATTATATTATATAGGCGATGGTAGTATGCCCATTGAAAATTAGATAGTGAAAATTTTAGGTGAGTTGATCATACATAATGAATGAAAGAAGATGCACCGTTAGGGATGATTGAAATAATATAAAAGACTTGAAAAAAAAAAAAGGCAAACTAAAAATAATACGGCCAAAAGTTTATGTAAGAAAATTTGTATAAAATAGATTTAATGTCTCGTGTAACATGCAAAAGAAAAGAATGGAGAATACATGTAGCATTTATGACAAAAGTTATTAGTGCTAATTAAGATGGTAATACTTTGAATAAATAAAAAATAAAAAAAATCAAGACTTCCTGCTTAAACCAGCAATGCCTGCACCCAATTCTTATTCACAAAATGGCCACTTACTCCTTGTTAATTTATTGAAATCTCTGCAACTCATTTAACAGGTTGTTTGTACCGTTGGAAGCATGGTTTTTGTGAACATCCTTCTTGTTCGTGGAATATGGGGTGGTGCTTCATATATTAAAAAAAATCAATTCCATTATATGAATAAAATGGACTATAAAACAACTACAACAATCGTGTATGGAATGTGAGGCACAAGCCGTTGCTTCATTACTGACAAGGACTGAAGATTACTATAAGCCATGCTTGCAATCTCTTTGAAGTTTGAGGACAAGTTGAACTGAACAGCATTACAACATAAGCTAGCGGTATTTATACCCCGTTGAAGAAGCCAAATCTTTTTTCTTGATAATGGCTCTTATTTTTTGTAATATTCCATTATGTCAATGATTAGATTGTCTATAATAATTTTTTTTAAGGCAAATTCAAATATATATCACATATGTAAAATTGAAATTCAAGATCTCTTATTTGTTAGTTAAAACTCTTAATCAATAAATTAAGATGAGTTGCGATAGATAATAATCTCAAGACAATGAGATTTTATGAGTGATGGGCCTGATGGTCCTCTTGCTGCTCCTTATGATGACCATCTTCCTCATAGTTTTCTTCTTTGGCATTGGGATCTGAATCCTTGACCTCTCTTAATGGAGAGTCAAGAGAACTCCCATCTGTTTTATTTTAATTTTTTATTTTATGTATATTTTGATGATGAAATGTGAGCGTGAAAATAAAAATAAATAAAAAAAATTTATTACCATGATTTCATATCTTAAATATATTTTATTTGTTATTGGTTTATTGAAGGGTATCAAATAATTTCAAATTATATTAGAACTGAAAACTGGTGGCGATTATTAAGACGAGCATGATTTCAGAGGAAATTTTAAGGACATGAGAGTTAAGGAATAAAATTTTTGGCTGACTTTGAGCAATGGCATCCTCCATTTGACCTGATTTCAAAGAAAAAAGCTGTGGTTCCGAGGTTTTCTGACCGAGTTTTTCAAAAAACTCGGTACACCGCGGTACCGAGTTTTTTTGCCTACGACCGGATGCTCTTCTGCATCCGGTCGGAGGACGTAATAATTGTTCATGATAGAGAGTGTTGAGATTTATGATAGTTGGGGTGGTTGAAGGCGATGTTGATGATGGCAATAGCCGTTTGTGATGGTTATTTTTTAAAACACTTAAAATATTTCAAAGTTTAGGGTTTTGAACGATTTCAATAATAACTTGATTTGTAAAGAAAATAAAATTGTACAAAGACAATGTTTAAAAAAATAAAAAAATTGATCCTCAATAGCCTTTTAGTTTAAGAACAAATGGATGATTAAGTTATTTAACCATAACAATTCTTTATTTGGGTTGATATTTTAGCTTGAAGATTAAAGATCATTCTTTATATATTTTTATAAATGTATAATGTTAATCATCAAATACAAGATTATAACTATTTCTAAGAAATAATTATATCATTATTGATACAACATTAAAAAATTATCTTGATCGGGCATGAATCTTGAGGCAAAATCAAGTTGGAAACTTCCAAAATTAAAATTAGGATAATATGATCTCCAATTTCAGCAAACTTATATTCGAATTGAACGTCTCGGAAATACAAACCTAATGACACCAAATTCAACTCAATTCGAGCCCAAATGGGTCCGAATCGAGGATCCGAAGCGCTGTTGGAAGGTTCAAATAACAATTTGGATTACCAAAAGGTTTCCAAACGTGACATGCTTATAGTCGAGTTAAGTGGCTCAACGATATGAATCCAATGAGCCCAAGATCGTAGAATTCCAACATCATTAAGACCTTCAAATGCCTAATGAACAGTCTACGATAAAGGGATTCAACATCGACTGTCCATTCAAATCACTTCCCATTTGCCTTTGATCCTCCTCCTATTTATGGGTCATGTCACTCTAGGAAATCTATAAATAAACCCCTCATCATTTTTGAAAAGGGACCCCTAAGCCTAAGGAGAAAAGAGAGAGATCGGAGATCGTTCTTGCCTCCTTGCCTCGTCGACCACTGCTGGAGCTTCGCCGGACCACCACCTGAGTCACTGAGCTATGCCGAACCACCACATAATGCCCCGAGCTCCGTCGGATCACCACCTGAGGCCCGGAGTTTTGCTGGACCACCACCTGAGGCCTTAAGTTCCGTCGGACCACCACTTAAGGCCCGGAGTTCTGCCAAACCAACACATGAGGCTTGGACTTGCTCCGGACCACCACCTGAGGCCCGCAGCTTCGCTGGACCAACACCTGAGGCCTTGAGCTCGCCCAAACCACCATCTGAGGTTCTGAGCTCCGCCAGACCACCACCTAAGGCCCGAAGTTCCGTCGAACCACCACCTGAGGCTCTAAGTTTCGTCAGACCACCACCTAAGACCCAGAGGTTTGCTGGACCACCACTAGAGGCCCAGACTTGCACCAGACCACCACCTGATGCCCAGAGTTCTATTGGACCACCATTTGATACCCGGAGTACACCCGGTGTTCTGCCATATCACCAGCTGAGGCCTGGACTTTTGCCATACCACCACCTGAGGCCCAGAGTTTCGTCGGACCATCACCTGACATCCAGAGTTCTATCAGACCATCACTTGACGTCCGGAGGAGTATGCCCGGAGTTCTACCGGACCATCACTTGACACCCGGAGTTCCGCCGGACCACCATTTGACATCGGACTTCCGCCGGACCACTGTCTGATGCTGAAGTTCTGCCAAACCAATGCCAGGCTACCAACGCATGCCCTAATTTTTAAGTTGCACCGGACTTATGCCAGTCCACCAAGTGACGTTGTACTTTCATCCCTATTTGTCACTAGATTTTAACCAAATGGTTGACATTTGTAATTTGATGGCCCTCACGGACGAGTCAGCCCATTGTAATCTACCTAAACATTATTGGAATCATTTAAGACTGGGTCAAGCCCCGTGATTTTTTCCATTTTCATAATTTTTCACGTAAAAATATTTTGTGTTCTCTGTGGATGAACTGGATATCCGTACAATAAATCGCCGCATATATTCTAGCCCGCAATAATAATGAAAATGTATTTATAAGTAACTATATGCCATTTCATTTAACTATAAATAGTCAAAAGATTAGTCTCTGGTTGTTATATGTTCTTCCACGCAACCAATTACACTTTGATCACCCCTTTCAGTAGCAGCAGTAGTGGGGAGGCACGCATTGACATTGCCATATCAACATTTCTCGGTTGGCAGGTTGGCACTTTCTCATCAATGATGATTACAACAATCCTAGGTGGATAGTGCCCTAAACCCCTTGATTTGCTTTGAGATTGGTGGAGTTTATAATTGAGGAGAACTCATCGCTTTGATACATAACTTTGTATAACTGCAATGCATTTAATATTTATTTTGTGCATCTCTATAAAGGTAGTAACTAGTAAGCAAAGCACTGCTGTGCCTTCTCGAATGATCGGACGGTCATAAACGTCCGATGATACGCCGAATCCCCACCGTCGATGAGATGAGATGCGTTACGATGCGATTCTTCTCTTGCACCCATGTCAGTTATGTACTGTACTGATGACAATTACAATCACCCTCCTGGCCAAACCAGTGAGAAATAACTACAACACGCGGAGCTCAATAACTCTGACTTAAGTGAGCATACCGCATTGCCTTCCCTGTCCTTCCGAGTACCTAAGCCAACAACGGGAGAAGAAGAGCAGAGAGGCCTTTTTCCTGTAACGTACTAACCGAACCTCCCATCTCCAGTCTCTCGCTCTTTCTCTCCTCTGCACCACTCCAATGATGTCAGTTCCGTCGGCGGCGGCGGTAGCAGCGCTGCTTCTGCCGCTGCTGATGGCGGTGGCGGATCCCTCCGATGAGTCATGCCTTCTGAACCTCCGGAACTCCCTAGAAGATCCGGCGAATAGCCTTCGGAAATGGACCAAATCGACCTTAGCTTCTCCTTGCAACGGCTTCACCTCCTACCTCGTGGGTGTGACCTGCAACAATGGCAGAATCTACAAGCTCTCCCTCCCCGCCCGATCCCTCGGAGGCTCCATCTCTCCCTTCCTTTCTAACTGTACCAACCTCCAAACCCTAGACCTCTCCTCCAACTCGCTGACTGGTCCCATCCCCGCTGAGCTTTCCTCCCTCCTCAACCTCGCCATTCTCAACCTCAGCTCCAACCATCTCTCCGGCCAAATCCCCCCGCAACTCTCCTTCTGTGCTTACCTCAACATCATCGACCTCCATTCTAACGAGCTCTCCGGCCCGATTCCCGACCAATTCGGCCTCCTCGTTCGCCTCTCGGTTTTCGACGTCTCCTACAACCGCCTCGAGGGTCCCATCCCTGTGCTGCTTTCGAATCGGACGGGATTGCCTCGGTTCAATGCCAGCTCGTTTGTTGGGAACAAGGAGTTGTACGGCTATCCGTTGCCTCCGATGAAAGGAAGGGGGTTGTCGGTTCTCGCTATCGTTGGAATTGGGCTAGGAAGCGGCATGATCAGCCTTGTGCTTAGTTTCACCGCCGTCTGCATATGGCTTAGGATTACGGAACAGAATAGCGCCAGCGCCGGCGGAGTGATGAATGATGACGACGGCAAGATCTCTCACGCCATGCCCGACTACTGAATGATTTGAGCATTTACTAACCATTAAGAAGAGGTGAATGCGGGTTTCTCCATCAAAATCAAATCTTGTGATTGGAGGTTCCTTTCTTCCCTTTTTTTTCCCTTCTGATTTTCTTTGTTTCTTTTTTTCTCTTTTGGATTCTGTTTTCGTGTTTGTGCGTCTTCCTCTTTTAATTTTCTCGTCTTGGGATTTGTCCCATAAACCATTTGTACGTATTGTATATTTTTTTTAACATTAAGCTTTAAATTAGATAATGTATACCAATGTTCTTAAAATTTCTTGGATTCCGCCCGAGTGGATGATATTTTTCGAATGAGAGAGAGAGAGAGAGAGAGAGAGAGAGAGAGGAGAGCTCGCTGGAACTTTTTAATGATTTTGTTGGGCTGCGGCGGTGGATCTGATCATTAATTAAACTATTTGTTTAAGCTTAGCTTTAAGCTTCAAAATCCATGTTGTGATTATTGCGAGCAAAGTATTGAATGGCTTGCAGTTATTGTTTGGTTGGTGTAATTAATTGAGGAGTAAGTACGCTACACTAGGACACTACTACCCCACTTTTGCTTACTAATTTTTAAGATCAAGATTAACGCAGCAGCTCATTTAGATCTATTTGTTGAGAATTTTTTAAATATCTTCAAAAGAAAAAGAAAATTAAGCTTTGATTGTACAGATTTGTAAAGTTTAATTCTTTGTGGCTCATGGTCCGTTATATATGATTAACCATTAATAATGCAACAAATGTGTACACGCTGGAGAATAGTTGTGTGATGGGGAGAGGTGAAGATGAGGATGATGGTAGCTAGTGGAAGTGTGAAGGGAAAGATGGAGGAAGACGGGAGAGTCTGACACCTATGTGCTTGCAAAGGACATTAATGGAGGAAGCAGCACGAGTCAGTCGTGGATGATGATGATGATGATGATGATGTCTTGGCCATTATCCCAAAGAGGAGCTCTTATTATTGGGCCTCATAGAGGAGGTAGAGAGAGAAAAAGTGTTCGTGTGTGGTGTGGGCCCTGAACAGCGTGCAGGCTTGTGGGTCCTTCCGAGTACTCGAATGGGAGGGCCTGATATCGCAGCCTGCTCCAGCTGTGTGGTGATCTTTGTGTGCCGTGTGAGGCTCTCTCCAGGCGTTGCACAGCCAGTGGCATATGAGGATGTTTAGTGCTTCTGCACCCAACCATCATAATACCGAAAGCTATTTTGTTCAATCAGCCTATTTAATTTACCATCATAATATTGGAAGCCATTTTTGTTCAATCAACTATTTAATTTAATTTAATTTTGATCGATAATTCTGTTTTTTGGTCATATGCTATCACGGGACAAATCATTTAATCTGTTTTTTGGTCTGCATTTGGTACTGCACGTATAGTCAACATCTAATAAGTTCTTCTAAGGGATTTTGAGAAGGAGCATGGTTTAAAATTGTATTAGGAATAGGAGCTTAAAAATGTAAACGCACTTGCGTTTTCTGATGCGTTTGAAGAAAACAAGTACTTTGCATTTTTGAAAATGCGATAGTGGTGGCGTTTTCTTCATAATTTTTTTTTTCTAAAGCTTAAAGATTAATAAATTAAATTTAAATTATATTTATATTATTTAACTTGAAAATGTAATATTAATAAAAAAATTATAATTGTTTATTCAGAAAAATTTTTATTTAACTTAAATATTAAAATTGAGATAAATTAAATCTTAGCTTTAACTTTTAGTTATAATAAATTTTTTCATTAATTATGTTTTTTTTTTAATAAATTTTTTTCACTTTTGTTATGATAAAATTATATATGATGTTCTATAGTAAGAGAACATATTTAAGAGCATAAAAATATTATTAAAAAAAAAACATAATTAATGAAAAAATTTATTATAACTAAAAGTATAGCTAATAGGTTTTTATCTCCAAAAAATTTTTAATATTTATTTTAGGAATAAACAATTAAAAAATAAATTTATTTTTTATTATCGGCCTCATTACTTCACTTAAATTATTTTTTAATTGAAATTTAATTTTTAAATAATTAATTAATTTTCATTAAGTGCTTTAATCCTTTACTAACATATTTATTAAAATATATATTCTTGATATATCATAAAAAAATATTTTGATCAGGCACGAATCTTAAGCAAAATTAAGTTGAAAGCTTCCGAAATTAAAACGGGGATCATCCAAACTTTAATTTCAGCAAACTTGCAGTCAAATTGAACGTCTCGGAAAGATGAACTCATCTACACCAAAATCAGTCAGATATGAGCATAAATCAATGATCCAAAGTAGATCTGAATTGTTCAAAGCTCAATTTGGAATACCAGACTCTAAAGATGACATGCTTATAGTCAAATCGAGCAGCTCGACGAGATGAATCCAACGAGCATAGGAGCATTGAATTTCGATATCATTAAGGCATTCAAATGGCCAATAAATGGTGTTCAAACAACTCCCATCTTGACCTTGATCCTTCCCATCTTTACAAGTCATACCACTCTTAAAAAACTAAATTCTTCTCATGTAGGGGAGGGGAGAAAGGAGGAGGAGAAGGGAAGAATTGGGTAGCTTCCTCGCCACCAACCACCGTCAGAGTTTTTACCAACCATCGACGGACTTACGCCAGTTCGCCGACCTCTACCGAAGATCTTTTCGACCATCGCCGGATTTCCGTCAATCTGCATACCATCACTAGAGTTCTTCCCGACCACTGACGGACTTCTGCTAATTCGTCGATAACTGACGGAGTTCTGCTAATTTGCCAACCATGCACCGGCGGAGTTCTTCCCGACCACCATCAAACTTCCTCCTGTCTGTCGACCACCGCCGGATTTTCTCCTGTGCGTCGACCACCATCGGGTTCTTCTTGATCACCGTTGGATTTCAACTACTATCTTTCTGACACCGTCATCTGCTGACTACGGTCCTCCCGACCTCTGTCGCCCACCGACTACGGTCCTCCTGACCTCCGTCGCCCGCCGACCACGGTCCTAACTCCTAACCACCGTCGCCCGCCAATCACTTCGACTATGGTCTTTCTTACCTCCGTTACTCGTCGACTAAGATTCTTCCAACCACCATCGCTGACTACAGTATTTCTGACCTCTGTCGTCTGCCAACTATAGTCTTTCCAACCCTCGTCACTCACCGATTCGATTATGGTTCTTCCGACCTCCGTGGCCAGGCAACCTGACAATGGTCTTTCTAATTATTGTCGCCCGCTGACTATGGTCCTTCTGACCACCGTCATCCTAATACAATCTTTCCGACCTTCGTTGCCAGCCGACTATGGTCTTGTCGACCAAACGAACAAATCAATTATGATTCTTCCAATTTCCACCATGTAATGCATTAAGTATGATGTATATTTGCTACATCAAGCTAAGGCCTTCCCTCACAAGGAAGGATCTCATTTGTAATCGACTACAAATACTGATGGATTCATTCAAACTGGTTGTGATTTTTCTACTTTTTAGGGGTTTTCATATGAAAAAATTTCAGATGTTTCTCTCCCTTAATTAACTATTAGTATGCTAAATATACATACATTACTAAAGCTTTATATTTTTCACTTTATCATTGTGAATATTCTAGTCCCTAACAATTCTAATAAAAGGTAGTCCATGAAAAGCAGTATGATATCTCTGTGAGTGTATGGATGTATGTAAAAATACACGGAGAGAGAGACTGATGCAATCAAACTGTTAATATATAAAAAGCCAAAGGTGTGGTGTGTGAAAATCGCCGGGGGCTGAGAGTCGGCGGATCAAGACATGTCTGCACTATTCACAAGAGTGTTATTCCTATTAATACTGAATATATATTTTATTACCTCACATCTCTTATGATTTTATTGGTTTCTTTTTCGAGTATGAAAGGTTTTGACTTTATCAAAGAAAAAGGCGATAAGTAGTGCTGTATCAGGCCTGTTTGTCATCGCCGTGCTCTTCACTTTTTTTGTGCCACTTTCTTTTCTCATCTCATTGCGACGTAAAATATAATCAATTATTGAATTATATGGTACACATAGCTCACCTTGGTCTGTTGGTTGAGAGCTTATGCTTCCAACTAAGAGGTCTTGGGTTCGAGTCTTTGTGTAAGCGTTGTGTGTGTGAGTTTATCTTAAATGGCCTAAATGTCCCAAAAAAAAAGTTATATGGTACTATTGTGCGGCTTAAGATTGGATGTAGTCAGGGGCGGAATCGGCTTGATTTTTAGGAGGAGCAAATTTATAAATAACACTTTTATACAATGTGTTTAATTTTGCTAGGGGGCAACCACTTAAAGATAATAGTATTTTAATTTTTTTAGGTGACGCAATTGTTTAAAAACTCTTATAATAAAGAGTAAAAAAAAAGATGAAGGGGAATAAATTACCTAAATATTCATGTAATAATTTTTTTTTTTAATTTTTTTTAGGGGGGGCAATTGTCCCCTCTGGTTGCTAAGTGGTTCTGCCTTGGATGTAGCTAGGGTAAGAGATAAACCTACATGTAATGTAAATTAAATATATACGACTATTGATCACAAGAACATAATGAAGGGGGAATGAATGATTCAAGTTATAGTTATGTTAGATACTATATGCGCCCTGAGGAAGCAAAGAAGAAACAATAAGCTACAAATGTATTTAACAAGTGGTGGATTAAGGCTAAAGATGGCATAGCAAGGATGACTAAATATTGGCCATTACAAATAGTTCTTAATTTGTTAGAGGGGGATTTGCTTCTTCTTATGAATTTATTCTCTACAGGACGATGAAGCCTCACACTATCAAGTAGTTCTTTATTTGAAAGAGTAATACTTATAATTAATCTCAGTCCTACAATGAATAGATATTGAACTCTAATATTCAAATTTTCCTGATCAGCTTTGGATGCACCTCATGAATGTCTTCGAGAAACCTTCTAGGGGGCAACCTTGGCTCAAGCAACTCTTGCTTCTTATCGGGAAAGATCTCAACTTGACCAGTTGCGAATCTGAGATTATGGATTAGACTTTTGATGATAACAAACATTTATGTTTTTCTACGACTGCTTTGCCTACTAATTTTTCAGGACCACACGATCGAATGCAACTCAAGACAGCTCAAGATCGGGTAGATTTAGGTATAGTCAAGTCTGTATTTTTTTTCCTTCTTGAGTCAATTGTAAAAGTGGTTCCTAATGCTAAGTAACCTTGCACACACACACTTAAGGGTTTTCTGAGTTTTTTATGTTTTGAGTTCATCGACCTGGACGATGTTCATATCGGTCAGTACGATTCAACTAAAAACAGAAACCCTAATTAGGGCATCCTGGTCAACCAGTCGTCATTAAGCAAATCGACCTGGATGATACGTGTATCGGCCAGGACGATATGCTCAAATCAGAAAGAACCACCCGTCATGATTAATTTAGGTATTCTTTATTTTAAATTATCGACCCGGACGATCTCCATATCGACCTGGACGATATGGCACAATTATGTCTAAATTAATCTGGTAATTATGGAAAGCAATTAAGGTTGAAAAGGAGTCTGGGTTCTCTGCCTACTTCAGGAGGAAGCAAAAGGAGTCAGTTCTCTATCGCACTAGGGTTGATGAAAATGAGTCTGTTGTAAAGGCTTCTCCGCCTAGTTGTGGGAGCTAAATGAGAGACACTTAGTTAGTGCAATACTCGGAGGGAGCCTCTGTAAAACCCCCTCCAAAGCTGATTTTTTGAGTGCAGTTCGTCCGTACGAACTGGCTTTAGTACGGGACGAACTAAAGAAATTGTGAAGAAATCTGTCAATTTCGTCTGTACGAACCTGGAAGGGTCGGGACGATCCGTCTGAACGAAATTTGTCCAGAGAGCAAGTCGTCCGGACGCTATTTAATTTCGTCTGGACAAAATTCTGCTAGAGGGCAAATCGTCCCGGGACGAATTTTGGATCGTCCGGGACGATCAGTGTTAAAAAATATCTGATGGAGATATTTTGGATTCATTTGAAGAGAGAGAAAGAGAAATCAGGAGAGAGACAGAGAAGAAGAGAAGGAGAAGCTTGGTTTTGAAGCCCGCTGAGCGATTTTCGTCCGTCGTCGTTGTTAGAAGATTTGTTCGCCTTACAGTATGGACTCCGAATCCTATTTCTGTTTTCGAAGATTTCGAGTTTTGATATTTCTGTGCTCAGATTTGTGTTTCCGTTGCCGAAAAACGCGTATAATTTTGTATTGACAAAAGTTTTACCGCACAACTTTTGATATGTTTCTTAGATGATAATTGTGCACGTTTTGAGTATTTTCTGGAAGATTTTTACCATATATTTTGGATTCTGCGGTGTTTTAATTGAACTGCAAATTATCAGGATGTTGAAAAATGTTTTGTCAATACAATGAAAATCTTATATTGTTGTTTTACATGTTCTGTGGTAATTTGGTAAAATTCTGAATCTGTGATTTCTGTGTAAATTCTGTATACTGCCGTTATGCCGCCGATTTCTCGTATGACTTCTGATTTTCTTAATTTATGATTTAAATGATTGAATATGCATACGAATGTAAATATATGATTGAATTATTGTTATTGTTACTGAAAGATAAGTAAAGACTGGTTGAACCGTTGGTTGGAGACATGATACCTGTACAGGATGGTGGGCCGACGGGCTTTCCTTTAAATAAAGGGTTTGGTGTTATCCTCTATTGATCACGTGATTACTGAAGGGAGTCATAAGGAGATGAATAATGTGCCGACGGGCAAAGAGTGACGACTCTTTTTACTGAGCCAATGGATACAAGATACAAAATACAAGATATAATACTGAAAAACGCCTTAATAGCCAGTGATTGTACTTATTCAGTAAGATTATTGTATTAAATTGCATGTGTACAGTACTGTTCTTATGATCTCATTATGATTTATTGATGGATTTATAGCATTACTGTTCATGTCACTACTGTTACTGATACTGGAACTGATACTATTGATTCACTGTACTGAATTGCAAATGTACATTTTGATACGGTTTTATGGCATTGATTGATTCTAACTATTTTAAATGTTATTATGATTTTTTGCCTGATTGACTGATTTCTATAGAGATTGACGTACGCACGGATTTATTGAGCTTTACAGACCTTTGAACTGTTTATTGATTCTTCTACTGTGGATTTAAGAGTTTACTGTTTCTTATTGTTACTGTACTGATTAATGTTCATGCATCGATTTTCGTTATCTGCATTGATATTATTTCTGTACTGATTTTTGTATCTGCATTGAATCAATGATCATGTGGAACTAACTGCTATGATTTGTGATTTGACTGATTGACATGCATATTGCTGCCGTACTGTGCTTTGATTTCAGTTATATGTATTAGGTGACCTGCTGGTCTTTTTGAAGCTCATTATATGTGGTTAATATTTTCAGGTCAGGGCAAGGGAGCAGGACATTGAGGTTGATCAGGAATCCTCAGGTTTTGTGCTTTTTGGTTATAGTGATTCTTTTGTACTCAGGACAGGATAGATTTCATTTCATGTGATCCTTGTGCAGATCCTGAGTATTATATATGATCTTTTGAGATATGAATAGAATTGTACATTGATGTTTTAAATTATAGAATTTTGTTAGACTGTTTCTTACTGATTGAAGACTATAAATAACTCTAGTAAGATTTTAAATGGATAGATTGAATAATTCTTTCCAAGTTATATCTTGGGGCGTGACAGCCTCCGAGGAGTGGACGCAGGTCAAGGATTTGCCGAACCATTATAAATCTGATGTGATCTTTCTTAGTTTTGCTTCTGCGTTTATTTATTTTTCGTACTCTGATTTCTGTGGTGATTTGGTTTTAAGTTTTGTTGTGCTTTACATAAAGAATTTTTTTTTAAATACCAATTCACCCCCCCCCCCCCCCCCCCCCCCCTCCCCCCCTCTTGGTTAGCCTCGGGATAATTCTTAAGGGCTTAACATCCCTAACAAACTTTCACACTGAATGTTTGAAATACTTTCTTTCATTGCAAGAGAATTTTAAGACATATAGTGTACATGTCGATAAGTATACATGAAGTATATAGTGTATTAAATATAGAATTTTCTTGGGTGAACTTCATATGTGGTATTTCTTCAAATACTGATCGTTGATCAGCGGCATTGGTCTTTGACCTTGCATATCGATAAGCTGGTAAGCCCCTCCCTGTTACACGTTCTCGATGATGAATGGGCCTTCTTAGTTATATACGAATTTGTCACCAATTTTTTGATGTGGAATGATTGGCCTTCTAGGTACCAGGACCAGCTCCCTTTCTTGAAATGCTCGGTGGCACGCCGTTTAATCAAATAATTTTATCATTTTTGCTCGATAGCTCTCTAGATTTTGATGAGCCTACAATATGATTTCATCTTGCTCATTTAGCCCTTCCATTCTAAGTTGAGTAATTTGCTCTTCAATGAGATCATTCTGAACACGTACTCGACGTGATAGCAGCTCGATCTCTATTGGAAGCACTATTTCAGCCTCGAACACCAGTGCCTATGGAGTGACTTTAGTCAGCATCTTATGAGTTATACGGTATGCCTACATCGCTTCTATCATCTTAGTATGTCATTATATTTTATTCTTGGTAAGGATATTCTTAAGCAGCTTTACCAATATTTTGTTTAAGGCCTCCGTCAAGCTATTTGCTCTTGAGTTGTACATATAAGAGTATCACACAAATCAATTTTGTGTCGATCGATGAACTTGTGAATTTTAGTGCTTTTGAATGTTATGTCATTTTTCGATATTATACAACGTGGTACACCAAATCTATAAATAACATTGTGAGTATTGAAGTTGATCATATGCTTGGATGTAACTTCTTTAAACGGAGCCGCTTCTACTCAATTAAAGAAGTAGTTGGTTGCTGTTAGAATGAAGCGGTGTCTAGTTAATGATGGATGATCTATTAGCTCGATTATTTTGGTGCCCCAGCATTTAAACGTCTAGGATGCCACTATAGTGCAACGGATTTTGTAGTTGATATATAGCATCATTGTGATGTTTCATATTGAAAAGCTCGAAAAAGAATATTTTGAAAAGTTTAGTTTTCTTTGAGAATTTTTATTCATAATTTCAGTCTCAAACTTGACCACGTCGTTATGAACAATATATTATCACGGGAGACAAATATATCATTTCTTAATCGGTTCAGACAATGAAGCTGAAAATCCAAGTAAAAACTACATATGACCCAAAAGAGTCAAAATGAGGTTCTACTTGTAGTTAATTATTATAACTTGGATGAAATATCATTATTTTCATATATGAAATCACTATGATAAATGATATATCTCCTCGAAAGAAGAAGATATCACCTATTGTCGATCATCCGAACATGAAGATAATAATCATAGTTGATTTTGATTTTTCCCAAATAAAATTAATTTAGTTTTGAAAATTATTTTTTTTAAAAGGTAGATGTGGGTTCTAAATTTCCTACGAGGGCAAGCCCTCATAGTTAATTACAGCGTAGGGAGGTTGAATTCTCAACGAATACTCTTGATTAGAATAACGACAAAAAATTTATTTTAGAGATTTTCTAGGAGTGATAGCTGCCGTCTCACCAACCATGCAGCAGCACCACCTTCCGTCTGCACCAGTAGTCATGCCCGACCTAACCTAGCTCGTTGTTAGCCTGACTCCTGTCCCTATGCTCTTGGGGTAGTGTCTTATTTAAAATCCAATATGCTTTCTGAAAATTTACCTTGAAACATAAACTTGTTAAAACTCTTCTCCCCCACATAAACAAACAACAAGAAAGAGTTGGCGTGGATAGGCCGCGGCGCGAAATTTTCAGAGCCCATAATTGATGCCTTTTCGGAAGAGTTCCCATGTTAATTTTGAGCCAAATATGCCTGATGTTCAAATATTTTGCTTCGATTTTAGGTTCAAATTCAAATTCAAATGCATACTTGATTCAAATATTATTCTAACTATGTTTGAATATGTGGTTTGCACTAACCTCATGTCAAATTTAAATTTAAAAATGTTTCCAATAATCTTAAACTCATATCTTTGTCCTAAATAACTTCAAGATAAATTTATTTAAAAAATAAACAGTAAGATGCTTATTTACTAAAATAAATAAATTAAAATATTTCTTCAATTAAATGTATGAGGAGCCTCATGACCAACCGTAAGTTGGTCATAAGGCTGATTCGGTCCAACCTGAATCAGCCAGTTCAATTGCCTAATTAATGAAACTAAGTTATTATATTAAGGATTAAATATTAAGTAATATTCAAAATTTAGCAAATTAATTTAAATTTAAATCATTTAATTTATAAATAAACATGAAATTCCTATCATATTTATTTGCCACAAAACACAAATGAAGCAACTTCATATGGCTAAACCACTTGATGTGAATTGTGAGTTCTTAACACATGCAAACCCAAAAAGCATATATATAATAGTAAGATAAAGTTTTAAAGTGATGTGGGACTTAATAAATGAGATGATGTTATGAAGCTCACAACATATATAATATAATTTTGTAAACAAGTTTTTAATTAGTTCTTTATAATATGAATAAAATTTATTTTTTAGTTAATAATAATAATTTATTTATTATTTGTACATACACTATAAAAAATAATTTTTATATATTTATTAATTAAAAATTATTTAACATAAATCATTTAAAGATATAAATTTATAATATAAATTTGATATATAGCATATAGATATAAATTAAAAGGTTGTGAAAACCTGATTGGACAACAAACCAGAAGAAGGAGAGACTCAGGGTTCGTCTGATCGAATCGGAGTTGAATCGGATGTTGTAATAAATACTAATTTTATTTTAAAAAAATTATCATAATAATGAAAAAAAATTGAACAGAACATAAAATTATGAATAAATAAATATACACAAATTATTATATGAAGCAATTTAAAGCACCTTGCCGCTCCAAGTTCCCGCATGAAGTGGTCTCGATTCCCGCACAAGATGACCGGATCAGCTAAATATAATAAAAAGTTTCACAAAATCATAATATGAAGCAGTAGTATAAATTAGTGCCAAGATGACATTCATATGTGGATATTCATAGTGGAGGATAGGATATTCACAAAAAATAAAATTAGTATACTCAATTTGATGATAATAACTTTTCAAATTAATTTTAGAGAAATAATTTGAGCCAAAAAAAAAAAAAAAGTATCGCATGCCCTCTAACTTAGGTATTTTGTTATTGGTTTTGTTGTTGACATCTTCATTCCAAAAGCTTGAATACGAGATATAGCTTAATACCTATAAAGCTTGATGGCATTCTTGATTCCAAACAGAAAATTTCCGAACAAGTACAAGTCCAACATCTGGATTATTTCTCTTATGAAGCTATAATACCAAAAAATAATACATTCAACTAATATAATCAAACCAAAACAGCAATAAAATATAGATTCGGCTTAGAAATCCATGAACTCATATTCAGATTGTGAAGAAGTTTAACGTGCTCATCAAAAAACCAAAAATTAGGAAAAATCTTAAAATTTAGGGTAAAAAAAAACTTGCACATGACAGTCAATAGAAGAGAGAAGAAACGAAGATGACCCCGGAAAGATTGCTATACTTTGTCATCTTCGAGTTTGCAAATCAAGACACCAGGTGAGTGGGAGATGGGAGACTGGAGACAAGCGAGACTTCATAGCAAGACTTGCGAGCGAAATAAGAGGGAACAAACGAAAGTGAGAACATTTAGGTTATTTTCCAACTTTCCTCATGTTGACCCTGAATTTGTCAGCTCCTAGTCAAAGAAGTTAACTTGGTCAAATTGACCAGGCCAGGTCCCAAGACCACTTCCAATCAATTTAGTTGGTCAAATTGAATTTGTCGAGCCCTAACCCAGACCCTGGGTCAACCTGGTTGACCAGGTCAACCTTGGTTGACCCAAATTGACCCAAATGACTTCTTTTGATTTCAAATCCAATCCAGAGCTTCTCGAGCTCAATTCTCACCTCCACTGGACTTAGTGGGTCAGACCCAAATCATTGGGCCCAGACATGTACCCTGGGTCAACCTAGTTGACCAGGTCAACAACCCATTAAGCTCTATTGGGTTAAATCATGTTCAAATCCAATTCAAACCTTTCCTTAGCTCAAACTCCCCACTCTTTGGACCTAATTAACTTGGTTGACCAGGTCAACAATTGACTTGATCAACCCAAGCGTTAATTAGATCAAATTGAGGCTCTTAAATGCATTCACATCATGCCTATTAAACTCTCAACTCAAGCCACGACCAAGATAGCTTGCTTGCCCTCCTATTTAGCCCTAATGATGATCCTAACCGTTGATTAAGAGCCTGAGCTTATAAATAGGCTCTTTAGGGTTGAATGAGGGATGCTTCTTACTTTTATTCTCTTCCTAGCCACTTTAAACCCGAACTTCTTCGTGTGAGAGCTCTAGCAACTCCCTCCCACTTTCTCCAAGCCAAATCCACCGGCCAAAGCCCACAGGCGGCGAGATCTGTAGCGAATTGAGGCCAAATACCTTCCACAATGTTTTGCGATCGATCTAGACGTTGGGAGCTCGAGGATCATTCTACAAACTTATTCGTGGACAAACTACATATTTAGAGAATCCTTAAACGGGTCAAAACATCCAAAAACCGAGGTGAAATCCTTAAACCTAGCTTAAGACACTTAGGTTTAAATGGATCATTGAAAGGTAACTTAAAATCATAAGAATACTCCCCACGAATGCTCTTCATACATGTGATATATGGTTAAAATTTCATCCAATTTGGTTGAGTAGATCAAGAGAACGAGGTGATTTTTGTTTCTAGGGTTTCGGTTTACGTAACGTATGTGTTACGTACAATCTAAGATGTTGATCTTGCGATCAACGGCTCGGATTTGGCTGTTATGCAGCTTCCTTCCGATCGCAGACTTGATCCCGCGGTCACTGCTCTCGTCCAGCGCGATCTAGTCCGGTGATTCAAACCGCAAAAGATCCGATGGCCAGGAGCAATTGCTAACGCGGATAAGTGACCCGCCGCCGTTTTCAGCGATGCGGCAATCATTGCCAATGATTGTGCAGCGACGCAATCATTGGCAATGATTGCCCAAAATTGCGGAACCAACCGGACCATGCCATTTGTCATCCTGAGACTTTTTCTGAGTTATTTGTTTATTTTAAATGATTTTAAAACTATTTTAGCTTAATAATTCATAGAAAATCTAATTTTGATCCAAAAATACGTATAATATGTAAAATTGTTCGTATTTTCATTCTTTTTAATTTAAAATTAATTTCACTTAAAAATAGTATATATTTTTTGTAATATCATCAAAACAGTATAATAATAATAATAATAATAATTATTATTATTTTAATTATTATTATTTTAATTATTATTATTTGAATTATAATTATTTTAATCATTATTATTTGGATTATTTCCCTACTGTTATTATTATTATATATTATTATTATTGTTGTTGTTGTTTTAAATCATTGTTTTAATATTTTTAACAATATTATTGTTATTATTATTATTGTTATTTTGATTTTTATTGTTATTGTTGTTAATTATTTTGATTATTATTTATTATTACTTATATCATCATTATTTTAATTATTAAATCATTATTCTTATTATTACTATTTTGATTATTTTTATTATTTCTATTATTATTATTATTATTATTATTATTATTATTATTATTATTATTATTATTTGAGATATTTAATTATTTTAATAATCAGAACTTTTTTATTCAATTTAAATTAATAATTATTTTAATTAATTAAATTATTTATGTTTCTAATCAATAAGTAATTAATATTTAATTTAAATATTTTATAAATTTATAAAAATTAATTTTCTTTTTAAATTATTTTAAAATTCAGAAGAGTATTTTTGTTATTTAAATCTAAATTAAATTATTATTTCCTTTTTTTAAACATTTTCCTTTGTTATGAATTACTAAAATTATTTAATTAATTTTAAAATTCAATTATTTTTTAAAATTACAAAATTTCTTTTATTAAATTATTCTAATTTACAAAAAAATTTATACTTAATTTTTTTAAATTTAAAGATTATTTTTAAATATGAATTACTTTAAATTATTTGAAAATACCTTTTTAATACATTAAACTTCTAAAATTCATAATTATTTCCTTTTAAATTGGATTTTGATGTATAATATCTCATTTTTTCAGAAAAATATGTATTTTTAATTTAAAAATAGTTTCAAAAAACCAAATTTACATTACTAGTTTATTTCTATATTGCTTAATTACTTGGATATTTAAATATTTAATATGTTTATTATTTTGAAATCACAAAATTATTTTGAATTACTTTTGAATCCTCACTCGGGTGGCCAGTGGATCTCCCATGATTATGAGCATTGAATTGTTTTGAATCATATTACTTTGAAACTTATGTATTCGTGCATTGATAAATAAGGGTATTTTAAATTGTTTTAAAATTGCATATACAATTAAATCCCTAAGTTTTGGAGATCTACTACTTGGAATTTTGAACATAGATTCATATACATGGATAACATTCATGGGGGAGGTTGATTAGTGGGTGGTTGAGTTTCAATCATTCACTTATCGATTTGATAAACATGATTAAGTATATTCTTATCGTCTTTTGCATGTGTAGGATACATGAGCACTTAGTTTAGGTCCACACCTCACTTAAATTTGTCCATTCGTTTGACAGCTCAAATCCTTCTTCTTTTGAACCAGGCGGTTCTTATGAATCGGTCTTGATTCGACTGGCCGGACGCAGGGGCGGAACCAGCTTCAATTTTGAGGGGGGGGGGGGGGGGGGGGGGGGGCAAATACAACACATAAATAATTAAATATTAAAAAAATAATATTATATGTTTATATATTACGAAAAGTTTTTTTAAAAAAATTTAAGCAAGAAAAATAAAGAAAAAATGTGTAATTAAACTGTCATGAAAAGCTTGAAAGAAAATATTAGAACTAAATGTAAAGAAATATATTGATATTTTAGGGCAAGTTAGGACAAAAAAAATTTTTAGGGGGGGCAAAAGTAAATTTTTAGGAGGGGCAATTTTTTTTTTTTTTACCCTATTATGAAAAAAAAATTTTTTTGAGGGGGGGCAATTGCCCCCCCTAAGGAACCTTGGTTCCGCCCCTGGCCGGACGGACGACTTGTAATCCGTTTGTTGCAAAAATAATTCTAAAAGTCAATCGAATTGTCCAATCGACCAATTCATAATTCAATCGATTGAACCGGCCGGACTGGTTAGATTTTTAAAACCATGATAAATTATACAAGTACATAATATAAAATAATAATGATTACATTAAATATGAATAAAATTTAAAAATTGAATGTGTTTAAATTTAAATTATAGAAACTATTATATATATATATATATATATATATATATGTATGTATATTTCAAAATTTTAAAGATAAATTTAGAAGTTTTATATTATTATTAAACCATTATTATTTTATTAATATAATATTTAAATAATTTTAATATTTAATATATCATTTAATTCCACTACAAATATCCTTGGAATCTTTAGCCACTCCTTTCGATTCGGTTCAAGAAAAGAAAAAAAAGTCCTTTTAAAAGGCAAGTAACATTGGCCCCCCTCTTTGTTTTAAGCGTCACTGTTTCAATCCCTCGATTACCTTTTTAACGTGAAGCTGCGAGGTAAGTTTAGGAAACTCGCCATTGGCGAGTTTTTGAGTTCGTTGGCTCCAGGAAGCCGCCCTCGAATACATCTATCATCTAACCTCTCTCCGCCTCTTTCTCTACTCTTTGCGGGCTTCTTTTCATCCTGAAGGCGGCCGGTAATGAGGGTGCCGGCTGTTGTGAGCTTTACTGCGTAATCGCTATTGTTGGTGAGGCTGACCGGGGTGGAGCGTATGTTGCCACTGGATTTATGTCATATGCGACCTTCTTCCCTCTCCGTTAGTTCGAGGCTTGGTAAATCCTAATCCCTAATTAGTAGTTAATGTGTTAGAAATTGTAGTCGGATCTTATGGCATGATGATTAATTTATGCGAGTTCGATTTGATGCCCCAATTCATGTGATTTCTGCATCTATTGGTGTGGGGCATCATGTGTAGCTCAGGTAAGTTTGATGATCTAGTCTCAAAGACTTGCTTGTCAGACTTTATTCACATTATAAGAGATTGAGATATCTTAAATGGCCTGTTGGAAGTAGAAAATTGAGGTGATAAGAGGTAAAAAATCTCCTTGAAGGACTTAATGCTGGAAACAAGAAGCAGAAAAAACTCTACATAACCTCAATTATAGGTTCTTTCAACCCAAATATATTTGACTTCTTTAAAGCTCTCTCAAACATCCCTCATAACCTCCCAATGCCTCAACTCCCTTAGAATCCTAAGATACTTTAGCCAAATGCCACCATAGAAAGATAATTTCTTGTTGTGAACAATCATATTAAAAATATTACAATTAGTAAATCACTGATCCAAAATTCATAAAAAATCAACATTAGTTCGTTAGTTCTGATATATCCCTAATGTTTAATCTATAGTTCTTCAACCCTTTTCTTCAAGAATTTTTTTTCTTTTGATAGTATACAAGCTTCAACACCAACAACAACAACATCAAGCCTTTGTCCAACTACATGGGGTCGATTACATGAATCATTTTTCTCCATTGTGCTATGTTAAAAGTCAAATTATCGTTTAAATGTAATAAAGAAAGATCATTTCTAATATCTTATAACCAAGTCTTTTTAGGTCTATTTCTACATTTCTTAACAAGCTTCAACACCAAATCGTTCAAAATCTTAAACACCTAACCATCTTCCACCACTATTCTAAGAGGATACTAATCAAGTTGCTACATTTATAATTAAAATCTTATAGATCCTACACCAAGAGGTATGATCTTCCTCTTATTTATAAATGGAGTTGAATTTCATGCTAGGGTAACATATAGATATGGGAAGGAATGCTATTCATTTTTTCCAGGTGGCATATCCTGGGATGAAACATGGCTAAGGAAGGGATTGCATATGAGAAGAGGGAAAACTTTTCATTTTTTTTCTCTGATTAGCCATTGATAGTTATGATATGCTGCTTATTGTGCCTCTCATCTCTGAAATAGAGAGTTAGGCTTAGTAGGGCCAGAGGAAGCTCGCCTGACCTAGCCCTAGCTTCGGCCAATTTAGTCGATTTTTGTGACCCAACCAACGCTCCTTGGCTATGCCTAAGAAAATCTTGTTGGTGCAAGCTCAGTTTAGTCACCTATTTTTAAGCCCAATTTTGCCTTTTGCCTGGTAAATTCTTTTTTCACCCAAAAGCACAACATCAACTCCCTAATAATTTCATTGATATCCTAGGTTAAAAAATGCATGCAATATGTTATATTTTATCTTCCTCAAAACCTAACTTATTCCAAAATTTCCAAATTCAACCCTAGAAATTTTTTCTTCACCATTTTACATCTACTTTTTAAAAAGATTTTTAAAAGCCATTTAAATAGTTTTTTGTGTTTTGGTGTACTCTATTTTTATTTGATTTAAGTGAATTTGATTATTAACAAGACACAATGGAGAAAAAAAATCATGTAGCCGATCCCACGTGGTGGGATAACATGACACTCTCAAATCCATTCTTTGTAATATTCTAAATATCAGTAATTATTTTTTTTCTGCATAATATTAGCTTCCTCATAGACCGTCAAAATCTTAAGTTATTGAATCATATTATGAAAAATATTTTCGTTAGTGTTATTTAAAAGTCGCCATCTAATCATAAGATAACATTTACTTTATTTTTTGTATTTCTCTCTCTCTCTCTCTCTCTCTCTCTCTCTCTCTCTCTCTCTCTCACACACACACACACACACACACACACATCTTAAAGTTCAAAATTAATAAGCAATATTGAGTATATGAATTTTCACTTAGAGTAATTTTATTATTTTTGTAATCTAAAGGTTATATTTTTCTTATAAAAATGCTCAAATTGAGTTTTATTATATTCATTCTTATATATAATGTGATGCTTCACTCTTTTCTTAAATAAGGTATTAGTAATCACAAAATCATAAGCTAGAACAAAATCTATTGTGGTCCTATCAATTTCATTGGTCACTCTAAACTCATAGCCTTCATGAATTCTTTTAAAATTTTCTACCACTCCACCAACATGTATATTTAAATATCCTTCAAGAAAATATTTTCTTTGAGCAATATGTTTTGTATAGTTCTTATATGTCATTCTAAAATTTTAATTTAGAGTACATATCCAAACCTACTTGAGGAGCATAAAAACTTATAATGTGAATAATCTTAGCATCAATAATAATTTTTAAAGTGATAATTCTGATATGCTCTTATGGGGCCCAAGGGATCCATTATTCATTATGTAAGGAGGAAGAATTAATAAGGAACTAATTAGAAAAGATTTATTTAGGAAAAGATGATTGATTTGATTGGGAGGAAATTATAAAAGGTTTATTTAGAAAAATATAGTTGATTTGATTGGGAGGGAATTAAGAAATGTTTATTTAGAGATAGATAACTTATTTGATTGGGAGGAAATTAGGAAAGATTTATTTAGGGGAAGATGACTGGTTTGAAATTAGATTTGGGAGGGAAATAATTGGGTGGTTTTATTTTTATTATGTGATTGTATTTGCTGTAGTTTTTCTTTAGAGTTGTTCCTAGCGGCGCTTAGGATTTGTGGGAGAATCAATCTACCTCTCGAATAATATCAATTGCATCTTTCATTATTTATTGAAGAGATAATAAAAAATCAGCTCTAATATTCGATTCTTGTATTTTTCTTATTATCTACTTGTTTTTTTTTTTTTCCTTCTAAGACGCATCAAATTGGTATCAGAGTGAGGTTTTAGAGAGATGACAGCAAAGAAGGTTGAGGCATTGGAAGGCAAAGTGGACCAAATCAAATCCAGGATGGAGAAGAAGTTCTTAACCATCGAAGGAAGATTTTTAGTTATGGAGAATCGGATGAAGAGTTGATTTGAAGGGTTGGAGGAGATGATGAGGAAGCTTATGGAGATGCAATCCAAAATTACACTAATGGTTTTGATTGCTAACTCTAACCTAGATCTGACGAGAGGAGTTCGACGAGGATAGTTTCTTTCATTAAGAGCCATCTCATATGACTCTGATAAGCCGCGGATTAGGGTTTTTAGATGGGGGGACAACAAGGAGGGAATTTAGTGATGGAAGTGGTAGGGTGGCCTATCACTATGGGAGGCATTTTGAGCAAGGGGAATGGGCGACTAGAGATGGAGGGGGTCAAGTCGAGCCCTGGGGATCAGATCATGCAAGAAGGGAAGAAAGGTGAGATTCCCACCCTCCATACACGGAGGGAACCGTTGAAGGGGGAGAAAGTTGGAGTGGAGATACCTGGGTAAAGAAGTTGAAGATGTCGAAATTTGAAGAGGAGGATGCCAATGAGTGGGTGTACTGGGTGGAGAGATATTTCACATTAAATGGGTTGAATTGGGAGAAGCTTACAGTAGCAGGGCTATGTATGGAGGGAAAAGTCTTAGCTTGGTTCCAGTGGAGGGAGGTTAGATATCCGATCCACTATTGGGAGGAGTTTGATGATTGTTGTAACATTTTTTTGCCATTCGGGAAGGAGACCTATATGTGCAATTGAATCAAATACAGGATGGAGAAGTTCTTAACCATCGAAGAAAGATTTTCAGTTATGGAGAATCGATGAAGTGTCGATTTGGAGGGTTGAAGGAGATGATGAGGAAGCTTATGGAGATGCAATCCAAAACTACACTAGCAGTTTCGATTGCTAACCCTAACCAAGATCTAATAAGAGGAGTTCAACGAGGAGAATTTCTTTCATCAAGAGCCATCTCATATGACTCTGATAAGCAACGGATTAGGATTTTCGGATGGGGGGACAACAAGGAAGGAATCTGGTGGTGGAAGTGGTAGGGTGTCCTATCATTATGGGAGGCATTTTGAGCAAGGGGAATGGGTGACCAGAGATGGAGGGAGTCGAGCCGATCCCTAGGGATCATATCATGTAAGAAGGGAAGAAAGGTGGGATTCCCGCCCTCGATACACGGAGGGAACCGTTGGAGGGAGAGAAAGTTGGAGTGGATATACCATGATATGGAAGTTGAAGATGTCAAAATTTGAAGAGGAGGATGCCCATGAGTGTGTGCACTGGGTGGAGAGATATTTTGCAATCAATGGGTTGAATGGGGAGAAGCTTACGGTATCAGGGCTATGTTTGGAGGGGAAAGCCCTAGCTTGGTTCCAGTGGAGGGAGGCTAGATATCTGATCCACTCTTGGGAGGAGTTTGATGATTGTTTGTTGGAACATTTTTTAGCCATTCGGGAAGGAGACCTACACGAGCATTTTTTAGCCATTCTTCGCCTTGACTCAAGAAGGGACCATTATGGAGTATAGGGAGAGATTTTAGTTGTTGTCAAGACACTTGAGAGGGATTTCAAAGGCAGTGTGGAAATCAATTTCATGAATGGCCTAATACCCGACATATGGTTAGGCCTCCAATTATTGAGGCTGAAGGAGTTGAGGGAGACAATGGGGCTAGCCTAGATAATAGAGGATCAGAGACAAATGGAGAGGAACAATAGGAGCAGAGTCACGGGAGCCTCCTACATGAGTGCCTCAACTTAACTGAAATTGAGGACCCAGACGGTGTCATTTCAGTGAGAGGCAGCAAGAGAGAAGAGTGGGGTAGTTCGTCCCGGGGCCAACTTCAAGTGCCTTATAGATGTATAGATGCAAGAGAAGAGAGCGAAGATTTTGTGCTTCTAATATGATGAGAAGTATGCACCATGCTATCTGTGTAAAAACCGCACACTCCAGGTCTTTATAGTTTATAATGAGGATGAGACCGACAATGAGGAGTTGGAAGAGGCAGTAGAAGTGGAAGGATAACACCAACATGTTGATATGACAGAAGTTGTAGAAACATTTAAAGTTTTAAAAATAAGTTTTGATCTATGTCAGTCAAAAAATTTTTAGGAGTCTTTATAAGTTCAATTCACATCATTTTTGTCATAACATAAATATTATTATGCTTTAGTTTCATTAATTTTTTTCCTAATTTTTTTGTTATGGTATAATTCTTTAAGAAATTGGCACTTATCGGAGCATATGGGGTTTTTTTGAATGGTTGGGTGTTCATTTTACAAAACAATTTCATCAGAGTATTTTGGACATGCTTAGCTAATTTATGAATATTTTTGTATAATTTTTGAATTCCCATATTTGAAGATATAAAAGAATTTTAGGTTAGAATTGAATAATTGGCATAATTATATATAAAAAATATTCTTTCCACTTAAAAAAAAAATTTAGAAGGCCATTTTATTTCATGGATTTTGACAGAGAGTCAATCGAGAAAAAACAAAAGGGAAAATGAGAGAAAAGAGGAGAGACAATAGAAACTAGGTTTTGTAGGTCGTAGAGCCATTTTTGCTTGTCGGCTTAGTTTAGAAATTTGTTCGTCTCGAGGTAGGTCATACTATGCCTATTTCAATTTTTTAAAATATGCAATTTTAACTGAATTTTTTTATTAAATTTTATTTCCGTTACCGAAAAATGGGAATAATTTTGCCCTAGCAAAACTTTTACTGCGTAACTTTTTTATATATTATAGAGGTTATAATTATAAATATTTAGAATATTTTCTAAAAATTTTACGCTTTGGTTTTTGAAATTTATGGGGTTTTTATTGAATAGAGAATTATTTGAATGCTGTAAAATAATGTTGTAATTTAGTTAAAGTCTTAAAATAGTGTTTTGCACAATATCTAATAATTTGGTTATTTATTAAAATTTTGTATTTTTGCATAGTATGATTTTTTTAACTACCGTTATAAAAAACTTTGTAATTATAAAATATGCTCAATTATATTTTATTTCATGTAATATAATGAAATAGCTATTTATATGATTGAATCAGGTGATATTAACATTTTTTATATGAAAAATATGTGTTGGGAGATATAAGGGGTCAAAATCTTTTGAGATTCTGTTTGTGAACAAGAATATGAATCTAGAAAACTCTAATAAATTTGTCTATTGGGAGTTATAAGGGATCATAATCCTTTGAGATTCTGTCTGAAAGAGGTATAAGGGCCAAAAAATTTTGAGATTCTGACTGGAATTGGAGAAATATGATAGAAACTATTTTGTGATATGAATTTCAATTTTAATTATCTGCTCAGTATTATTATTTGAATTTGGATAATTGTCATGTTTTTATTATTTTGCTCAGTATAACGATTTATTATACTGCATTTAAATATTCTAAAAATATTTTATTAAAAAATATTTGAAATTTTAGATCGATGTTTGTGTCCTGATGAGTTGTTATAGTTTATTGTGGTTTTGTTTTTTATTTTTCAGGATCTGGGTAAACGAAGGAGCTTGTTGATTGGCAGTTCAGGATCTGATTGGAGTTGATATGCATTTCTTTTTTTTATATACAATTATGACTAATTTATTATACAGCTCTATAGTTTTTGTCTTTAGATATGTGTTATAGTATAGATACATTTTGATGAAATGAAAGAAATCTTGTGGATGAGTTTATTTTCAATGCTTAGATGTTTTAGTAGTTTTGTAGCTGTTATTTATTTAAAATGAATATTGGAAGAGAATCTAAAACATTCCAAAATTAGATTTTAAGATTTGTCTTTCACATCTCAATACGATAGAAATCCTGTTTAGTTAGATTGTGATAGAAGTGTCCCTTATTTCAGTGGTGGGATTTACTCCAAATCACACCATGAAAGTGAGAGAACATATCAGAGATCGGCTAGTGGTGGTCTTGGTGGATAACATGCTACTCACAACTTTATCTCAAATCAAGGCGTAGACCAGTTGCAATTGAAGTTGGTGGATTCATGGAGCTTTGGAGTCATGATTGGGGTAGGGAAGGTGGATATTAGGGGGATCTGCAGGGGGTTGGTGATGATACTTCAGGGCATACAGATAGTGAAGGATTTTCTTCCCTTGGATTTGTAAAGCACTAATATGATCCTAGGGATGAAGTGATTACAAACGATTACGGAAACAAAAGTGGACTGAAAATCTTTGATTATAGAGATCCAGTAGAGGGGAAGAAGGCAGTGCTGTGAGGAGATATCGGCCTGTGTAGAACCATGGTTACACTTAAAACCATGATTTGTTTTTTGAAAGTAACCCATATAAATAAATAAATAAATAAATAAAAATTAAAACCACGATTAGGTCGATACAAAGAGCAAGGTTGGGTTACTTGATGCATCTTTAGAGCCTGTAGAAGGTACGAAATTCAGAGTTGGTTGAGGTCCCTGAGTGTGTGAGTCAACTTATGTAGCGTTTTCCTGTGGTTTTTTAGCAACCTAATTGATTATCGCCACCCAAGGAGCACTAGCACGCCATTATCTTGAAAGAGGGAGCTTCTCATATCGGTGTCGACCGTACCAGTACCCTTAGATTCAAAAGGATGAGATAGAGAGACTCATCAGAGAGATGCTAGAGGAAGGGATTATCAGGTTCAATGTGAGCTTAGTTTCCAACCCAATTCTATTAGTGAGAAAGAACTACAGTTGGAGGTTTTGCGTGGATTATAGGGCCCTAAATAAGGAAAATCTGTTGGAAAAGTTTCTTATTCACGTGATTAATGAGCTGTTTGGGGTGATTATCTTTTTGAAGATTGACCTGAACTCGAGGTATCACCAAATTAGAATGAAGTTGGGGGATGTGCACAAGATAACCTTCAGAACTCATGAGGGTTATTATGAGTTTTTGGTAATACCTTTCAGCCTTATTAATGCTCCAGCCATTTTTCAGTCCCTCATGAACCAGGCTTTTTAACCCTTAGAAAATTCAGCCTAGTATGTTTTGACGACATCCTAATTTACAGTTGTACGAAGTTAGAGTATGTGGGTAAACTGAGTATTGTACTTAAAACTTTGAGGGAGCACTAATTTTTTGCCAATATGTAGAAATGTTCTTTTGTACAGTCACAGGTTAAGTACTTAAGACATGTGGTGAGTAGAGCAGGGGTAACAATAGGCCAATCTAAGATTGAGGCTATGGTGGATTGGTCTTTACTGAAGAACTTGAAGGAGTCGTGAGGGTTCTTAGGTCTCATCGATACTACTGAAAGTTTGTGCGAGAGTATGGCACGATAACATGATTAGTGACGGAGAAGTTGAAGGATAATTTCAATTGGGGGGAAGAAACAATATAGGCTTTCGAGCAGCTGAAATAAGTCATGACCAACATACCAATATTAGCACTTGCTAACTTCTATAAACTTTTTGTGGTGGAGACGGATGCATCAGATATGGATTAGGGGTAGTACTCATACAGGATCATCGGCCCTATTTCATCTAGGTGCTCACAATTAGGGTGCGACTCAAGTCCGTATATGAGCGAGAGTTGATGGAAATTTGTTCGCGACCCTATTTATTGGGGTCACATTTTATCGTTAGGATAGACCATTGGCTGAAGTTTCGGCTGGAGCCAAGGATAGTGATTGAGGAGCATTAGATGCAATTATCCAAGTTACTTGGATTTAATTTTGAGATCCAATATCACCCAGGACTGGAGAATAAGGTCGCTGATGGACTATTGAGAAAGACAGACGAAGCCACATGTGAGGCATACGAGATGGTCAGAGATCGATATTTTCCTTCCACCTTGAGAACAAGGTGTGCCTTTTTTTTTCTGGGGGAGGGGGGGGGGGGTCGAGTATTGATGCGCCCTTGTGGGGCTTAGGGGATCTATTATTCATTATGTAAGCATGAGAAATTAAGGTGGAACTAATTAGAAAAAGTTTATTTAGGAAAAGAGGGATGAATTGATTGGGAGGATGTTATGAAAGGTTTATTTAAGGAAAGCGGGTTGATTTGATTGAGAGGGAGTTAGCCAATTAGGTAAAGTTTATTTAGGGAAAGATGACTAATTTGATTGGGAGAGAATTAGGAAATGATTTTTTAGGAAAAGATAATTGATTTGAGTTCATTTTTGGGATAGAAGTAAGAAAGTTTATATTAGCATTGATTGGGTGGTTTCATTTTCATTGTGATTGTGATGAGGACAACGGAGATCAACGGCTATGATTTTTTTTAGTTATTTATTTATGTTTTTGTACTAGTTTATTTTATATTGTTGTTTTTCCCTTTATACCCTTATGGGTGGTCATGTAGTGTTGTAGCCCGAAGGGCATTTTAGTCTTTGTTATTTTTCTTTTCATGAGGCCTATTTATAGGCTAGCTTTCTTGTATTGAGGGATGATGATTATTGATAATGAAAAGTTTCATGTTCTTGTTGATCTCTTAGTGAGTTCACGTGATCTCTTAGTGAGTTCATGAGAGGAGAAGCCCGAGGAGGGTAATTCGCAATACCCGCCAATCTTTGGAAGAGTCCGAGGTTCGAGGTTCTTACGATCTCTTTGTGAGTTCGTTAGTTATCTCTATCTTTCTCGTATATTCTTGTTCTTCTCTTTTCTCCCCTCTTCATCCACAAAATATTCCCCTAGCTCCATTGCCGCCGCCCCTTGGAGTCCACCCGCCGGCCACCCTCACGGCTCCGGCCGGCCACTTTGTCGACAACCTCCCCAACCGTCCACTCCTCCTTCCCGCATGCTCCAAATTTGAAATTTGAATTTCGAATTTTGAATTCTTTCCTAATTTGGAAATCCAATTTAGGAAAGTTTTATTTGATAAATTCCAATTTCAAATTAAATTAAATTGGAGTTCTCATAACTTACCTCCACGTTATCACCCACCTTGTTCTTCAAATTTCGAAAGTTCAAATTTGAATGAGCTCCAAAATTTCCATAATTGGCAAAGTCCAAAAAAGGAAAGTTTTCGAATTGATCCAATCCAAATTTCATGACATGTGGAATTATTAATTTTCATCATAGGTGGCATCGACTCAATTGGAAAGCTCCTAATCTCTCCCTAACTCCCTCTCTCTCTCTACATGCCGCCGGCCACCATGTGGTTTTCTTCCCATTAATGCCCCAATTAAAACATTAATGGCCTCTTAATTTGAAATCAATTTTCAAATTAAGTTCTCCCCAATTTCAATCAAAACTGAAATTAAATTCAGAGTTTGAAAATTTGAAATTCAAATCCATGAGCAATCAATTCCTACAGGATCTGTTTCTTAAATCATTCCCCCATCCGTTGGAAGCAATTTGAAGCCGAAACTCTCAAGGCTCCACCTCTATTAATTACTTCCAAAGCTTTGATTGGAAGAATTAAGTTCAGTTTCCTTTGCTGGTCGAAAACTTCCCATGCCATCACGTTGGAACTCCTCCACTAGAAGCTCTCCGAATCGCTCACAATACTGAGCCCGCTTCCTCCCAAAGCTGCAGCCAGTGATTTCCCAGCTCTTCTTACACCTCTAGACACGTGAATTGAAGTTTTCCATCTTAGATTTATGAGAGGAAAATCTGAAATATTTCAGATTCCTTTAAAGAATTTTTTAGCTTTTGTGGAAGGACTTTGAATTTTGGAGAAGAGTGCTGACAAAACTGTTGTCCAGAGAGTTCAGCATCACTTCTTGCTGTCCCGGAAATCCCTGCAGCCACCAACTGCTGTCCACGTTTGTGGGGAAATTTTATCTCGGCGAAGTGCGAGGAGGTTCGTGGTTGCTGCCCACTTCATTCCCAACTACCATACAACTTTGCCGGAGCGTGTATCTCTCTTGCCTTTGGGTAAAATCGACACCTGACTCTCTATCTTCATAGTTATATCCTTAAATGTGAATTTATTATCTTCATGAAGATCATATTAACGCTTCTCCGCTAAAACCTAGTAATTGGATGAGTTGTGTGAGGGATCTTCTCATAGCAACTAATCTTATTATTAGTATTGTAATTTCTCGTTGAAACCACTCATGTATGCAAAGTAAGACTTAGTTGATTATTTAATGATCTCAACCTCTAGCATGTGTTTAGACCTAAGCTATTTTATCACCTTATCATTTTTATTTTGTCGTTTATCATCAAGAGAAAGCTTATAAGTATTGTGCTCTAAAATTTAAGCGTGCAAACTTCCTTAATTTAATCATCCATGCTAATACGTTTCACATCAGATTGTGTTTGCTGTACTTTTCCTTTGTAGTTTTTCTAGTGGTGCCTACGATTTGTGTAAGAGCCGATCTACCTCTCGAATAGTAGATCAATTGTATCTTTCATTATTTGTTGAAGAGATAATAAAAATTCAACCCTTATATTTGGTTTATGCGTTTTTCTTCTTATATACATGTTGTTTTTCTTCCAAGATGCATTCAATTATGTCTTTAATTTTATTAATTTTTAAATTATTATCCTTCAAACTTTTATCTATAATCACTCATACATCATTTTTAGTACGACTCATACCCAAATACCAAAGTCTAAATCCTAAACTATTAATGTTTTTAGCCATCTCTCCAACACATTTAGTTTTCAGAATGCATAAAATATTTATCTTTGTGTGAATCATAATATATATTTATTCTATTAATTTGCATGTAAGAGAACTTATATTTCTAGTTTCTTTCATAATCCTAGTTTCATAGACTAGCTTCTTTACACTTCTTCATTCATGATGTGGGAATCCTTGCTTATTTAATCCTGCAATTCGGGTGCCAGTTCAGCAAACCTTGCTCACTTTTCAGTATTCAGGCGATGTCATACAACTTATCGCTTCCAGAAAATGCCCTAGCATTACCATAATGTATTAAATGATTCATGTCATGATTATTCAACAAATTTCACATTTGTTGTTGACTATCTAACGTAACCCTTCACTCTTCTCACCCAGGTCTTGAGACCTAGCAACAATAGTATTCTCAATTTTAATTTTTAATATAATAAGAAAATCAATTTTTTTTTTCAATAAACATTTTAAGGTTTGCTATTTTATTGCATTCCATTTGGATGCATTGATAATGGTAAATCTCTTGCCAAAGAGCTTATAGCAGATTGGAGTATTCTGTGATGGATTATTATTCTTGCTTTGAGCATGAGATCTTGGTTTAGTCTCATAGATTTGGATTATTATTTTTTAGCTCATAATGTTTGTTTATTTTGTTAATATGAAATGGGTTAATCTATTAACTACATGTTGAAAAAGGGATAACTTTGGAGGATGTGAAAATAATGGGATGTTGTCAAGATTATGATGGGACTATACAACCGGATAGAGTGCAATGCAAGTGGTTTATTATTATTCTCATTAAATATTTCTCAAACTGTGCTTGTAGTTCTAGTGCTAAGAGCAATAATAGATTGTTTGGAAAAGCCAGTACAGAGGAGGAGATGGTTGAGCAGCAGCAACAAATAAGAAGTCTCAAAGATAATATTAACATGCCAGTGGCATTGATATAATAAGGGGAAGAAGCTGGCCAATCTTTTCCAAGAAGTTCGAATATAATAAGTATTCTAATTAAATTAGTGCTTATCATATTCTCAATTCATTTACTTGTAGCTTTTTATTAGCAACGTAGAATTAATTAATCAATCTCTTTGTGATTGCGCAAGTCTTCAGAAGATTTTAGTCGAGTTGGTTTTTTAATTATTGCTGTTCTTACATTATATTATTCAAGATAGATGCATGATGGTTGAGTTGATTGTGCGATTCTCTATTTAGTGGACGGCGTGTGTTATAAAACATTGGTATTATTAACTTGGCTATCTTTGGTTGCTAGCTAATTCCATATTCTAGCTGCCTATTTTTCATTAGCATACCACACCAAGATAGGATGTGAGAACGTAGGCTATTCCAAGATCTCTCAAACTAGAAAAATTGCCATTCCCACTCAAATCGGATCTCAAAAGTGGAGTTTTCTTTTGCTTCGCAACCTTGAGTGTTCTTGGCTGCCTTTCTGTCCTCCGAAGCCTAAAAGTGAATTCCATATTGATACCCGTACATACACGTTTTTGTTTAGAGGTAGTCGTGGTACGATACCACTCGCCATGTAAGACCAATCTCTTGATAGAGAAGAATGGACCAAAAACGAAGAAAGAAGAAGGGAGAAACCTTCGGTGCTAAGCAAAAAGCCGACCCGGCTCACGAGGTGCGGAGCAAAGAAAGCCTTTTTCTCGATTCAAACTGGAAGTGCTACTATATATAGAATCTATATATACCCACACCACCTCTATCATTTTGAAGAAGGCTCCGAACTCACAGGGACGACAACTGGCTCAGGAATAGCATAGCTTGGAGAAGGCCTGGCACATTGGTATTTGCGACTTTAGCCCTGAGAGACTGAGGCCGGATTATGCACATTTTCAATAATTTTTACATTTCACAATTTTGCAATGCTTGCTCGTTGTTCTGTTGAATATACAAATGTTAGGTGAATATGAGCTGATGTAGGGTATGTTTGTTTTGGGGTGGTGTTGATGGGGTTATGTATGGTGGACATAATTGCATTATTATCTCATCATTATGGTTTTTATCATATAAGTTTTATTTTGTATTCAAGTGTATTTTTGTTTCCGTTCAACTTAACTCATATACTTCGTATGCAAAGATCACCTTTTTTTATCATATAAGTGTTGAGGAAGCGCATGTAACAGTGGAAGAGGTTTTCAACACTTGTGTTGAGGAACCACATGTTAAACAAATCATTATTTTTAATGTTAAGTTGTGAAGTGCTCTGGTGATGAGATTAAATGGAGAAATTATTGCAGTTCCTAATTTATTTGTAATTTTATTTGCTTGATTTTGATTTTTTTTCCTTATCTAACCCTATCAACCATCCATCCAGATTAGATTTTCAAACTAAAGACAGATTTTTGTTTTAGAGAAAATTTTGGGAACCTTAAAAGGCTAATTGTTGCTTATATTTATTTCATTTATCAGACTTGGGCGCATCTACCATCTTGGTAAAATTTGAAGTTCTAAACTTATTGAATCATTGATTGTCCTTTTAATGGCATTTCAGGTGGAATCTTTTAAAGTCGATTATTATGTGAACATGCTTTAAAAGGTTTTTTTTTTATTTTTATTTGATAAATGAAATTATGAATTTGTAATTCATCATTTAGTACTTTTACGATTTAAATTTTTATTCTAAACCTAATTTATGTGATGTATGTTGTAGGATGTGTCTAACTTCTTGAATTTTAATTGCTCTGTATCCTTTTTTTTAGATTTACAATGGTTAAAATTTGTTGTTACTTTGAAATTTTTAGCATTGTAGCATTTAAAATCATTGCAAGAATAAAATTTTCATAATTAAAATAGTATTAACTATGGTAATTGAAAAAGCAAAATAAACTTTTTTTTTATCTTGTAATAATTTTAACAGTAGCAAAAATTTTAGAGTGATTATAACTGCTTCAATCGAGCAAGAAAGTAATTTAATTTCACTCATTTGCAACAATTATAACGACTTGCAACTGCTGGGAAATTGTGAAAAGTTCCCAATTAAGTAAGAAAAACTTTTATTCACCCATTTACAGACTTATAATCATCTATAAACTCTGAAAAATACCTTACCCAATGATGTATAACTCAATAAACGCAATATTAGAAAGATAGGGATGGAATTGAGTCGAGCTAAATTGAGCACATTATAGATTGGATTGGCTTGGTCATACTAAAATTTGTTCATGTTCGGCTTGATAGTGAACCATGCTTTCACATATATGTTTGTAGTTAGTTTAGATCTTTCTTTGATTGAGCTTGCTTGTACTTTATTGGCCTAATTTAATAGAACATGTATTTAAATAAGCTAATAAACAAGTGCAAAAAAATGAATAAGTACCTGGCTTTTTATGTTAACAAATATTTTTATAAGTCTAAATGAACAAAAACTTCAATAAATTTAGAATTAATATCCAACCTCATCTAAATAAACATCAATTGAAGAAGTTAATAAATAAATCATCAATAAACATTCTTGTAATCAGACAACATTAACAAATAGTTATAATTTTATTCATTGAAATGGAGAAATAAGAAGAGATTGTGCCAAATAAATATGCAACTTGACTAAAAATAGATTAATTGATTTGAAAAAAATTAAAAACCTAAAAAATAAACATAACTATTTACCTTGATAAAAAATATTTAATAGGAAATAGGTTTACACCAACTCCTTAGTTCCAGAATTTGGAGCCTTTATTTATCTTGACCTCCTTTAGGCATCTTGCCCAATAGGGCTACGACAACGTGCTCATAGGCTGCTCATCGATGCATCAAGTGTTGGAGAAGAATTGATCTAAAGTGTAGAAACAGATGTGGAATTGCGGGAATAAGAGATGAGAATTGGAGGAATATCCTAGAGTAATAATTAAATATATTCACTATTTAATAAATAGTTATACAAGTTATATTTAATTAAATTTTAATTAAATAATATATAAGTTATTATTAAATTTAATAACAAGCTCTTAACAAATTACTTGTTATAACAAATAAGTTGTATTCAAGTTTGTTCACTTAGTCATCAAGAAATTAAAAATAGTTCATTTTTTTTAATTACTAATATAACGAAACGTTAATGTGTATTAATTGAGCTAAGTTCAAGCTGTACATCTACTGCATTGGTTCACTTATAATCCTATATAAATGCAACAGCTTCCCCTGTTTTTTAATTGCTACAAATGTTTTTAGCAGTGGTTTTTATTGCTTTTGTAGTGTACCAATAGAGTTACTTTTTTTTTTTCAAGGAAAATCCCAAAATAGTCCATAGACTATGCATATATGGTCAATTTAGTTCCAGAGTAATACGTTGTTTTTGTTTAGTCTCTTGACTATACAAAATTGATCCAACATAGTCCCTCATGTTGCAATTGTAATATAAAATTGATCTCAATATAGTTTCAAATTTTACAAAATTAATCCCAATATAATTCCAAATGGACCATTTTAGATTAATTTTGTAAAGTTGAGAAAGTAAAGTGGAGCAACGTTATACTTTGCGATTAAACGATTAAAATAAACTTATACAAATAGTTGGGGGACTTTTTTGAAATTTAACTCATTTTTTTTTAATTTTGTTGCTGAACAACCCTTTGGGAAGAAGGGTTATCTCATTTAAATAACAGACCCTTATTATTAGTTAGTATTTTTCATTTGTAACTTCATGCTGTCTAGCATCTCTAGTTAGTTTTGTTGCATTAAGCTATAATTTATTTCAGCTTATAGCATATATCTTTTATTAACTTCATACGAGGTGTGCTCAAAAAAGAATTACTATAGCTAAACTTTGTAAGATAGAAAATTTGGCATGCTTTACGATGCACTAGCTTGAAGAATTGGAGAAACTAAGGGTGAATAAAGTCGAGGGAATCATGAAAAACTGAATGCCCCTTAATTATTAGCTGAGAGTGTTGTGTTTTGTTTCTTCAATTGCAGGAAATTTTGTCAGTAGGTGCCTGCTTGGCCCAACCAACCTGACAAGAATTTTATGTCTTCAATTGTGTACCTGATATCATATGTTCATGTTGGGATTGCTTTGTACAGCTACAGGTTGTCCTTTCAATGAACTTCTTTTTTTTTTTTACTTTGTTTATTTATTTATTTATTTAATGTTTAAAGGATTCATGTCATGATAATGAACCTTCAATCATACTAAAAAGGGATATTTTGATAAAGCAAATAGTGGTGGAATCAAAATGTGTAAAAAAAAAGATAAAAAAATAAAATGTTTTTTTTTAATAAAAATTAGTTTAGATATAAAAGCTCGAAAAATTGAAAAAAGATATAGAAGGACTCATAAGGAGTCTAAAAAGCACTGTGTGATATAGAGAATTTAATTTTTATTGATTTATATAGTAGATTAGATATAAGAAGGGCGAAAGATTTATGTATAGATTACCCAAACAAAAAGATAAGAAAATTAAGGATTTAATTCAAGTGAAGTGCATTAAAGATGAAGATTAAAAAACTCTTTTCTTATAACAATATATTTAACATATGTGTATGAGATATTTCAATAAATTTTTCAATGAATATTGTGGGAATACGATTAACTTTTGTGGCTTTAGTATTCAAATAAAAATAAAGATTTTTTCTTTTATTGTCGTATTAGTAAAATCGAAGTTGAAGATGTTTTAATAAAAATAAAGTGCGAAAAAGTAGGATCTGATCATATTCTAATAGATGTGTAGAAATGCTTAGGAGATCAAGGAATTTTTTTGACTTACTAAACTTTTTAATATTATTTTGAATGAGTGTGCTGGTTCATATTTTTAAGAATAAAAGTGTTGCACAAGAGTGCAAATTATAGAGGAATTAAGTTAATGTGTCATATATTAAAATTATAAGAGAGTAATTGAGCATGGGTTATGACATAATACCAATGTTACTCCAAGTTAGTTTGGATTTATGCTAGGTAGGTCCTCTATAAAATCTATACATTTGTTGAGAGGTTTGATGAAGAAGTAAAGAGAGAGTGAGGATCTATATATGATATTTATTGATTTTTAGATTTAAATGAAAATTTTACTCTTATTAAGACACAATGGATAAAAAAGATTCATGTAGTTGATACCACGAAGTGGGATAAAGGCTTGTTGTTGTTGTTTTTTGGTAGGATTGTTTTGTGTGATTCCAGATTACTAAAATGGTGCTTTATACTTATTTTCTCCATTTTTAGGCTAAGTTAACTTCACTTTAGTTATTTGTTGTTTGTACAATGAGGTGGAGGGAATGGTTTCTGTAGAGGCTCTAAGACTTTTAGAATACATACTTTATCATTATTGTGAAGGGTGCCATAGCTTAGGATTGCCTTATTTTTGATAAATTACGCTTTCTCGAAGACATCTAGGCTCTTTGCATTATTGTTCACTGCAATGCATATATATTTCACCCTGTACATCTTTGCCTATTCCAAATGGAATTTACATTGTTTCTCTCCTCGGTTCAAAAATGCCACAAAAAAGTACAGTATATGACGCAAATATAAATAGAGATGTTGTAGAATGCTACGTGGATGATTGGTTCTATTTTAGTTCTTTATATGAGGATCACGCCAGCAAAGAAGTTTTCCTACAACGGGGTCTAAGACAAAGCTTAGGCTCCCGACGTTTGTTTTCACTCTGGAAAACTGAAAGTGGCACCAGGTATTCTTGCTCCGTTAGGTTTCTTTACCCTTTAAAAATTGAAGATTAAATTAGTAACTCTAACATGAATGTAAAAATGTTTAAATTTTGTAAGGTTGCAAATGCTAATTGATTCAAATTTAGTTTGAATTTGAGCTTGGAAAAAAATACACATTCACGATAGCTATCATAGAATTTGATTCGAAAGGGTTCAACTGTTTATTGTTGATCACAAAAAGTATGTTATTCAGAACTCTAGCCTGCACATAATCAAATCAAATCAATATTGATCCTATGCAAACATTACTAAAAATATTTCCATTTTATGTTGCATTCAAATTGATCTAAACTCACTGATTCCAAATTCGATTAAAAGGCATTTCACTCTTGACTCACCCACTAGTCAGTCAATCCTAACCACTTGAAGCAGCATCATATGGCCCCCATGACCAAAATTGAAGCTTTTTGGTCCCCACTCACAGACCAAATCCTCAAGGTTGAGGTCCACATACAGCATGTTAAAGTTCCCCAGGAAGAAGATCTCTGCACCGCCGAAGAAAAATGAAAATATTCATACACGAGAAAGTTGAAACCGAACACCTAGCAACTTCCAGAGCATTCAAATACACTTAAAAAGAATATGAAATATTCATATTGGACTGAATTAAAGTAGCTAGCCATGATGTATGAATCCTTTTATAGTACTTTTGGTTAGACACATCGATTAGATGAAAATTTCTGTCTTAGCTAATTTGACTAAGAAAATACCTGGCTGTATGTGCAATGGATTGAAGAGGATGCAAAGGCATGTTAGTTGTCACCATTTAGTACAATATAATTAGTCCCAAAGCCACAAGATGCTCAAAGAAATGGGTCCCCCCTTCTAGTTATGCATAACTTGTGTTGGTCTCTTGCACATGGGAGCCATGAGCCCCATGCAGAACAATTTGCTGGCATTCTCTGCAGTATTGTTTTGTGGAGAAGCTGGGTCCATGTTGCATGGTGGTGGTGTGCTCGCTCGCCATCTTGTTCATGGGAGTGGGCTTCTTGCCATGCATGGATGTTGGAAGCATTCAATATTTCTCTATTTTGGTCGGTCACAACACAGATAGCCTAATTCGTCTGACCAATTATGGTGAGAAAAACATGAAGCTTCATATGAGTTGCCTTGATTAGGAGTATATGTAAATTTGAAGTTTTTAACTCTCTAGGTTATGGCATGTTGTAGCTAGCATATTGCGTGCCATATTACGATCGCTGTCACTATTGACTTCATGAAATGGACTTGGAGATTTAAGGTCTTTGTCAAGATATGGCTCTGAATTAAGTTTGATGTGATGCAGAAAAGGACTGGAAATTATAATATACATATATAATGTATTGCCCAAAGTGTTTGGTCTAACAATTAAGTGTCAATAGCTGCGGTTGCTAACGTTTACCATTTATATAGTATTGTGACATGTCTCCCAAAGTCAGCTGTTGACGACCAGAAAAATAATTAATAATTCTTTGTTACTGTCTTGTCAAATATATTGATTTAATAGCAAACTTTATCTAAGAACTTGCCTGAAATGGGACTGTAAATATACTGAGGGCCAGGAAAGGTGGTTTAGTATCTTTCTTCTTGTTTATATAAATATTACTGTAGGCTAATTAGAATAATAATAAATGGTCCAGATGCTCATATGATTGTTCAAATAATAGTAAAAATTAGTTTATAAATTTATTTCTTTGTAGGAATTCTCAACTACTAACTGTGAATACTTATATTTTTTATTTATAATTTTGAAATTTAAAATTAAATTGGAAGCTGGTCTTCAAAGAAAGTTCTGCGGGACGGGAGGTGTCGTAACCCTACTAAGCTCTGCTAGGGTTTCTCTGTTTTGCCTTCGCCGCCTTCCTCGCCGGGGGGTTCTCCCCCATGGACGCTCACGATTTTCCCCCTTTCTCTACCTCCTCCACCCCTGCTACCTCTCAGGCTACCTCTGTGCTTCCCTTATGGAGGAACCTTTTAACTACCACTCCACAAACTTCCAGTGAGTTTACTCACTCCCTTTCCTTTGTCCCTGCCCAAAACTTCACTGCTGAGTTCACAAATGAGCAGTTTGTTGCTGGAGCACCGGAATGGTCTATGTCGTTGGTTGGATACTCGATCGGGAAAAGGCCTTATTACGAAGCTTTGCTCTCGACCATCAAGAAAGTTTGGCCCCTAAAAGGTTCTCTTACTCTTCTTACTCTTGATGATGGTTTTTTCCTACTAAAATTTTCCGCCTTGGAAGATTATGAGCATGCATGGTCGGGTGGACCATGATTTTTCTTTGGTAAGCCGTTTATCTTGCAAAAATGGTCTCCGGATTTTGTTCCAAAGCGGGAGGAGTTTCCTTCTATCCCTCTTTGGATCAAAATTATGAATCTTCCTCTTTCTCTTTGGACACCGGTTGGTATTTCAAAGCTGGCTAGCTGTATAGGTATTCCAATTGCTGTGGATGCCCTAACTACGTCAAAAACTAGATTGACGTTTGCGAGAGTTTGTGTTCAAGTAACCAGCAACTCTCAACTCCCTGAGGAATTTTTTTATTGGGTTGATGGAAAATCTTTTCCACTCCGTGTTCATTATGATTGGAAGCCAGAAAGATGCACACAATGTGGCTCGATCATGCATCCGCCCACACTCTGTCCCAAGGATCCTGTCTTAAAACCAATACTGTCACTCGCCCTAGAGGCAGAAGCTCTAGTCGCAAACCGAGAATTACACCACCACCAAAACTGGCAATTCCCAAGCCCATCCCGACGCTAAAGCTGCCAAACAATTCTGCAAACCCACCTCTGTTAACTCTACCACCTCCTTCTCAGAATCTCAACTCAAGAACTTCTCTCCCAAATTTAAACTCCCCCTCTGAAGAGAATTTAGAGACCATCCAGATTGCCTCTATGACTCAAGTTGCCCCACCCATCAACACCAAAAATAAATTTGATGTCTTCGCTTCTCAAGGCATTAATGAAACTACACCTAACATCAATCACATACATGATACCTCTACTCATTTGGCTATCTCCAACCAAGACAACCCCCGTCAAACCTCTCCACGCAATCATCAACCCGGTATTCCGCAAACCTCCTCAGAACCCTCCACCTCCTCCTCTACCTCCACAAAACTTCAACAAGCCAACAATAAAAACCAAAAGCAAACTAGAGGCAAGCAAGCAAAGAAAGCCTCTACCCCTGTAATATCTCGTTCCCTTACTGTTCCTCTCTGAACTGGATTTTCCTCCCAGAATCGGCCAGGACGAAGTTGAGATCGTCCAGGCCGATCAGTGCATTCAAACAGCTGATTTCTGGAGCTATTTCTGGACAGGATCGTCCAGGACGATATTGAGATCGTCCAGGACGATCGGCACTGTTCACAATACCGTCCTGATCATTGCCCTGGGAATGGTCCAGGACGATCAGAATTGGTCTTATCGTCCCGGGACGATCGGGCGATCGGCCAGGCCGATCTGAGTAAGATATAAGGAAATGAGCTCGTTTTGAGGAGAGAGAAAATCAGATTTTAAAATCAGATATTTTGAGGAGAGAGAAAGAGAAAGGGGAAAAGAGAAAAAGCTTGGTTTCGGAGACCGCGGAGCGCTTTTCGTCCGACGCTACTGTTGGAGAAAGTGTAGATCTCGTGGTAAGGACTCCGAACCCTATTTCTGTTTTCAGAGATATTGTGTTTTGATCGAGTTGTGCACTGTTTTGTGTTTTCGTAGTCTACTTTTGGACATGATTTTGATTTGACACAACTTTCACCGCACAACTTTTAGTATGTTATAGATCTGACTATTGTACACGATTTGACTGTATTCTACGAAGATTTTATCGGTCGGAATTGATTCTACACGATTTTAATTGAATAGAATAATATCAGGACTTGATTTGATTTGGATTCTATAGATTGATAGTCTTGTATTGATGCCGTGGATATTCGTTGGTAATTTGGAGAAATTCGGAGTTTGTATCTTTTTGCAGAATTTTTGTGTAAATTTGACCGACTACCGTTATTCTGCCCGATTTTCGTATGATTTCTGATTTTCCCGGAATTGATAGATTGACTTGATATGTATATGACTATTGATATGATTATTCTAGATTTCTCTATTATTGCTTATTGCATCGATTATTGCATTGATTGATTGATTCTGAAAGACAAGTGGAAACCTGGTTGAACGTTGGTTATAGAAACCAACGTATGAATATCTACAACAGCAATATTGATAACTACAACAGCACTATTGATAATAGCCAGTTTAACCTGGTTGAACGATTGATAACTACAACAGCAATATTGATAACTACAACAGCACTATTGATAATAGCCAGTTTAACCTGGTTGAACGATTGATAACTACAACAGCACTATTGATAATAGACAGTTTAACCTGATTGAACGATTAATAACTACAACAGCACTATTGATAATAGCTAGTGTTTGTGCTTGTCGAGTAAGACCATTGTATGAAATTGCATGTATATGATATTGCATCGTATAGATTTCTTGATATGCATTGATTTATTGATTATCCATTGATTTATTGATTTGATTGGATTTACTGTATCGTACGATTTTATTGATTTCATCGATTGATTACCGAGCATTGATTCTACTGAGCATTGATATGGACATGGATAGATATAGATATTGCATTGATAGCATGGATATGGACATCGTATAGATTCATTGATATTACTGCCTATAGATTTTATAGATTCGCCATCGCTACTGTTTCTGCACCGTATTGACTGCTTTATAGATTCATTGTTTCGTATTGATTTTCTCGATTGATTTCATTGAATAGATCGTATTGATTCGACAGCACCGATTTGATTGACGGATATTGATTGATTGAGTTGATTTATCGATTTACCTGCCGCTGCATTGACTGGCTTTATCGACTATTGATTTCCGTACTGCATTGACTACTGATTTGATTTCCGCTGTGTAGACTTGATTTCATTGACGATTGATTTCTGAATTGCATAGACTCATTGACCATTGATTGACTTAATTTTTATTGACCCGCATATTGATAGCATCGCCGTGCTTTGATTTCAGTTGTAGGCTTTGGTGACCTGCTGGGCTTTGTAAGCTCATTATATGTGGTTAAAATTTTCAGGTCCGAGCAAGGAAACTGGAATGGAGTTCGATCAGAATGTCAGACGAATCCTTTCACTATTGATATCTGGGGTATTACAACCCCCACCTCCAAGAATCAATGACCCTTCCCAACATTGCTGCATGGAACATTCGTGGGTTTAACAGCCCGGACAAAGTGCTATGCTGCAAAAACCTAGCTCATGACTAGAATTTAGACCTCCTTTTCATTCTTGAAGCCAAAGTCTCTAACCACAACCTTCTTAGCAACTGGTTCCTTGCTAACCACAAAATGTTCCCAAATGAAGCTTCTTGTGACAATTTTCGGTTCTCTAATCCTGGCCGGATTTGGGTCAAATGGAATGAAGCAACTGTAAATTTTACTCCATACCAAATGTCTAGCCAATTTATTCATGGCATTGTTTCTGTCAGTTCTAATCCTATCTGTGCCATCACGGCTGTCTACGCAAGCAATTCACAAACTGACAGACTTTCCCTATGGAGTAGTATTCAGGATATTTCCAGCTCCGTTTCTCTTCCTTGGGCCATTCTTGGTGATTTCAACTGTTGTCGATTTATTAATGAAAAAGTCGGCGGCTCCCTTCTCAACAATTCCATTCTTGGGGATTTTAACAGCATGATATTCAATACTGGATTATATGACCTCTCTTCTGTGGGTCACTTCTTCACCTGGCATAATCAACAACAAGTCAATCCTATACACATTAAGCTTGACCGGATCTTGGTAAATGATAACTGGCTTATGTCTTTTCCTAACTCCTTTTATAAAGTTGCAGATCCAAACTGTTCTGATCACTCACCTTTAATCTTGCTGAATACTGTGGAGCAAAGAAAAGGACATAGATTCTTGTTTAAAAACTACTGCACCAGATTTCCTGATTTCTGGAACTCACTTATGGATGTTTTTTCCCAACCTAATGAAAGCAGCCCCTTAAGTTCTTTTTGCTTCAAACTTAAGACCCTTAAGTCCATTTTGAAGTACAAGAATATGTACAATGCTAACAACATTCAACGTGAGATTGATAATCTCAAGATGCAACAACACTCTGTTCTTTCCAACATTCAAGTTAGGCCTCTTGATTCCCAGCTCAATGCCAATCTTAAAGACATCAACACAAAGCTCAATTTCTATCATTCTACTCTCACGAGCTGGATGAGTCAAAGAGCCAAAGTTAACTGGCTTACGCAAGGAGAGGATGATCTAAAATTTCTGTATTCCAAAATCAATATCAGCAAAAACCACAATCTCATCAAGCATATACACACGGAAAATGGGACTTTAACTTCACACCAGGACATTGCTAAAGAATTCATCAACTATTTTACTAGACTTTTCAATCCTCCCACCTCAATATCAGATCAGCTTCCCTATGACATGCCTTCTGGAAATGTTGTTCCAACTCATCTCCTCACTCAGCTTACTGCCCCGGTCACAAAAGAGGAAATTAAAAACATTGTTTTCTCTGGTGCAAAAAACAAGGCACCTGGACCTGATGGTTTCACGATGGAATTTTATAGAGCCTTTTGGAATGTTATCCAGAATCATTTGTACAATGCTGTTTCATCCTTTTTCAATTCGGGATACATGTCTAATCAAGTAAAAACCACTGCTTTAGCACTTATCCCTAAGAGCCAACATGCTACAAACATTAAAGATTTTAGATCGGTTGCTCTCTGTAATGTGATTTATAAGATCATAGCAAAAATCATTGCTAATAGAATGAAAGAGGTGATGCCTTTCATCATCCATCCTAGTCAAGGAGGATTTGTCCAAAAGAGAATCATTTCAGATAATATGTTACTTGGGGCTGATATTCTTGGCAATTTTAATCATAAAGGCAAGCACAAGTATTTTTGAGCTCGACATTACCAAAGCGTTTTACACTATATCCAGAGATTTCCTTTATAAAAGATTAGAAGTTAAAGGATTCCCTGTGAAGTTTATTAACTGGATCAAAGCTTGCACTACTAATGTGCACTATTCCATATGTCTCAATGGGGCTCTTGAAGGTTATTTCAACTCCAATTCTGGTATTCGTCAAGGCTGTCCACTATCCCCCTACCTTTTCAGCATCGCCATGGATTGTTTATCTTCAAGCTTTGAATTAGCCACTTCTAATTCTTCATTTGAGGGCATTAAGGTTGAGGATTGTCATATCTCCCACCTTATGTACGCTGATGACCTGTTAGTATTTGGGATTGCCTCTCCTCATAATGCTACAACCTTAGCTGATATCCTTGGGAGCTTTGCTGTAAACTCCGGGCTTCATGTTAACTCCTCCAAAAGCTCTATTCTGCTCTCAAAAAACACCTCGCATATGGATGATATTTGCAGTATTCTAAACATCCAACAGACTTTTTCCCCTATGAAATACCTGGGATTGTCCATCTTCTACAAAAAACTTAAAGTTGTTGATTTTCAACCTTTGATCCAAAAAGTCTCTTTACTGTTAGATGGTTGGAAAGCAAAAACTCTTTCATTGGCAGGCCGAATTCAATTTATCAAATTCACCATTAGCAACACTATCTCATACTGGATTAGGGGGTCTATTATTCCTAAAAGCTGTTGCAAAATGATAAATAGAATGTGTTCTAGATTAACTTATTATGGTAACATTAATGAGAAGAAACTTCATTTGATCTCTTGGAAAGATACTTGTATACCTAAGGGCAAAGGGGGTCTGGGTATTGCCTCGATTGATTCTCTGTATCATAGCACCACCTGCTCTCTAATTTGGAGGTTTTTAAATTCGGATTGCTTATTGTTTAGCTAGTGGAAATCTAACTATCAATCTTTATGGCATGGTTCAGCTGGGCATTGTTCGAAATACTGGAAAATTCTATGTGAGAAAGCTAGCAATATTAAGGAGTGTTTTTCCTATTCTATTTCTGCTGATTGCAACCTTTCTTTACTTTGGGACCCTTGGTGCGGTGGTAACTCTATTGCTGACTACTTGAAAGAAAAACAAATTCTTGCTAATTTCTTACAATTCTATAATTTGAAGGTTTATAGTATTATCCAGGGAGCGAGGTGGGTTATCCCTAGTTGTTTTGATATTCATGTTTGCAGCCTCATTCGTGCGGTTAAAATTGATGAGTAACCTGCTGCTCATTACTGGCTTGGTAATCAAAAACCTCTATTTTGTACTTTCCGTGCGCATTTTTATGATAACCAGGAGAAGGTTGATTGGTATAAACACATATGGCACAAAAGTTACACCCTTCGTTTTGCTGTCTATACTTGGTTAGCCTTTAAACGAGGGTTAAAAACTGCTGATGCATTAGCAGTTCGTGGAATTATCACTCACAACCGGTGCTGTTTTTGTCACAATCACCCGGAATCTATCACACATCTCTTTTTTGAATGTGATTACACCTTTAACATAGCCAAAACTGTCTTACCCTGGCTTAATAATCTGTTGATGAGACCAAACTTATGGCAGTTATTTGATAGCATTATGGATCAAGGATACTCTGCTTACTTCACTAATGTTTATTTGCTCTCTGCTTCTGCAATGGTTTACTTTTTATGGAGAGCACGAAATGATTGTATATTTGGAGGCATTTCTAATTGCCAAGCCACTGTGATTTCAAAAATTAAAAAGGCAGTTATATGGAAGACACAAAGATGGAAAAAAAGTTAAGTTTTCTGGAACACGTCTTTCTGGTGGTTGGCCGATTACATTACTGCTACTTTGTTTTGCTGTTGGAAAGTCCAGGCCTGCTATTTTGGTTTAATTCCAAACATTTCAAGAAGCATACAGGTTTTTTTTTTTTTTTGAAGGACGATGATGAATGCTGTTAATCAGCTGCCTCTAGGACGGTCTTTTTGGCAACCAGGGGCTTCGCTCTTGTATTTGACCCTCTTCGACTGCTATTGTGCTTACTCGAGCGACCTGAGTCCTTCGTGGCCGTTGCCACTTTGTTCTTTTACTTCCATTTGTAGGTTTTTGGTAGGTTTTTGAGTCCTTAAGAATTCTAAATCTCCTTTTTCTTGAGATTTAGGATTTTAGTTTTTCTTCTTTGTATTTCTGTTTTTACATTTACCTGTAATTTTTCTCTTATTAATGAATGGGCTCTGCCCCAAAATTTCCCAAAAAAAAAAATTAAAAATTAAATTTGAGTAGCTAGTAAGTCGCATTGGATTTGACCTCCTACAAAGTATGGATGACCACACCTTGAAAAGAACTTTTATGGGTGGAGGGATTTTTCCAATTCAAGCGTCTCTTTTGGAAAAACAATCATAACGACATAAATCCATCCCATCCACTATTGTTATCTGATGTGATGTACTTATAATGCAAATGGTGGATTTAAATGTGAAAGGTCAAATTGGTACAAATGGCATATACGTTTATATAGGCATGCATAGCAATTAACTTATTTTATTTTATATAGATGTAGAGGAAGGAATACGTCAATGAAATTGAGCTTTCATGAGGTGATGGTCAATGGCTGACAAGTTGTGCAATTTGGCCTTGCAACCATTAGCATGCAAGGGCTCCACCATGTCAATGTATGTCTCATGTTTCACCGTTCAGCATAGATACTTAGTATATATAAGTTCAAATGCAGAGCAAGCAGGCATTTTCATATACGATATCAAAAGTCCGACAATCATTAGAAACATATATATTAACAATTTCATTAAATTATTTAATTTATATTAATCTTAGAAGCAACAGAAGCATCGTGGGGCCGGATGACTTCTTGTTCACCATCTGCAGATCTTACCGCTACAACTTAGGCTTTTTATGGGATGACTTTCTTACACTATTCTAATATATATATATATATATATATATATATATATATATATATATATATATATATATATATATATATATATATATATATATATATATATATATATATATATATATATTTTAATTTAAAAATATTTTTAATATAAATCTATTTTAAAAAAATGATAAAAATACCGTCCCAAATGGAATCTCTAGTCACCTATTTAAGCTTCATTTGAGAATGCTTTATAAAGCATATATAAATTTTTAATTCAAAAAATTTGTGTACTATAAATATGTTTTTAAAAATAATAAGAAAATCATTCTAAATAAAATCTTAATTGCAAAAAAAAACATAAATCTTAATTGTCAAAAGTAACTTTTTACTGTATTAATTTTTAGAAAATTGAAATAATAATAATTCAAAAAAAAAATATGACAGTACTCTCACCAAAAAAAATGAAGAAATGACCTTAAATGATCTTTAGACTTTAGTCCTCGATAAATTTAATTTATCATAAAGATTATTGTAAAATTATTTTTTTAAAATAACAAATCTGAGCTATAATTTTGCATATATACATATATATATATATATATATATATATATATATATATATATATATATATATATATATATATATATGATATTTAGGTTAATTAAGACAAATTCATACACATATAATATATGCAAATATTCGAACTTAGATTAATAGTTAAAACTCCCTACTAACAAATTAATCAAGTTAAGGTGAAAATCAAAATGAAAAAGCTACAACTTAGGCTTCATTTTAGACTTCTTTTTTTATTGTTTTCTTAAACAATTTTTAAGTACAAAGTTTTATTAAATTAGAAAGAATTAAAAAAGTTATTCTAAATGAAGACTTAGACTTTGTTTGAGACAGCATTTTTACTATCTTAAAACTGTTTTTTATGATAAAAATTTAATCTTTTAACTAAAAAAATAAGTTTGAGAAGCAGTATTAAAGTCGTCTTAGCCTAGTCTAAAAAAGATATATGCAGGCATGGAGCTTGGTTTTGTTCTTTTTTTGTCGGCAGCGTTGTCAGGCGCTTAATTAGCCTTCATCCGCCTTAGCTTCCGTAGTTAGCAGGCAAAATACACCTTCCGCGCGGGCGGGCGCTCTCTTTAACACTAACCATATCTTCTGTGGGTCCAAATTAATAAAAAGAAAAAAAAATGGTCACAGTTAATTTCGTAGACTGCAAGATCTCTATATATACTTGCCAATATTCTTTCCAAATAAACTCACAACCATCACACCATTGTCTTCTCCCCTCTCTCATTCCTTACCTTCTTCCCTCGATAGTCCTCTCTCAAAGCTCTCCCTCTCTCTCTCTCTCTCTCTCTCTCTCTCTCTCTCTCTCTCTCTCTCTCTCTCTCTCTCTCTCTCTCTCTCTCTTTCTCACTCAGTTTGTGTATATATATTATATATTGAAACCATGAACGGCACGCTCCTGTCGAGAAGGGTCACGTGCAATGGTCATGGGCAGAACTCGAGCTACTTCCTGGGTTGGCAAGAGTACGAGAGAAACCCTTATCACCATATCACCAACCCTTCCGGAATGATTCAGATGGGCCTCGCCGAGAATCAGGTATGCATTTATATCTCTATATGTACTGGTCGTCTCTCTCTCTCTCTCTCTTCATATTTATAGAGCATATATCGTAAAATGTATTTACTTTGTTCCATGCAGCTCTCCTTCGATCTTCTCGAGACGTGGCTCGTTTCACACCCTGAAGCCACTGACTTCAAGAATGCCGGCGGCAGCCTTTCCCTCTTCCGGCAGCTTGCTCTATTCCAAGACTACCATGGTTTACCAGCTTTCAAAGTTGTAAGTCTTTGATCACTTGATGGAAGAACACACAAATATATATAATATTATATTTCTCCTATGATACTTCGATAGCATTATATTATTTCTCTATTGTATATACGTACGCAAATCAAAACATGCTCAGTATCTACTTTTTATTATAAAAAATAAGTTGCGACGACGTTGCCCACCTTCTCTCTCACACGTAACATATGCCATGTAGAAAAATCACATGGCATTAAAAAATATATACTACTGTAAATTCATATATTACTGCATGCTCTAATTAGTGCTAATATATGGCTGCATGCGCAAATGTTCTATTGGATACAGGCACTAGCTGAGTTCATGAGCGAATTGAGAGGAAACAAAGTAAGCTTCGATCCAAACAAACTCGTCCTCACTGCCGGAGCCACTTCTGCTAACGAGGCCCTCGTCTTCTGCCTCGCCAACCCCGGTGATGCCTTCCTCATCCCCACGCCATACTATCCAGGGTTCGATCGTGATCTCAAATGGCGAACAGGAGCCGAAATAATCCCAATTCACTGTTTCAGCACCAATGGCTTCCGCCTTACCAAACCAGCTCTTGAAGACGCCTACCGTCGCGCCACCAAACTCAAACTCCAAGTCAAAGGCGTTCTCATCACCAACCCGTCAAACCCTCTCGGCACCACCATGACTCCAATCGAGCTTAGCACCATCGCCGACTTCATCGAAGCTAAGAACCTACATCTCATCTGCGACGAAATCTACTCCGGCACCAACTTCATCACCCCTTCAGACTTCATCAGCATCAAACAAGTAGTTGCTCTGCGGCCCCATCTATCAAATCAAGTTCACATCGTTTACAGTTTATCCAAAGACCTCGGCCTCCCGGGCTTTCGCGTTGGCGCCATTTACTCCGAAAACGATCTTGTCGTCGAATCTGCCACGAAGATGTCGAGCTTCGGCCTCGTCTCTTCGCAGACTCAGTATCTCCTTGCCAAGATGCTCGGAGACAAAGAGTTTACGAGAAACTATATTGTGGAGAATAAGGCCAGGCTTAAGGAAAGACATTATAAGCTTGTCAATGGCCTTGGCGATATTGGTATCGAGTGTTTGGAGAGTAATTCAGGTCTGTTCTGTTGGGTTGATATGCGTCATTTGCTCAAGAGGAATAGCTTTAAAAGTGAAATGGAGCTTTGGAAGAAGATAGTGTATGATGTTGGACTAAACATATCGCCCGGTTCGTCTTGCCATTGCACCGAACCGGGTTGGTTTAGGGTTTGTTTTGCAAACATGACGGAGGCCACGCTCGACATCGCCATGCAACGGCTTAGGGACTTTGTGCAAAATGGAGGTGTGATGCGGCGGCAACGTAGCCTTGGAGCAACGGCGATTGCGTGGTGGGCTCGACGGCTGTTAACCGCGTCGGAGAAGAGGGTGGAGCAGCTCTCACGCTAGCCGGCCGTTATATGTTGCGTTTCATTCTGTATAGCTTTTGCTTATCCTGTTTAGCTCTTTGTTGTTTTCTTAAGCTACGTCTATAGCTTCTTCTTTTCTTTTTTCTGCCTAGCTACTTTTCCATGGAGGAGAAAGGTGCACTCAGCTCTGTTTGATTGGGGTTTTTTGAAGTGGCCTGCGCGCTAGCTGACCGTTATGTGTTGATGATGTGTAAAAGTAGTGTTGTTTAGGATATTTTGATCATCACTACCATTCTGTACGTTCAGTGAAAGTTAAAATGTGTTTGATTCACAAACTATCTATTAATACATAAATTGTCAACTATTACATTATATTGAAGAGTACCTTACCTTAATGAATGAATGAATGATATAGACATGGATCAAGTCAATCACGAAGTCAACCTAACTGCATTTTAAGGTGTTGAAGAAATTTACCCTATTTAAACATTTGATGGTCGTTGACATATGCAATAAAAGGAGGGACAGGCTTTGTCGGCGGCAAGAGCGGTGGTCGGTAGTACGATTGTGGGCGCCGATGGCGGGCGAGGGGGATAGACCAACAAGTCTGCTGCCGTGCTGATTTTCCGCGACCGACTTTGCTCCTCCCACTAATGAATTTAGTAGGGACCCACACCTCGTAACGAACATACAAACACGAGCTATTAACACTTATATAGGGCCCCACTTTCCCATGGAAACTTTGGTACGCGACATCACAATGTTTTTAGCTGGTTTCGATCAGCTGTAGAACTCAAACATAGTCATTTTGGAAAGAAAAAAAATATTTATATTTTTTATTCTCAAAAAAAAAAAAAAATCAACAGCACCAATAGTAAAATTAGATTATAAATTATTATAGATTTTCATGCTATGTATATTTATACTTTTTATTAATGTTTATAGGTCATTTGATGCTATAAATTTCTTTTTTTTTCCATAAGAAAGCTGTGTTAAAAAAATATTCCCTCAAAATTATTAGAAAAAGTATATTTCAGACATTTTTTTAAGCACAAAAATATATGCATCCTCCCCCCATTTTTTCGACAATTAAGTCAATTAAGATAAATTTAAATATATATCACGTACATAAAACTCAAATTTAAATTTTTTTATTTGATATCTAACGGATAAAGATGAACTGCATGCATCACCCACCTTTTGATACAAATTCAAAGACCTCAATTTTCTATTTAAAAAAAAAAAAATCAGAACAGTACTTTATAGAAATATTTAAAAGTTTTCATGTTCCATATACTGTGGGTAAATATCGCTGTTCTATTGCTATGACTTATGAATGTAATCATTACTGTTTGTAATTACTAAAACAAAAAGTTTAATTATTGTTATTTTAAATGTGAATATTAAAATTATAAACTTAATTATTCAAACAAAATCTTATTTTAATATCCATTTTAACATTTAAAAATAGGAAATTTTGATTATTATTTTTAATAATTGTATTCAAAATGGCAATAATTGGATTTCTTAATTTAATAATTACATTAAAAAAAGCATTAACAATTCTTAATTCCGACAAATTTCTATAATTAAAAAATCAAATAAAAATTTATATTAAATTCATTTCGTTTTTCACTTTTTTCCAAAAGAACGACGTATGGACGCGGTTCCAGAACGCGAAGTGCGGCGAAAGCGACCATCACGCGTTTCTTCCACTTTTTCTTGTTTTCCGAAAGGATATTTTTGAGATGAAATATTTCGGGAACATTGGAGAATGAGAAAGAAATTATGAGAGTATATATGTTGTTGTAATTGTACGTTTATCTATCTATAGTTGAGAATGGTGCTGAACATGAAAGCATATATAGGGATCTTAAGGCTCTACTTTAACCAATATTGACTCTTGAAAAAAGTTCTTTTTCAGATTATTGGAAGCGAAAGTAATTCTTTTATGATTTGTTTGAGACAATTTTTATCCTACTTTGCTTTTTCAAATTGCTGACACAATTTCATCTCGCTAATATTTTCTTGGTATTGTTTTAAACAGTTTTGAGAATTCACGGCACTTTGAAAAAACAGAGTTAATTATCATACAGCAAAAGCTTTACTATCATAAGTAACCAGGAAACCACAAGGAAGGAAAAAAATTAGCTCCAATCGATTTAATAAATTATCCAGTTCAACACCCTTATTGACACCCATTATAGCCACTAATAGTAACATTAATTCATTGTTGTAACTATCATTAATACTTGTCATTGCTACTAATTAAAGTTGATGCTCATCTTCTTAGTTGTTGATCTCCCCTCTAATAAGGAGAAAAACCTATGGAACAAATCATCAATCATATTTAATTTTTATTCTTTAGGGTTCGGCGCCATACTTCCAACATAAAAGCTTTCTTCTATAGTACATGCCTACTATCTTACATTGATGCCTTTAAAATTATGAGTAAATGCTTCCTTTAATTTGTAACATACGATTCACGTACACTAACATAATTATTTTAGCAAGGTCATGTTTCTTTAGTTTCTCAAAATCATGTCTTCTATGTTCGTACCTGGCCACAGGGTTGGTGCAGGGGACATCCATTCTTGAGTTTATTTAGGATTCTTATCCTGCTCTGCTTGATTCTTTCAGATTTTGCTGTCTTGTTTTGTTTCTTGTTGTTTTGTCGTGTTGCCGGTTGGCTGTTTGATGTTGTGCTCATTTTCTTCTTTAAATAAAATTATTTTCTTATAATTAAAAAATAAAAAAAATAAAAATCATAATGTAAATTTCAAACTAAAATAAAAAAAGTTGAGGAATAATTTTAAAGTCAAAAATTTATGATCCGGAGATAAAAAAAATCATGGCTCCGTCACCGTGCACAAAGATGGTTTTTAATGGCTATTCGTAGCAGAGACACGTTAGGCCTGATGGAAGGATGAGTATGGCATGAGGCCGCATGTGTTCACGAGGCGAGCCATGGGCTTCACATGAGAAACTAAGGAAGACGTGGCATGCAGCTTTTCAGTTTTTAAATTTTTTTATATTATTAGATTAATATATTTTGGATGCTTTCTACGCATTAAGTTCGATTAATTTTTCTAATTCTGCAAGCCTTAGGGGAGGCATGCATTTTTTATCTTTTTAGTTAAACAATTTACTATATTAAATTTTGTTTTGTTCTAGAAAATTTTAGATAGTAGAGTGTTTGTTTCATATCTTAACGGTGTACAAAGATTCAAGCATTTAAGTATTTTAATGATATCAAAAATAAGTGATCATGGGCTCATTAGATTCGTCTTGTCGAGCCGCTCAATTCAATTATAACCATGTCATATTTATAGATCATTTAATTACTCAATTAATGCTTTGAAGCTTCTAAGTACGCTACATTCCCTTGATTTGAGCCCATTTGGACTTAGATTAGACCGATTTTGGGGACATTGGGTTCATTATCTTGCCGATCGAGAGTTCAGTTTCACAATAAGTTTGATATGATCAGAGTTTGAATGGTCCCAATTTTAATTTTAAAATTTTGAAGTTTTAATATGCCTCGAGATTAGTGTTTGATCAATGTGTTTTTTGTGACATATAAAGTTTGCTTCATCATTTATATCATGGGATTAATTAGACATTATTGTAAAACAAATAAAAGATTATAATTTTATATGGACAATTAGCTTTCAATAAATTTGCTCACTAATCAGGAAAATACATTAAGGTTGCTTCAATTACTATTATTATTTTAAGTTAAACCAAATACAACTTTGTGGAAGAATTTAAGACAGCTTTGAAGATATATGGTATAAATATTATAGGCAAGTGTTTTCATCCATCTATGAATAAGAGGCCTAAAGTGTTACAAAGAAATTTTAAGAAAAATTATATTATTAGGAAGAGGCTCATTCAAAGTTTTTTTTTTTTTTTTGAGCTCGATCACAAGCTTGTTATAAATATTATCTGGATAGTTCTTGTCTCAAATGCAATCACAAACTAGGCTTTTTTTGGCCTCATTTGTATACAAAGGGATTTATGAATTATTATTATTATAATTGATATGCGTATACTCATATATGCTAATATATGTATGATCTCATAAATATCTAAATAGATTTATATCTACAGGACTCTACTAGATGGAGCATGCTATCGAAGCAATGCTCGCTCAAAGGAAGCCTCGCCCTACTGGATAGTAAGTAGCTCACTCCAAGGGAGTTCAAATCAAAGATATACTCATTCTCATTGAGTTTATATAAAAGACTCCCAATATAGGTTTTCTCCCTAAAGGGAGCTCATCCCAAGAAAACTCACTCCCCCTACAATAGTTGTCCATAATCAAAGCCACTTGTCTGCTTTTATTTATTTTCCTAATCAAGCTACATTAATTGCACACCTATAAAGCCTCTAGTCAAAATTTCATTGACTAAACTCATCCTTGGCTCATAACCACATCCACCTAGGTAATTCTCCACTCATATTTATTGACTCAACTCTCACCCTAGATGATCGCCATCACAAACTCACCCTACATATCAGTTCTTGTAGACTAGTCCACCAATGCATCGCTCCTGAAGCTTGCCTTGGGTACCCTATAGAGGATCATGTCAAAGATAAAGGGCCACGTGTGCAACACCCAACTCAATCTACATATGTGCATCAGTTTGTACTTATCATATCATGTTTATTTTATTATTTTATATAGGTGTAGCCTTCCATGTATCATTTTAACCCTATAAATAAGGGTGAAGAAGCATATTTTGGATGTCATGTTGTATGAACATTTTTTCCTTAAATTCTCCCCACCGCCTCCCTCACTCGTGTGGCTTAGTCGGGAAGAATCAGAGGAGAAGGGGGGAAAAGAGAAGAGAGAGGAGAGTGGAAGTCTATCAGGACATTTTCATCCACCATTCCTTTTATGAATAGTGGTTTGATTATTATAAGTAACTATATTCTTACTTTTATTTTTGATGATTTTCATATCTATGAATTTATTTTTTATGCACTACCAATATTGTTATCTTACACACACACACAGATATATATATATATATATATATATATTTATTTATTTATTTATTTGATCACTGATATAATTGACTTATTGATAAGATAAAATGAATATTGAAATTGAGATTGATTGAATAAGATTAATCAAGAGTTATAAGTGCAAGAGCAAGATATCCTCTTCTAAATATTTTATCATCATACTAATACTTATTACAATTATTGATTAATCATTACTATTGATGATGATAATGATCACTATTACATATTACCGATTATTGGTAGTACTACTTATTATGATTACTAATTACTGATAACGGATACTGACTGTTACATTGATATTGTACGGACACTAAGTATTATTACTATTTATTGTTATTGAATATGGATATTGATGCTACTATTAACTATAAATGATTGAATGATAAAGACAAAAAGCTTATTTGATTGATGCAACTGTTTGATACTGATATTGATTCATAATTTTTCTTTCATGATTTATAGCATATTGTGCCTCTTTTATATATATTACATTGAATTCAATTATAAGATTTTAGTTACTTTTTAGGCTATTCGCTCGTTACATGGTTTAAGTAATTTTAGGTAATGACCTTGCAACTTGAGGCAAGGGTTCTTGTGTAGTTTTTATCCAGCTTTTGATTTATATATTTTATAGTCATAGTGGCTATTGCATATATTATTTTGGACTTTATCAATATAATATAATTATGGACTATATAAAATATGAAGTATATATTATATTGTTTATTAGTTTTCTTCTTTAATGCAATTAATAAGTTCTGAATATTAAAATATATCTTGTTGATATAAATAAATAGAATGAATTGACAAGGTAATAAAGATTTAAAAGAATAAGAATAAAAGAAATTCTTACATGATTTATAGCATATTGTTTCTTTTTTATATTGCATTGATTTCAATTGTAAGATTTAAATTATTTATTGGGTTATTTGATCATTACATTTTTTAAATAATTTCAAATAAGGAGCATCTTAAGGCTATATGTGCATATAGTTTTTATTTTAGCTTTTGGTTTATATATTTTGTAGCCATAATGGCTATTATATATGTTATTTTGGACTCTACCGATATGATATAATTTTGGACTATGATAATGTGAATTATAATTTTGGCTATTTATTAGTTTTATTGTTTAATGTAATTAATTAGTTGTGGATATTGAAAGTGATCTGGTTAATAAATAAATAAAACTAATTGGCAAGATAATAAAGATTGAAAAGAATAAGAATAAAATAAATTCTTTCACTTTAGATTCCAAGGCGTGACATACAATAAGACACACTCTACTAATTAGTATCAAATTGTCCCTCATCTATGTATTTCTATGGCCAACTTGGTGGAGCTCATAAAAAAAGGAGTTCTTTAAACATCCATTGTTGAAGAAGGTGGTGTCGTAGTCGAACTATAGACACAAAAATTTTTTGTACCTTCCATAAGGACCACGATAAATAAGGAGGTCTTACATGAACCTCTCTTACTCTCCCATCCATGATGATGGTGAGAGAACTTCTTGAACAGAGAAGAGAGATCAGAAACCGGAATAGAGATAAAGCTAGAGATTGTATTCTGCTTCGGTCGAAGATTTGGCGACGGTGGCTTGTTTCTTGACGGACCACGATATGAGGTTTGGTCCCAAGAAGGTGCAGAAATCGGAGACAGATTTCCTGTCAGAGTTGTTGGATGCCCAGTCAGCGTCCGTGTAAGTGCAAAGTAGCTGGTCGTCGGTAGTGATCGGTAGTTCGAAATGTTTCGTGCCTTTGATGTAGCGGAGAATGCATTTGATGCTCTGGAAGTTGTGAATTGTTGGCTTCTGCATATGTTGGCATGATCTATTGGTTGCGAAGGCGATGTCGGGCCTGGTGATAGATAGATATTGTAGTGATCCTGCTAACTGACAGTAGAAGGGCGGGTCATGGAATGTCGGAGCGTTGTCGGGATGGTGAGAGGAGGCTGGTGCAATCGGTGTAGAGCAAGCCTTGCTGTTGTCGAAGCCAGCTTCTTGGATTAGCTTTCTTGCATAGTGCTCTTGTGTTAGAAAGTATCCAATGTCGGTTTTGATGACCTGGATGCCTAGAAAGAGTGAAATTGTGTCGAGCTGTTTGAGAGAGAATGCCGCATTTAACTCTGTGAGAAGAGTCTGGATACTAGAAGTGTCGTTACCTGTAATGAGAATGTCGTCGACATAGATTAAAATGTAAATTCGAATATGTGATTTAGTAAAAATAAGTAGTGAGGGGTCGGAACAACTAAACCCAAAGCCGCATGATTGTAAAAAACTGGTGAATTTTTGAAACCATAGCCGCAGTGCTTGTTTTAGTCAGTACATTGCTTTTTTCAATTTGCAGACATTATTTGGATAAATTGGGTCTTCATATCCGAGTGGTTGACGCATGTAGATGTCGTCAGGTAAGTCGCAGTGGAGGAAGGCGTTGGTGATGTCCAATTGCAGTATTTGCCAGTTCCGGTTGATGGCAATGGTAAGAAGTGTACGAATTGTAGGCATTTTGGCCACCGGACTAAATGTCTCGGTGTAGTTCTCACCGTAGATCGGATCGTAGCCGAGAGATACCAGGAGGGCTTTGTGGTGGTCAATCTCTCCAGATGGATGAAGTTTTAATTTGTATGTCCAATTACAGCAGAGTATGTGCTTGTTTGGTGGTGGAGGTACGAGAGACCAGATATTTTGTTTTTGTAAGTCGTCAAACTCGGTTTGCATAGACATTCTCCAATGAGCATGTTGAGCAGCTTGTTTGTATGTGGATGGAGTATAGAGAGGCTCGATATGGCTAAGTAGAGTGAAAATTTTCTTGGGTTTGACAATTCCTGATTTGGATCTGGTTTGTATTGTGTGAGTTGGTGGGGGATTGGCTATTTTGTTGGGATTAGTGTCGGTGGGGAATGAGACTGGGTGCAAGCGGATGGGTGAATTTCTGAGGAGGGGAAGGTCTTGAGGAGTGGAAGTTTTGTGGTTAATAATGGTTGGTATTGGGGTGCTAGCGGTGTTGGGTAGGACGGATGTAGGGATGAGTAATTTTGGGTTCGGGTGGTGTGGAGGTTGAGGGATAGGTGTAGACGTTGAGGTAGCGGTGTTGTGGTATGGGAAAACATTTTCACAAAAGACAACATGACGGGAAATAAACGTCCTATTTAATTCTTTATTATGGCATTTGTACCCTTTGTGTTTGCTGGAATACCCAATGAAGGTGCATGGTTGGGATCGGGGTTGAAGTTTGGTAGAGGCATAAGGTTTGAGCCAAGGGTAACAAAGACAATCAAAGGTTCTAAGGTGTTAGTAGCTTGGTTCTTTGTTGTACAGCATGTGTTGAGGGGATTTAAGAGCAAGTGATTTGGAGGGTAGGCGATTTATCAGGTAAGTTGCGGTAGCGATAGCAACGGCCCAGAAGTGATCGGGGATGTTGGACTCGTGTATAAGAGCACGGGTTAGATCGAGAATGTGGTGGTGCTTTCTTTCGGAGACGCCATTCTGTTCTGGGGTGGGGCAACTTAACTGTTGTATAATGCCATGGTCGTTGAGAAAGTTTTGGAAGGCGATGCTTGTGAATTCGCTGCCGCCGTCAGAACGAAAGTTTTGCGGTGTGGTGTGGAATTGAGTCTGAATTAAACTGCAAAGTGATTTAAATTTTGTTAGAGTTTCTTGCTTGGAACTCATAAAAAAACAACCAAGAGAACCTTGTGTAATCGTCAATAAAAACCACATAGTAGTGAAAACCATGTGTAGACGGCGTAGGAGCCGGCCCCCATACATCAGAATGTATAAGTTCAAAGGGATGGGAGGTAGCGGTAATTCTTTTATTAAAGGATTGTTTGTGGCTCTTAGCCATATTACAAGAATTACAAGAAAAGATGAAGGAAAGATTCTTGAGGTCGGGTAGGTTGTGCGCCAGATGTTGCAACAGCTGATTGTTCGGGTGGCCCAGGCGAGAGTGCCAAGTGAACGAGTTTGTCACATTGGTATGGTAAGCTTGCTGGTTGTCACACGGTTCCAGTTGTAGTTGATATAGTCCGTTACGGAGATGGCCACGAAGTAGTTGACGATTGTCCTGTATGTCCTTAATGACAAATCCATTAGAGTCAAACGTAATAGAGATAGAATTTTCAGTAGTTAGTTTTGAAACGGAAAGTAAGTTATGTGTGAGAGAGGGGACATGTAATAACGTGCAGAGGTGTAGCTTACGGTGGTTGTCCGGTAATGGGAGCAAACCTTGACCGGAGCTATGAATTGGCATGGAGGAGCCATTGGCAACTGTTACCGAGTCTTGATCGTTGTAAGGGAACGGGTGCAGAATGTTCTTGCTGTCGGAGGTAAAGTGAGTAGTCACGCCGGTGTCAAGTATCCACGGTTGCGTGGGAGTTCCATTCGGCTGTGTGAGTAATGCACGAGGACCATTAGGAATTGTGGTTAGGAATTGTGGTTAGGAATTGTGGTAGGTGCATACGTAAAATTGCACCTATGCCAACAATTAATGGCAATGTAGCCAGCTTTGCCGCAGATTTGGCAAACTGGTCGCGATTGGGTTGTTGTAGACGAAGAGTTTGCAGGATCAACGGAGTCCGACTGACGATACGTGGAATTCTTGTTCTTGGTGTACTTCTTTTGGTACCGATTTTGATTTTGATTTTGGGAAGTGGCGTAGAGTGCTGAAGCGGAAGAGAGTTGAGCTTGTTCTTTATGAAGATCTTGATTTATATGAATCTCCTCGCTACAAAGTTGGGAGTAGAGGTTGTCGAGATCGGCAGGAAGAGATGAAGTTCGTATAGAAGTTTTGAATGAATTGTACGCAGCAGGTAATCCATTTAGGATGTATAGCACGATGTCTTCGGGATCGATTGTGGCGCCGGAGGCGGCTATGTTGTCCACAAGATTCTTGATCTGAGAAAGATATTGTTGCATCGTGAGGTTGTTCATTTGAATGTGATGCAACTCATTCCTGAGTTGAATCACACGAGATCGGCTTGTCGATTGCAGCCGGCGTTCGAGGGTGTTCCATACATCGTGAGCAGTGGTGGAGTGCATCACGTAAGGTAGAATAGCAGGGGATATTGTCGAAAATAGCGCGTAGATGAGGTTGTTGTCGATGAGGCGCCACCGAGCGTGCTCGGGAGAGGCAAGATCGGGCGGTGGCGTCGTTGATTTGCCCGTCAGGTGATCAACGTATCCATTTGCAGATATATGGTGGAATAGTTGCATTCGCCATATTGGATAGTTTTCTGGTGTCAAGTGATGCGGAATAATGTTCTTGAGATTTGAGATTATAAACTTGAGGGTTATCGGTATTTGAAGTTCGGTAGTTGCTCCGGTGAGGGCCATGGAAGAGGGTGGGAGGGAAGAAGAATAATCTTGATCTCCCATATGTGGCTCTTGATACCATGAGAGAACTTCTTGAACAGAGAAGAGAGAGCAGAAACTGGAATTGAGATAAAGCCAGAGATTGTATTCTTATTATTGTACATATCAAATAACAAATACAGGTTCATATATATAGAGCTGAATGGAGGTAGAAATGTAAATACAAATGAATCGGGTCCTTATACTTAAGCCGTTTGCTTACAGATGGCACCCAACTAATCAGTGGTGATAGAAGTTGGGCTCTATATAGGTCTTTAACCCACTCAAATTTGACCACCTATCTCCTAATCATAAGTCCTTCAATATAAAATAGTTAGCTTCTATCTCCATCACCATATAACGCAAGCCCACTAAATTAACACAACTAAAATCCACACACACATGAACTCCTTCAAATCAAGTCTTTACACAAGTTTCTCTCTCTCTCTCTCTCTCTCTCTCTCTCTCTCTCTCTCTCTCTCTCTCTCTCTCTCTCTCTCTCTAACACACACACACACAAAATCTAGTCAAATCCATCTATTCTTCCTTACACGTAATCTCATATTCGACCAAACTATCCCCATAAGTTGTTAGTCACCATTAGCCAATACAAATGGCCTTCTCCCATTATTAACTAATAGAATTTAGTCACCTCAATAACCTTCAATCAAACACACTTCATTATTTTTCAAATGCAAAACATTTTAGACAAGTTCACAATTTCCTCACAATCCCATGCCTCATTGCGCTTAACTTCAAGAAAATAATGTATCGCCGACTTTGATTATTACCTTTAATTTTTTCTAAATCAAGATGATATATGTAATCGTGGTTTGAAGTAGAATATTATCAAATTTATGTTACTTCATGTGTTAAAACATTTATGATTGAAATCCATGAAGTTATTATTGAAGATTTTTTATTTTATTTTATTTTCTCTTATTAAAGTAGACTAGTATGTTTTTACTATCACATTAATTAATGACCTAAATATTTAGGTTTTATGTTTTCTATCATACATTTGCAATATTGTGATTCCATATTTTTTATAAAATTTTATCGGCTAATAATTTTAGTTATCGAAAGTTTTTTTTTTTTTTTGTAAAATAAATGTCATAACTTAATTTGATGCATCCACAAGTGGTAGGTTAGGAACAAAAAAAAAATCATTGGTGATGGTTTATTTTGTTGATAAAAATCTCATAAATCATTTTGAACATTAGTCCTACTTTCAAAAAGAAATAGAGATGTGGCCAAATGATAGAAAGTTTTAGGTTCTTGTGAGAGGGTTGCATGCAAATATACTAATAAATTTAAGTTTTGATAAATATACAGCTCTTTTTAATCTATTGTTTGTGAGTTTTATCTATCAACAACAAAGAGAGATTGGTTTTGAAGCTTGAGTATATAATATGTGTATGCATTTGATTATTTTTTTACCAATGCGTCATGCATGACATCAGACCAGGGGGATCGGAATTGGAAGCTGTGATTTGACTACAATCCTTACCAGTGCGTCTACCCTGCTTCCGATATTGATTTGTTATCAGCCAGATTTTTAGGCTTCATCGGCACGCATTGATATTTACTGGCAAAACTCTTATACGATTTTTCAGCTATAATAACTAATATTATCTATTGAAAAAGTACATTTTCTTACGCTAAAATTCAGGAGAGTGTAATAATAAGCCGACCTCCGTCAAAAATAAAAATAATAATAATGGGAAGTTTTTTATTTTGTAAAAAACATAATTTTCAATGTATTTTTTTGGCTTTTTTTATTTTTTAAAATAATCAACACAATTTTGAAGGATTTTTAAATGCTTTTGGAAACAATTAATTGCTATGATCACTGCCAGTATCATAGTTGTCTAGCCAATCATCATCACCAGTATTGCATTAATTATCTTATTCAATATTGAATAAAAATAAAATTATAAATATATCAAATATATTTTATTTTATATTAAATTATCCCAAATAGCCCGTTAATTATGACTGAAAACAATAATAGCAGCTATTCTCATAAGATGTCAAATAGTTGTATCAATTAAAATTTTAGCAGAATAAAAACTGATCATTATATATATATATATATATATATATATATATATATATATATACAGGGGTGGATCTAGCTTCTTTTTTCAGGATGGGCAAACATTTTTTTCTTTTTTTTTTTTGTGGGAGATGGGCAAAGAAGCTTTGGATTGAAAAATTATGGCAAAAAATATTTTTGAGGGGCAAAATACCCAAAATATTACAAAATTTCCCCTCTAAATATTAAAAAAAAAAATTTTTTGAGGGTGGGCAATATATATATATATATTATTCTAAAAAATTTTGACATAAAATCCTATGAATTATGGATGTCAACTTTAGAGTCTAAAGGTTTTCGCTTGAGTAGATCTAAAACTGAATATATGGAATGTAATTTTAGTAGCATTAGATCTGGTGTGGGAATTGTGACATTGGGCAATCAAGTCATGATTAATAAGAATATACATTTTAGATATATTGGATATATCTATTGTTTAGATTGATGGTGAAATAGATGGGGATATTATCAATAGAATTCAAGTTGGATGGTTAAAATGGAGGAATGCATCGGGCTTATTGTGCGATAGAAAAGTCCCCCTAAAACTTAAGGGAACATTCTATAAGATGGTGGTGAGAACTGCAATACTTTATGATGCCGAATGTTGACCATTAAAAGAGAAGCATAATACTAAGTTAAGTGTTGTAGATATGAGAATGCTTAGGTGAATGAGTGGATTTACCCTTAGAGCTAGATAGGATATGAAATGAGCATATACGGGAAAATGTTGAAGTAGCTCCAGTGGAAGATAAGATTAGAGAGAGTCGCCTTAGATGATTTGGTTACATTAAAATGGAGGCCTTTTGATGACCCGGTTATGAAAGTTGAGGTATTAGATTTGACTTATGTTAAAACGGGTAGAGATAGACATAAAAAGAATTGGTTAGAAAATATTATAAATGATCTTTCTTTATTAGATTTAAATGAGAATTTGACTTTTAATAGAACACAATGATAAAAAAGGATTCATGTAGCCGACCCCACGAAGTGGGACAAAGGCTTGATCGATGTTGTCGTTGTTGTATGCATTCATCATTCAATAATGCTCAACGTAATGCTAAATAATAATTTTTTTAAGATAAATAGCATGCCTAGCTAGCTTGTACCGCCAACTACCAAAGTCACAAAATTAAGGCTTCGTTTGGGACGGCTTTTCAATCTCTTGCCCCACAAATCAAAGAGAAATGAAAGATAGAAATTAATAAAGGCAGATCGAGAGCATCATCTCATGCTTCTACAATTTAGAACAAATCATGCATGCACCAAGCTTCCCATCCAAATTAATGAACGATGCTATAATTAATCAGGAAGTAGCTATGAGATAATTATCAAAACAATCCCATATTACGCAGACGTCACAGTCGGCATATTCAGGTCGACAAAGGTGGCAACCATGGGCCACAACCCCTGCCTTCTGCCATGCATATTTTTCAGCAAACATTGCCATGCACGGAAGGGAACGTCATGTGGGGGAGACCTATTTAAAGAAAAAGATTCTACTGTACGTTCTCCATGTGGGGAATTCAACGGAGCTGCAGTCGTCATTGGCCACATGGAGGAGGCCGGCCGCCTGCCCGGCCGGAACATAAGACTACCTGCATGCGCTAGGCCGGCGCTGCTAGGCCCGAAGGGGGAAGAGGAAGCAGACCGGGCCCGGGACTGGACCGGTCGGCTTAGAAGGGGACCCATTTCCCATCCATACATTACCTATTGCCATAAAGATTGATCATTGACTACGGGCAAGCCTGGCCACCGACCACCAGCACCAGCTGCCCGCACCGAGGTTCGATCTGTTCTGGAATATTGTTTTTGACTATATATTGGTCGGTGCCGGCGGCCGGCGGGGGAGCAGAGGGTCTACAGCCATTCTGTTCGGACGTGAGTGTCAGAAATTTAATTGGCATGCAGAGATATCAAGTAAAAGTGTTTTAATGAGAAATAAATACTTTAAGGTTAAAAACATTATTATTATTTTTTTTTATTTGAATTTTTGTAGGAATAAGTGTGTAACAGTGTAAGAAAATACTTATGTTGAAGATTATAAAGAACAAAAACAGAATAATATAATATTAAGCATTACTTTAGAGAAAACTTATAATTAATGTGCCAAAAAAAATCAAATTAAATTGGCTAGGTAGCTTTAACTTAATTGTTTGAGTCCCTTTGTACATGTACTGTTGATGGTACATCTAACATATGGGTTTGAGATTAAATCAAATTAAATATTGATGAATTGTTTTGCTTCTTATTCAATATTTAAGTCTATTAGTAGATCAAATAGGATTTTAATTTTAATTATTAATAAGGAAATAAAATATGGAATAATCTCATAGCCTATGATTATAATTTGCATAAATAACTTTTAAACTTATTATTAAATAATTAATTATTAAAGTAATTTAAAATAATAAGTTCAATGTGGGCATAAAATCAGAAACAAAGCTAATATTTTTTTATTAATTAGTATTAATTATTAAAGCTAGTTTAAAATTTAATTAACATTTTTATGTAATTTATTTGATTGATTATTGATAATATGATTTTTTGGAAAATTTATTCAATTAATAGTATTATAAATAATATTCTAATAATTAAATTGATTACGCCTTTGTTCCTACACAAATTCCTGAATTCTTCTCATCCTACCCAAATTCATGAAACTCTTGACAATAAAGTAGTTTTCGTCTTGGTGAGGTTTCACTCACATGATTTTTTTCTCTTTTGATGCTTTTGGGGCGCTGCTAGGGCGATGCCCTAGCTGCCTCCCGTCCTTAGTCTTGCATGTTTGGTTCTCCAATACAACTCCTCCTATGCAGTTGGGTATCGCTTGTGCGACTGGTGTCTCCGATTCTCCAAGTCTTCCTCTTCCTTACTGAGGGGAGTTCTCTTCGTTCGATCTCTTGCATTTTTAACGTGTTCTCCATTTGCTTTCTCCGTGCTCGTGTTGGGCCTTCATTTTCCGTTTGATTATGGCGGCAACCATTTGGTTGACCCCAGTTTTTTGAATGAAAACAACTCTTCTCGATCCTTTTATGAGGCTTTATCTGGTGGCTCATCGTCTTCGTTGTTCCCTGACTTCAAAGTCTTTTCTCACAGTGGGTTGCCATCGTTGTCGATTTTGGAAGCTAAAATTCTGGCACTCGCTGCTCCTTTTGAATTCCCATTCGTTGGAAAATTTCCTACTCGTAGACCTACGCTTGATGCTATCAAAAAAAAAAAAATCAACCTTAAACTCATCGGTGATTTTTCGGTGACTGTTCTAAATCCTAAGCATGTGTTAATCAAGCTTGTGAACGATTTTGATTATTGCTGTGTTTCTGCACATAGCTCCTACTTTATTAATAATTGTTTCATGAAGTTGTTTAAGTGGTCTCCATCGTTTGATGTTGAAATTGAGTCACCCATTATTCCTATTTGGATTTCATTTCCTTGTTTGAGACCACATCTTTTCTCGCCAAGGATTCTTCATGGCCTTAGTTCCATGTTTGGTCGACCTCTTAAAATTGATCATGTTACATCTACTAGTTGTAGACCCTCTGTTTCATGTGTTCTGATGGAATTGGATGTTACAAAAAAGTTTCTCAATAAGGTGTGGGGTTGGTCCTAACAGTTTGGGTATATCCAATCGATGGTTATGGAGGAATTTCCACTATATTGCTCTCACTGTAAATATTTGGGCCACTCAAAATCTGACTGTAATATATTACATCCCCTTTTGCTTAAGGCCCCTATTTCGATTAATGTAAGTGATAATCCAATTGATGTTGAGCAAGTAAATAATGGCAACGTATTACTCTTGAATGATAATGTTATTGATATCGATGCTAATGCTCTTATGCCTTCTTGTGAGGTGGGGCATTTGGTTTTGCCCGATCGTGGTGTTGCCTTTGGTCTCCCCATTCTGGTGACACCTCCGACTATTTTGGTCTGTGATGTTAGGCGTTCTCCCAAGCCCATTGTTAATAGAATTGATTATCTGTTGTCTGGGGCTTTGCTAGTAGCTTCTTCCTGTGAAGTTAATGAGGGTCATGTTGAGCCATATATTCCTAACTATTGCTTAGTCAATTTGGTAGATAGTCCTATTGTCTCTTCTGATTCTAATGTTGATGTCAGTGATGGTGAAGCTGTGATTTCTGATTAATTTTCCTTTGGACCCTGGTGACCGAGATTGTGCTGCACTTGTGGGTGGGAATATACATGTTGATAGTGGTGAAATTGCTAATGATTTGGATACTCCTGGTCGTTTTAATGCTTCTTTTTTCGAAGGAGTTGATCATGTGCCTAAAAATGGTGGTGTTTCTCTTGTTGATGCGCCTATATATGTTATTTCCAATAATGCTTTGTTAGCTCACCTAGCTTGTAAATTGAGGAAAAATGAGGTGATGTAGGGTGATCAGTTAAATAATGACAATTCTTAAGCTGGTGGTAAGGACATTAATGAGAAAGATTTGGATTATCATGATAACTTTGATTTAAGCATTCTTCAAATTGTTTACGCAGGTTTTTTTTTAAAAGAGCGTGGTAAGCATAGACTTCGTAAATTGAAAAAGAAATGAATTTTCTTTTTGCTGATTAGTTTTGTTGGATGCCTTGTGGATTGTTGGCAAGGTTGTGGAGTGTTGGTTTTTGTTTTCAGACTATGATGAAGCAAGCTTCCTGCACGCCCCTATGAAAGGTCATGGCTTATTTTGGCAATCGTGATGGTTCCTTCTTTTGTGTATTCATGGATAGCTTTCGTATTTGGGTCTTCTTGATGATGTTTATTCTTCCTCGAATGGATGATCCAAACTTTGCAATCTGGTAGGTTCTGAGTCTAACACTTTGGACTACTTATCCTTTCCAATTTACTTTGCATTTTAACATTTAATGTGTTTTTTTAGCTTTAATTTTTTTTATTAATTATTTCATATCATAAATGACTCATTAATTATTAATTAACAATTAAAGTACATTTTCAATATAAAAGACAAATTAAAATTTTTACACATTAATTATTCTTTTTAAATATAAGATAACTATAATTTAAATATAAAACTTGCATTAACAATAATTTATCAATTTGATTTATAATTTAAATTCATAAAAAATTACAAAAATAACGATATCATATTTTATATGATTACTTTTATATCAAAATATTATTTTATTTATATTTAAATTTTTCATATTATTTTTATATCGATATTTTCTTTTATTTATTTGTTTATTTTAATTAATATATTATTTCTTATATATTGTTTGATTATTTTTATTAATATATTATTTTTGTTATATCCATAATACTAACTAATTTATTCTTTGTCATATATTATATGATTATTCTAATTTCATATTACTTAATTAAATAATCATATGTATAATCACTTAATATATAATTATTCTAATAAAATTCTTATCATATACTTATTTATAACTAACATACTCAAATATCATATATAAACTAACAAATTAACAACCTTATATAACAACCTCTAATATCACAAAAGCTCAAAAATTCACGAACAAATGGGGTTTAATAGAACAAGCTGAATGTATTGGAGAAAGTCAAATGTTTAGAGAAAATAAAGTTAATTTTTCGTAAATTATATAATTAAAAATTTCAACATCCCTTTAATATATATATTCTTCACAAGATAATTTTTATTTACATATTTGATTATTTTTTTTTAAATATAATATATGATTTTAATATCAATATATTACATTAATTATATATATATATATATTCTTATAAAATTTAATCATATAGTTATATATAAAATAACAAATCATACGAAAAAATATCGCCTCGCTTTAACACTACCAAAAAATAGGGTTTTCGTAGCATAATATTTCATCTTTCCCAGCGGTTATAATCGCCACAATTTTATTTGCAGCGGTCGGAGAACCGCTACATAACTGCTGTTTTTGCAATCCGCTGCAACGGCCTTCTGCAGCGGTTTTAAGACCGGCGGGGTAGCTATTTACGTCAAGCATTTTTTTTGCAGCGGTTATAATTATATAACCGCTACAATTATACAGAATTAGGGCGGTTTTAACCGCGATAATGGCTAGCGAAATCGACCTTATAGCCGCTTAATTTGCAGCGGTTTTCTGGGCTCTAGTGGCGGTTATAACCGCCACTAATGTCCAGAATTTTTTTTTTAAATTGTGAAACCTTGTCGTTCACCCTAGATTTAAGTTGGTTAGCCAACTTTGACCTGCAGCAAACAATATAGAAATATTCATCCTTGGTAAAGCATGACGTTAATTGGTAATCAAGAGTATTAATATATGAAAGCCTAAAGTAAAAGTCATAACAATAACAATAATAACAAGGAGAAAATTACTATTCCATTCATTTTATCCTATTGCTGGAAAAGATTTCTATTTGGAGCTTTTCTTATACATTGTTGTACAAGTAATAAAACAATTAGAAATCACAAAATGCCAAGTCAAACTCAAGAAAGATTACTATGGAACACTATTTCTTACATATAACAAGGAAATGAGCACAAAAAAACAATCTTACATTTCAAAGTCAAAACAACAAAAGTTTTAAATTACATAAAATATCCACATAACCAAAAGCATCACATATAATAATAGTGCTCATCAGCAGACTGCCAGGCATCAGATAAATTGTCATTTCCATCCTGAAAATAATATAAAGAGAATAAGATAATAATAATTAAGCAATTTACATTTAACTTTTAAAAAAAAAATATACAATTTCTGATCCTCCATGGGGTGGATTATTCCTTTGAATTTTTTGCACAAATCGTCTCATCTCATCACGAAATGAGCCAAATTCTCTCGCCTGATTATCACGAAATGATATGAACTCCTCTCTAAGACTATCTATCTGTCCAAAACTGTTGCCGCTACCACTATCTTCTTCATTTTTGCTTTGAGGAAAAAATCTAGTCGTCGTAACACCAAATCCCTGGGTACGAACTCTACCTGAATGTTCTGGTCCCAAAACTATAGCAAAAACTCTCTCATTAGCTTTAATATTTCCTTCTTCAGGTGTAAGCCCTTCTTCGGCAAGAAGATTGCATGCCTGCGTCTACAGTTCAAAAACATATAGTTAAATATATTGAAGAATGGATTTATAAAAAAAAATTGTAATAACTATATATATGTACCCATCGCTGCATAGCGTCCTCAGATGACCATGTCCCATCTTTGTGCATCCTATTAATTTTTCATAATTGTAATCTATCCATAATAGACTAAAAAAAATTATAATAACAATGTAAGTTTGAAAATAAAGTATTTAGTAGTTATAAATAAATGTTTAATTTCGTACCATTTCTTTTTGTCTTCGAACTGAACTCACACGACCCATTGTGTGAGGACAAGTTTGTTTCTTGGCATTGACAGAATTTTTCGCAGCCCTTTCCTGTAATACATGTTAATGTTACATTCCAAATTTTAAAATATGTAAAAAAAAAACGTAATCACAATATTTACCTGGTCCTCCGGCTTTGACCATTTGTTAACAAGTTGACACCATTGCAACTGATCTAATCCAGCTGGAACTGTCTCTAAAATTTCCTCAATTGGTCTACTGTCCTAATGCTCAGCCTTTAAGGTGGTTTTATAATTACGCCATTTAACACTAAGGGATTGAAGAATCCAATGGCGTATATGATCAGGAAACTCAAATTTAGACTGCAGTTACAAATTTGATATGGTTAATAATATAAAACATAAAAAATTCAAATTTGCTATGAAATAAATATACCTCAACTTCAGCTAACATCTTTTTCTTATATGGCTCCATACCCTTATTTCTCCAATCAGGGAATGATATTGGAGCCAAAACAGGGTCTCTTGCAACAACACCAAGATATGTTCCTAGCAAAATCGACTCAGGTATGTTACAAGGGATGTTATTTTCATTTACTTCTATATGAATTCGTGTCCCTGGCGGCATATTCTGTATATCAGCACATGTTGTTCTCCCCCTAAGCCTTAAAGGATTTCCTTGCTCATCTACATAATTCAAAATAAATTAATAAGCATGATAGGTCCTTGCTCATCTACATAATTCATTTAAAATAAAATAAATGTTATAAAAAAAAATCATACCTATGAGCCATACCCCCTCTTGTGGGGCTAGAGCTGCACCACAAAATGAATGTCGTGAAGCCTGTTGTGTCCCACTGCACTCAATCTCTTCTTATGAATCTGGGTGTATTGGAGTAGAAGGTATGATTGATTCAGTCTCCCTACTGCTTTCACCTTTACTTGATCCTCCTCTACTTGATCAACCTCTACAAACTGACTTCTTTGCTTGTCTGAAATGACTACCTCCTGTCATTTTCTGCAATGGAAAAAATTAGAAGCTGTTTTTAGGAAACCAAAAGAGAGGGAATGAATAAGTTAACAAAAAATATTATCCAGATTTCTCTAAGGTTAGAATATGATCACATGTTGTTTTAAAAAAATTAAGCACTTTGAAACAGCAAAATAATAACATTCTGTAAGTTACCTGCCTTAGGCTTATCAGATCCAATGAACTTGACAGCAAAGCATACACAAAAATGTCTTCATACAGTACATATAAAGGGTGGCACCACTCAAATGCGGTTCCAAACTCATTTGGATAGATATCTTTCAACAGCCAGTGTATTGGAGAAAACCTTTGTATTGCAAGCATCGTAAAATGAAATAGTTGGCCAAATGCTGATACAACCATCAAGTTTCTAACACCATTATAATTCTACAACTTTAATTAGCAATATCTCATTCAATTCAGAGAAAATCATGGTAAATATCAGAATGCTACAACTTTAATTAGCTGAAACATTATAATAATTTTAGTTTCAAACTAGCAAACACAAGAACTGCTTCATCAGATAAATTCAAAAAAGAATAAATAACAAAGTTATGATTTAATACCAATATCTCGATAATAGATTTAACAACACAAGTAATCAAATTGTGTGAATTATCATTTATCTGTTATTTTAGTTTGCGTGTTATTTGTATCAAAGAAGGTTGGCAGTTTAGTCTAAAACAAGCATACAACCTACCCAGTTTTATAGCAGGAATTTAAAAGAAAAACTAAAAAAGAGGACTCGACCATGGACCTAGCCACTGGGAATTGTTAGTTATCTATTATTTTAAACTGCATGTTACAGGTACTTTTTATTTAAAAAAAAAGTGTTCTTAACGTCTAACATCATATGCAGTAAAAGCTTGCTTAAAAGTTAAGCAATTCCAAACTACTAAAACTTGTAAGCTTGAAGTTCTTATTCATGTTCTGAATGATATTGTTTCATTTGGTTTGAAAGATCAAGATGCATAACTTTCCATAGTGTTGGATGAATGTATAATATTAAACTAAACTTATTTATTTCATTATAATACTCCAAATAAGATGCAGTTTTTGTTACTTCAATTGTAGTTGTTTATTTAAAATTTCTCAAAGTACAATTATTAACTTGGTTGCTAGTCATATATTTTGGTACAAGCTCGCTTCAAAGTTGAGCAATTCCAAACTACTAAAACCTGTAAGCTTGAAGTTCTTAATCATGTTCTTAATGATATTGTTTCATTTGATTTGAAAGATCGAGATGCATAACTTCCAATAGTGTTGGATGGAATTATAATGTTAAACTAAACTTATTTATTTCATTAAAATGCTCCAAATAAGATGTAGTTTTTGTTACTTCAATTGTAATTGTTTATTTAAAATTTCTCAAACTACAATTATTAACTTGGTTTCTAGTCATATATTTTGGTGCATAACTCTAAAATTCATTCAAGCGGCTCGTTTTGCACTACCAAAAAACTATATTACTTGATAAAGATGACATGTTTTTATCCATATTATGGAAGAAGTTTTGAGAGCCTAACTATCGTTCAATACTACATTTCACTCTCAAACAAATGGGCGAAATTTATAAGGAGGAGCTTTGCATTTCATGTTTAAAAACCAACGACTAAGCTACGGTTGATTAACCTGTTTAAAATCCAGAAGATCGCCGGGGGGTTTCTTCTCCGGCGATCTTCTGGATTCAGGGAAGTTTTTTATTTCCCTGTTTTCTTCTTTTGGTTTGAAGAACTTTTTGGTGGTTTTTTCTCTTATTTTGCCGGTGGTGCCGGCATGGCACCGAGTAAGCTTAAGGACCCTGGTTTTTTGGTGGGGTTCTCATTCTCGTTCTTTTCTTGAGGCTCTAGGTGGTTCTAAACCTGCCTTTCCAGATTTGCAGAAGTCTACATTCCGTGGGTTACCGTCTTTTTGGATTTTCGACCAGGAAATCAATGAACTTGCTACCCCTTTTCAATTCTCGTTAGTTGGTTTTTTCCCTTCTAAGAGACCCCCTCTTGAATCTATTCGTAATTTTTTTTTTTCAATTTGAAGCTTAATGGTGAAGTATCTGTGACTGTGTTAGACCCTTCTCACATTCTGATCAAGTTATCAAACGATCTCAATTATTGTAGGGTTTTTTTGTCACCGATCTTACCTTGTCTTCAATTGCTATATGAATTAACTAAATGGTCGCCTAGCTTGGATATCGGTGTTGAGTCGCCGGTTATCTCGATATGGATTTCGTTTCCTCGTCTTCGTCCTTATTTTTTCTCCCCACGTATTCTGTTTGGGCTTGGTGAGATCTTTGGTAAACCTTTGAAAATTGATGAAGCAACGTCACTGGGTTCCCGTCATTCTAATGTGCGGGTCTTAGTAGAACTTGACATAACTAAATCTTATCATAAGCAAGTTTGGTTAGGATCTGATACCTTGGGTTATGTCCAAGAGGTGATTTTAGATGATTTTCCTAATTTTTGTGCTGCTTGCAAATGTATTGGGCACTCTTCAGGGAATTGTCATCACTATAGGAAAACCCGCTATTACCCGCCGGTAACATGTGAAATCCGACAGAATTCTGGGTTTCCGGCGCACTTTCCGACGGAATTTCGTGCGCCGGTTTGGTTCGCATCGTAAAAGGACTTCTGACGTAAATTAATCCGCCGAAAATATTTCCAGCAGATTTCCGACGAAATTTTCGCTGGAAAAATATTTCCGTCGCAATTTTAATGCGCTGGAATGCCAACAAAAAAAAATCATTTATGGTCGACCGGCCACTGCTCCGACTGCTCTCGTTGCTCCCACATCCGCGGACGACCCCAGGCACCAGCCCGCCCGTGATCCCGTGGACACAAGCCTGCCCGACCGAGTGAAAGCCGCCCCAACCCAACGCCCGACCCGCCTGCCCGCGTGAACCGCGATCCTGCGCGCCTTCGGCGGGATTCGAACCCCGCCCACCTCTCCCACGCACGCTGCATCTGCCAACTAGTCTGAAACCAAAAAATGTTATTGTTGTTACTTTTATATTATTTAACCTATTACCGATTAATTATAAAATCAGTTAATTTAATTTAAAAAAAATTAAAATTAACTAACTTAATTTAACAATATAAATAATTTTAATATTTTTTTATAATTTAAGTTTACATTTAAATCATTTAATTTTTTGTTATTAAATAATTAAATTATAATTTATTTAATTAAAATTTAATTTATTAAATTCAATAATTTAAGTTATATTTTAAAATAAAAAATATTTAATTTTTAATTTCCGTCGGAAATTTCGTCAGAAATTTCTTCGGGAAAAATTCGTCGGAAAACCAGTCAAAATTATGTTAGAAATTCGTTGAAAAAAATCCGCCGGAAATTTGTGACGAATTTTCTTCTGCCGAAAATTCTATCGGAAATGAGCTGTTTTCCTGTAGTGCACCCTGTTTTGGATGTTGTTCCTTCTTCTTCTTGGCGGGGGGGGGGGGGGGGGGGGGGGGGAGTTATTTCGGGAGCTCGGACTGTCCCTGTTATTTTGCCCGTAGTTGATGATTTAACTGTGGACGGTGCCATTGATGATCCGTCTGGTCCTGTGGTTTTACCTGTTTGTGATGGTTTATCTCCTACTTGTTCTCCTGTGGCTATTGGGTCCCCGATGTCGTTTGCTTGTTTAAATGGGTTGGGGGATGCTAGTTTAGAGGTTGTGTCTGATTAGAGACCCTTAATTAATGATGTTAGTGTTAATATTGTGGATAATTGCCCTGTTGTGGTTGTGATTGATGATTCGGCTAAACAGTCGCCTGTTTTGGGTGTTGTGAATACGCACATGAGTATTAATGAAGCTACTGGAGGTGTTGTTCCTTTCATTGAGGCTGGAGGTGTTATTCCTTTGGTGGAGGCTTCATGTAATCCTGCTGTGATTGTGGACTGTAATGTTGAGTGTGTGCAGGTAGAGACTTTGAATGGTAACTCAGTGTGTTCTAATACTTTTGTTGATGTCCCAGTTACATTAGTCGAAGCGCATACTATGGTCAATCGCTTGGGTGATAATTCTGGTTTGGATATTAGGAACCATGTTGACTGGTTGCATGGTTCGTCGGATTGTGAATCTGAATCCGAATTTTCGGATTGTGGTTTGGCTTCTCCGGATTTTTGTGGGGGTTCTGACCCTGGTAACGATTTTACTCTGGTGCGTGCTAGACCTGTTTTATCTGTTGCTTCTCGGGGGAGGTTTCGTGGGAGAGGCCGGCAAAGAAGATAATGTATCCTTGTTATGTATTTTTTTCCCTGTTCTCTTTTCGGGATTGCTTTGCTTTAATGCTATTCGTTTTGCTGGTGCGCTGGGTTAAGGGCAATGATGTGGCTGGGGTTCGCGTCCTTGTTGTTTTGCTGGTGGCAACCTTTGGTGTGGTTTTTCGAGTCGGTTGGTATTTGGACGCTGTCTTCACCTTATTGGATGGTCCGTGCGAGGCTTCGAGGACGCTGGGAACCTTGGCTGTTTAGTGAGCCCGCTTTTTGGTTTTATTTTTCCTTTCTCTCTTTAGTTTATGTTCTATTACTGTTGTAACCATTTTATTAATCTTAATATATATATATATATATATATATATATATATATATATATATATATATATATATATATATATATATATATATAAAATAACAAATTCAAATGAATGAATACTAACCTCAGATTTTTTTACAACTTGAATGTGCTCAGTATTTCGGTGTATTGATCTATAGAATGCGCTGAACTTAATAGCACATTCCATAGAATGCGCCGCCAATGGGTTCGGTGCATTCTCATTCTAAGAATGTGCCAATATGTTCGTGGGTCGCGGCATTAATATGTTAAATGGTATGACGAATATGCTCTTTCTCAAATTTCATACGTTTCGTGCTCCTCTAGCTAAATCTGCCATGTCAAGTGTTCCTTCTAAAAAATTGGCCCAAATCAAAATCCCCAAAAAGTTCCCGTAATATAAGGGGGAGAAGAACAAAATTAAAAAAATTGGACTCATTGATAGGCGGAAAAAGGCAAGGCGGTTTCGTAGCTCAAAAATTGACCATTGCCTGCATTGCATCCCTCATTTTTATTTGAGCTTTAGTATTGAAATAAAATCCATATTCTAAAATAATATTTGAAGAAGATGTTAGAACCTATTCTAGAGTAATTCTTAGAAAGGGCTAAAATATCATTTAATGTTTTTTTTTTATGATACCAAGAGTTCTCTAAAAAAGGCACGACTTCAAACTTTAAGATGATAATTTGATGCTTTACATATAAAAGAAAGCGAGATGGTCTCCAATTATTTTATAGAGTTATTTCCATTTCTAATAAACTAAAAAGAAATAGTGAGGCGATGGAAGATGTGATTATCATCAAGAATATTCTTCGATCTTTAGAATCGAGATTTGATAGTATCACAATTAATATTGAAGATACTAAGGATTTATATGATATAGCAATAGAGCAACTTTTAGGTTCATTGCAAAATCATGAAAAAAAGAAGAAAGTGAATTAAGGGAAGCTTCAACAATAATAGAAACCATCTTAGAAGAGGCCGTGGATAAGAACTGCATCATCCATGATTTAGAAAGTTAGGTAATCACTATGATTTATAATGAATTCTTATTTAATCCTACAAAATTAGTAATTATAAGCTTTATGGTATTTAATAAACCTCGAACAAGTTAAGAAATTAAAATGGATGAAGAGAAACTTAAATTATATATTTTTTTTCTCTAAGGCACCGTGACGCTGGAGTGGTGCCACGGCGTCACAAAGCTCTTGTGTTTGAGGAATCTTGGAGAACTAGAAGATTATATTCGAATGTAATTGTAACAATTCATAATCTAAATTGAAAGAATTGTATCTTATATATATCTTCTTAATTCTTATCAAAGCTACTAATTATTCATTAAATTAATAATTCAAATGAAAGTTACTATAAATTATATACATCAAAATATAATTTTATATTTATTCTTTCAAAATATGATTTACAATAACTAGAAGATCTTTTAATGCATCGATCTATCTTTTCAACTCTTGACTATACAAGAATAAAAAAAATCTCTAGAACAAAATAAAACCTGGAAACCCTAATCAGCCTCACTCGGGAAGATCATGTCCCTTTCCCATATTTATATTTAATATAAAAAAATGCCCCTTTCCCATATTTAAATTCAAACCACAAAATGAGCTTACAAAGCCCAACAAACAACCAAAATATCAATGCTTTCAGTGCAATGTCTCAAGAATTAACATGAATGTTTATCTTATTACAAAATCAAGAATCACCATTATATACATCAAACAAATCATGAAATCACTATTAAGAACCACTATGATTAATAAACCAAATGCAACTTATTAAGCATAGAAATATGCCCACATATAAGAAAATCAATAAACGTTTATAATTTAATGTCAGATGCCATACAATAAAATATATGCCAATTATCTATTAATTATATTCATATTAACAATTCTATAATCTGCTACTATCATTATGCTATGTACCCATGTATTATACCAATATGTCTATCAATATCTATCATGTCTCTAACACATGTTATGTCATGTTACATTATTAATCTAAATGCCGATTATATTAGTTTTATATCAAATTTGTTTATCAATCATTTCATGTGCTTTTATACTCTTATCTAAATGCATGCAATTATGGATATAATTATGAATATATAGAAAGACATCATGACATCTAATTCATCATGACATCTAATTGATTATATGGTATTTTTTTATCATGTATTAATATCAAGTGTTAGGTGGTTATCTTATAAGAGTCATCACTCCTTCATGTTAATGTATTTTATCCCCTTATGACTCACTATTTTGTATCTTGTATTTTATATTAGGATTATACCATACTCATAATTTAAAGGAAAGTCTGTCATTCCATCCTTCGGTACAGGGTGTCTTGCTCCAACCAACATGAATTATTTTACAATTAGCCACCTTTCTTGTAATGTCACATTTATATTATATTAGTCATATCATTTTCTATACAAATTTAGTATCATATATGAAATAAAATTAATCAATAAATGTAGGAAAATCTATACACTATTTATTTATTCAGAAATTCATAATTATTAATTTTTTCATTAAAATTCAACAACATTACAATCAAAATACTCACAAGAATCTTATCTATCTTGCTAAAAAATTATAAGATAAAAATTTGATAAATAAGAAGAAAATATATTTTATCAATTTCATAAAGATCAAAATAATAGAACTCAAAATCATTGAAAATAGAGGTTGAATTTAGGTTACCAACCATAATAAGAAGAAATCTCAAAATAGAATCGGTGGATTAAAATTACCTGAACAACTTTCTCTCTTTATTTCCCCTCTCCTCTCTTCTTCCTTACCTGACAAGCCAATAAGAATGGGGGAGGGGCGGCTAAGTGTTACATATTATAATATAATAATATAATGAGGGAGGGGGAGTCAATCTTGAGCCTTATACAAGCGCACACCACAGTGCTCCCAAGTCCCAACACAGCAAAACTACATGAAAAGTAATACTACACCGGAACACCTCATTATCATTGCTGGGTCAAATTATTTTCAGAAAATTCAGAGAGCTCAGCGTCATGACGACACTTTTTATGGCGCTCTAACTCAAATTTTCTAGATTTTTATTTTAAAATCATTTTCATAAATTTTAGATTATTACAGTAGTAGTGTTAGGAAAGTGGGCACTGCAACACTGAGTCAAAATGATAGTTTTTATATAATAAAATATCTAAAATTATTTATAAAAATCCCTCACTAGCCCTTTATTAGAGAAGAAGCGAGGAGAAAGGGGAGAAGGAGAGAGGAGAAAGGGAGAGGAGAAGAGAAATGAAAAGAAAGAGAGATATTTCAAAGGCAATGAAGCTAAGTATATATCCATCCAACCAATTGGGAATTTCATAGAGCTTAAGATTGACTTCTAAACTCCTATCTCCCATATATATATATATATATATATATATATATATATATATATATATATATATATAAGATTCTATAAATCTTTGTATGTTTCATCAGATCGAACAACAAGAACTCTACTATGTGCTTCACCTATCATCTAGGTTATTAGACTAGCTGTGACACCCAATATCTAATTTAAATGAATTATTCTTTTATCTTTTAATATATAATAATCAGAGCTACTTGATTTTATTTACTTATATTAAAATCATATATCAACGAAAATAAGTTCTATTGATCAAAATATTCATATACATCTATATTCATTTATCCAAAAATCATATACAATATTCAAAATATTCATTCGTTGACATAAAAATCATATATAACATTTATGAATCTTAAAATTATAATCTATCATCATCAGTCATAAGTACAAAAGAATAGCTCAAATGCAGAAATAAATAAACTAACAATAAACTTGGAGAATTCTGATCTAATCAATCTCATATACTTGATCCTCTACCATAATTTGAAATCATTTAAACCACATATAATGAGCTAAAAAGTCCAGTAGATCATCAAATCCTATAACTAAACTCAAAATATGATAAAATGAGTAATATGGATATTAGTAGTCAAATCATAATAATAATATTTATATGATCATGAATATGTGAAAAAATAGTAAAAACACACATGTAGTAGCAGTAAGTACGGAAGCCAGTAAATTAGTACAATGGAGAAAGTAGTATACTAGTATTGATGTCAAATCACTAAAGTAGTCATAGTATTATCAGTACTATCAATCAATAGAAAAATTATATAAAACAGTAAATCTAAAATATTGGTAAAGAATATCAAAAAATTATATAAAAGTGTACACATACTTTTAAAGTATTCTATATTAGTATTAATTCAATATATTATGTTTTCAGTATAATGAATCAATAGTAGTATTAAACAATATTGATGTTTGAATAAGTAGTAGTATCAGTATAATGTTATTAATAAAATCTGTTACAATAATAATAATGCAATACATTAATAATAAATCAATACAATGAAAATAAATTAATAATTAATAATAATAATAATTAAGAAGAAAAAATTATACAGTAAAAGTAACAATGAATCAATAATATATATTTCAACAATCACACTGCATAAGTAAGAAGTTTTGGTTTAAGCGATTTTTTTACTAGTAAGCAATAATCCATATTAATATCTTGTTGCATCAATAAACATAGTCATCATTCTTTAATTACCCACCAATAATAATAATAGTGATAAACTATTATTCAATCATATACCCATATTTATTTTCAGTGCTTTTATGAACATTATGCTTACAGTAAAAATATCAATTATTCAATCAATTGAAATAGTACAAATTACAATAACTTCTATTTCACCAATGAAATTCAATAATGTTATAGTATTCAAAATATCCAAGATAATCATTATGATAAAATATGAAAAGTCGTGTGATGAAAATTCAATAAATTCAAGAAAATGTAATAAATCAATTTTGTGGAGAATCAAACAGTTATAATAAAAATATTTGAAAACAAAGATAGGATTAGAATCACTTACCATAATTTGAGTAAGTTATTCTACAAAAAATGGCGAAGAGATCTGGTGCCTAAAATTAGCTTTTCTCTTCTTTTTTTTTTCTCTCTCTCTACTCTTTCCTTCCCTTTCTCCTCTTCCTTCTTCGGTAAGGCACGACGTTGAAATTTAGATTTTTCATTTAAAAAAATTATTTAAAAAACTAAGATTATCATAATCTACTCACCTTAGAAAAATATTGTACCCAACATTTTTCTTAAGAATCTGGGCACAAAATCAATACAAAAATTATGTACAATCAAAACATAAATCAAATAAAAATAAAAATAAATCACAAAGCAAAACTCGTCAAACTTAATTAATTCTTATTATACACTCACATAATTCATTCAATCACATGTCATATTCACTTATGCAATCAATTATGGATGTAAAATAATACACCTTAATGTTCCTGACTCACAATCAATTTTCTCTAGCTATGGTAACAATCAATTCTTCTAGCAACATTACGATCTGATACTAATTTTATGATGCCCTAGAATTTAATTTAGTACAATTATCAGAGCTATATAATGTTGTTTATTTGTAATAAAATCATATATCAACAAAAATAAATTCTATTGATCGAAACATCTATATACATATATATTCATTGACCCAAAAATCATGTATGATACTAGAAATTCTACAATTACAATGTGCAAAATAGAATTTTAGTGATTTTTTTTTCGATCTTTGTTTGGAAAATCTATAGAGGAAAGAACAAAAATTTTTATTTGTTTTCCAAATGTTTTAAAAAAAAAAAATTATATTTGCTTTTGATTTTGTTTTAGAGTTCATTTGTATGTTTAATCACTTTCACATAGTTTAAGTTTTATTTTTTAAGCAAATTATTTTCAAAATTATTTTTAAATGAACCAATTCATGTACCCCTTCTTTGATGTTCCTTTTGCACTATCAATTAGTATCAAAACACTTTCACTTAGGTTCGTTCGAATTTGTTCATCGTGGGATCAACGCTCTATTCATCACTTTATTATTTGATATGATAACACACAATTGCATTTTAAACAAGTTTTGCAATATAAAAAAAATTTTAAATTTATATTAGAAAACTAAGTAATGTGTGTAAGCTTATACACAAAATTATGCATTTGCATCTGCTAAATAATAGTTGTAATAGCATTTGCCCTTATACCATCTTGTCCTGTGTGTTTATATATACAACCTATCAGAAACTTTACAAGCCTTGAAAATAATTGACCTTACTTTGGTTCCACATCATGTTACTTAGGTTAGTCTGAATTGAAATAGGAAATCCATGGAAGAAAACTCAGCCTATGGAAAAATATAATTAATATCAAGTATAATTTATTAATTTAATAATAATTAGAAGATATGAAATTAAATAATAAATTAATTATAAGCTACCATAATTATGAATGTAATGAGAATGAGTACAATTCCTGATTATAATATTATTTTAGTTAATATTTTTAAATAAGGATAAATTGATGAGTTTTTTTTGACAAAAAATATTTTGATGAAATGTTGGAACTTGCATGTAATTGTTGTAATTACTAATTGATGCCACCCTTATTGATTGTTATTCCAACCACAATCAGATTCATATTAAAATCACATACATATGCCATAATCCCTTCTTTTTAATCCCCAAATGTTAGTACTTTCACATCATAATCCAATCAAACCTAAATTTCAATAAGAGAAACTAGGGCTAGGCACCTTTTTAAGCACATGAAGATAAAAATAGTGATGATGTAAGAAGGAGAAGACCTCAACACATCATTCTATCTTTCCTTCTATTTGTTTCCTCTCCATTGAATCCATTGTAGCCATAGTCGAGATTCTCAACCACTAAACCAAGGCTCCTCTTCCTAGCTTGTGCGTGCATAAGACATACCCTAAGATTCAAATAGCTTGTTACTACCATTCAATTTCTACCCCCTTGCTCTGTTATCTCTGGCCTATTGTTTATTTGTGCCCTATTGACTCAAAATTCAATAGAAGATTACACCCACCACTTTACTTAAGCAGTGAGGGAATAACTCGTTTAAGTCAATTCAGTTGGATCGGCTTTAGTAAGTAGAGGGAATTTCAATAAATCAAATGCTTCCAAATCCCCTAATATAATTTTTTTTTTTGAGAGAATTTTAGTTATATTTTTTTACAAATGATTCAACTAAGTGCTAGTCTCCACCACCAACATGAGAAATAATTATTATGTGAAGAGTTCGTGCATGTGAATTTTTTTCTCTTGTACACAAGATATGCACATAAAGAAAAAATGTATATGTCTTCACATAATTGAAGTCCGAACAAAAAACTACGTCCGAATTCTGCACATAATCTCTCCAATAAGGAAGTCCCCATAACATTTGTTCTTCTAGATTTGGTGGGCCCAATAACAAATAACTGAAATCTCTTCTCACATGAACGAACCCGAGCAAGTGAGCCGGCTAACATTTCCCTCAAAAACTGATAATTTGTAATCGGTTTCGTTTAAAAACAGGAAGCGATGATTTGTGTCAACAGCGGGACAAAAGCCGTTAGAAGGACCTACTGGTTCAATAGGCGAAAGGCACGCGTGCAGTATCATGACATTGTGGCCCCTACATCTTCCTCCCAAACCCCAAACTGGCGCGCTCTTTCCTTGGTTTCCGCATCCATTTCTCCCATGGCCGACTCGAAATGTCCTTCTTTATCTAGGTTTTCTTACATCGATCTACTCTGGTCTTAACAGGGTTCCTATTATCGCAAGCATTTGTCTAAATGTCCAGCTCTGTTCCTCTCGGATATTCGCCCTAACCCTATGCGAAGATCGATCGGCAGTTTTTGCCCATTTTAGGCGGTGTGCGCTGTAAGCAGGAGAAATGCTCGTTGGGTCAGATATCCGTAGACTGAGATGAAGCTTGACGCTCTGCTGACCTCCGCAGGCATAAACATCGGCCTCTGCGTGTTCTTTATCTCGCTCTATTCGGTGATCAGGAAACAGCCTTCAAATTTGTACGTGTATTTTGGGCGGAGTCTCACCCAGGAGCGGAACAAGCCAAATGATTCCTTCAATATTGAAAATTTTTTGCCTTTCCCAGGTTGGATACTCAAGGCATGGGGACCAACCGAAAATGAGATATTGGTATCCGTCGGCCTTGATGCTGTTGTCTTTTTAAGGATGATTGTTTTCAGGTATCCGAATGCGCATTACCTTTTGATTCGATTTCTATTACGTTTGAATATATTCACATTGGGTGTTAAACTTGGATATCTATAGAGCTATAGAAAGTTAATGGCATTGTGGATGACTCATCAATTTGATTGTAAACTTGCATACGGAGTGTTGAACAAGTTCTGCGGTATAGTTGCTTGGTCTGTTCGTGCTCAAAGATATTCGTTTTGCTATTATCATTCTTCTTTTCAGGACTGAAAGGCATCATTTGTATTGCAATTTAGGTTATAAGTAGAAAATGACAATAATTAAATAATGGGCAAGAAAAGATCCAGAAACTTTGATCAAATTTGGTGTATTAAGAGTAAAGCTAATAGAATCTTTATTAAAGATGAAGGCATTAATGAAGGTTGGAAATGATATATTGAGGGATTGTTAAATGAAACTTTTAAGGAATAATTATTTAGAAAGAGAAAAATGAACAAAATGATGGAGTTTATTATAGATTGATTTAAAGGAAGTTGGAGTTCATTTAATGATAATGCATACAATAACAAAATCAAGCCTTTAGCCCCCTACATAGAGTCGGCTACATGAATCCTTTTTTTCCATTGTGTCATGTTAAGAGTTAAATTCTCATTTAAATCTAATAAAGAAAGGTCATTTCTAATGTTTTCTAACCAAGTCTTTTTAGGTCTACCTCTACCTTTCTTAACATATGCCAAATCTAATACATCTACTCCCTAACCGGGTCATCGGAAGGCCGCTGTTTTATGTGACCAAATCATCTAAGGTGACTCTCTCTAATATTATCTTCCACTGGAGCTACTCCAACTTTTTCACTTATATGTTCATTTCGTATCCTATCTCTAAGAGTAAAACTACTCATCCATCTAAGCATTCTCATCTCTATAGCACTTAACTTAATATTATTCTTCTCTTTAAATGACCAACATTATGCACCATAAAACATGCAAGTCTCACCACCATCTATTTGAATTTTCCATTAAGTTTGAAGGGTACTTTTCTATCACACAACATGCCTGAAGCATTCTTCCACTTCAACCATCAAACTTGAATTCTACTAATAATATCCTCATCTATTTCACCATCACTTTAAACAATTGACCCAAAATATCTAAAATTTGTACTTTTATTAATGACTCGATCGCCCAACGTCACAATTCCCCCATTAGATCTATTAATACTAAAATTACACTCCATATATTCTGTTTTAGATATACTCAAACAAAAACCCTTAGACTCCAAGGTTGACCCCCATAATTCAAATTTACCTTCAACTCCTTCTCTAGTCTTATCAGCAAGAAGAAACGAAAAGCAACGACTCCTCGTGGCTGATAACTACAATTTGTTCACTCCAGTGAAATCAAATGAGCAAATGAAACACAACCAAAGAGGGAAAAGAAGAAGGAAGGAAATAGAGAGAAAGAGAAAGGAAGAGAGCGGGAGAAAAAGAAGACACCTACGACCAAGCCAGCCGAGGGGGAGTCGTATGCGTGCAGGTTAGGGCTTGGAGAGGAGGAAGAAAGGTAAGTTTTGTTATTTATTCATTACAATATATATATATATATATATATATATATATATATATATATATATATATATATATATATATATATATATATATATATATATATATATATATATATTGTTTAATATTTAAAATGAAAGAAGAAGATTAATATATTAATATTTATACATATAAGTGAGATGATGAAAATTTATAATTGAGAATTATTAGATTAAGATGAGTAGTGTTAATAAATAAGATGTCATTTAATGATATAAATCAACTAAGATAACATGAAAACTTTATTTGAAAATTTATTTTGAAATTTGTGAGCATATATCTTTTGAAATTAAACTTGAAAATAATAGTGAGATTATGAAAACAATTTATTATTTTGATAATATGTATCTTGAGAGTAAATATGATGACATATTTTATTTAATTAAAATTAATTATGATATATAATTTCATAGTTAATTTAGAAATAGAAAGAGTATATAATTAAAATATATGAGCAATTTATAACTTAAATTTTAATGAATATATTTTATCTTTTTAGCAATAAATTAATTACAAGAGTTATTTAAGTATATTCAATATCTAGTTAGAGAAAAAAATATTTATAAGATTTTAGATTTATGATGCATTTAAATTAAGAGAGGAAATTTAAAATATTAAAAGTAAAGAATATTTGAGCTAGAGAAATTATGAGCAATTTATTATTTAAATTTTAAATGATAAGATTTTTATATAAGTGTTATCCTAGCGTCAACGAAATAATAATTAAGGTGAATTATTCAGTCATCAAATTTCGTGGTGAGTACTCATATTTTTTTAGTTGTAGTAATTATTTTGTTCTCTTTTAAATTAAATGCATTTAAAGATAATAATACCTCTTTATTAAGTCTTTATTATACGTTGGATCATGATTTATCTCTCATATTCAATGATTGATCATGCTGAATCAAATAAAAATTAATATGTTTTATTTCAAATTATCATACAAAGTTAATGAATACTATATAAATAATGACTAGATAAGGTATGCTTGCATATGTATGATTGGCTGATAGAGCATACCACCTTATGGTACTGGCTGAGAACGCAATGCACCCGTGTACGTAAATGAAAAATGAGTACATTTATTTGTACTATTTTAGACGGTGTCTTCTATGACGGTTGTATTATTATGAAAGAATAAAGATATGATATAAGTGACATATATGATATATGCATAATATAGATGGCCATGTTTTGATATGAATCTTAAATAGAATTAAATTATTTTTTGAATCATGCATATTGTTTCTAATAACTTGTGTTACTATAACTTAGAAGTATGATTTACTCACTGAGTTATGTTATGGCTAATTCTTTTTAATTGAAAAATATTTTCAGGTATAATTTGATTATTATGAAAATAAACTGTCAAGCTCTAGAGACATTTTTGGCTTTGGATTATTGCCAACACATCATTATGGACTAAATCAAAAAGTTTGGAATGTTTGTAAGGTTGGAAATGTGTGTAAGTTTGACTATGATAGGATGTGGTTGTTAACCCCTATGACAAATTTAGCATTGAAAGTCCTTGAAATTTTCATTGATAAATGCATTAAGATTTAATTTTTTAAGTAAAGTTTGGGCTCTCCGGTGATAGTGTCAATGCCAAACATCATTATCAATAGTTGAAATTTGTTTGAAATTTGAAGTTGGGGTTTTGATGTGTGCACAACTCATTATTTGAGCCTGTACTTTACCTGTGGGATTATTTTTTAAAAGGTAGAGTCTTAAACATATCTTCATGCTGACAATCATCTTTTTCAAGTTCAAGTCTTGAAAGTGACAAATATTAGTTGAGAAATTAATAACAAGCATTTTCTCGAGTGAGTTTGTTGATTGATAGTAAGTTGTAATATCAGTTAGGCACTAGAAGCATAGTATTAAGCGTTTGATCTTTTAAGAGAATGGCATTAGCTATTCTGACTGTTGATATTGACCAATTTATAATCTAGATATTATAATTTTCTTATTATGAGTTATAATTTGGATGAAATTTTAATCTCATATTATATGAGAAAAGGATCAAAATGGTTCCTTGACTTTTTATGAAAGACTAAAATAATTTTTAAGAGAATGACATAAGCTATTCTGACTATTAATATTGACTGAAAGTGACAACTTTTTTATTAAAGGATCATTTGGCCCCTTAACTCCTTAAAAAGAATCAAAATGGTCCTATTATGAGATCATTACGATTCCTTTTTAAAGACTTGAGGGGCTACAATGGTCTTTTAATATAGTTGGAAGCCATTTGGTCATTCATAAAGAGTCAAAGGATCATTTTGATAATTTTTTTCATATCATATGATATAACATTCTCAAGTCTACTGTCCAAGTAGTAGTTTCCTCCTTGTTTGTAATGAAGTCATCTGAGAGCTTATCTTTTTGGGCAAACAAACTTATTCCAATGATATTCTATAATAAGCTTCTCTTGAGAGAATAGCTAGTTATCTTCAGATTGTTGCCCATATAGTTGAAGCGGGAAGTTGTATTTATTGCTGGTTTCCTTTGAAAATTTTCAACCTAACATTTCATCATAAAATTTCAATGTTTTACATATGAATTTTCTATTCTTGAGATTGATATCTTGTATTGGAGTTTTCAGATTCTTAATCACTTGCTTCTTTGTGGTAACTGCCATCATCTTCTTTCCAGAAAGGTCCTTCACATAAGTTTTGGCCATTATTGTTGGAGAAAGACTAGCTTTTTGATGTGAAACGTACATGCATGGATGAATTGCTTTAAGGAATTTGCACATGTAATATTCCTGGAACAAAGAATTATATCTTAATGCTGAATTTAACGACGCAATAAAACACTAAGAGCGGTAAGACGAGCTTAGGACGAATCACGTGCATAAAAGTTGAAATCAGAAAACAGTCAATTTAATCTAACGTTGCATACATGGATGGTTTTAACAATAAATCCCTATGCTAACAATAAGATTAGTCACTACAAGAGATCCCTCACTCAACTCTTCTAATTACTAGGCTTTAGCGGGGAAGCATTAATGTGATCGTCATGAATATATTAAGACCACAATTGAGAAGCAACATCGAAGATAAAAGAGTCGGGTGAAGAGTTTACCCAAAGGCAAGAGAGATGCGAGCTCCGGGTAAGTCCTTGGAAGGTTGAAATGAAAGGGGACAACAGTTCGGTTGGAAAGACAGCATCAGAGAGGTTCAGGATCCTTTGGACAACAATCTTGGCACGTTGGAAAGTTCTGGACAGTCACCCCACAGTTTCCAGAAAATCTGGACAGCAAATAGAGGCCTTCCGGATGGCGACACAGCATTAGGAACCTGCTGGAATCTTTGGGCAGCAGCTGTGGGGCTTCAGGACAGCAAACCGGAGGTTCTAGGAGAGCAGGACAGCAGCTCGTCTAGCCGAAATTTTCAGGACAGCAGCAATGAACTTTCAGGACAGCAAACAGGAGTATCCGGACAGCAGGACAGCCCCTGATCTTTGCAGAAACTCCATGGATAGCAGCTGTAGGATGCTGGAAATCTTCTGGACAGCAAATTGTAATCTCCAAAAGTGCAAGACAACAAGTGCTTGATTGAGAGGGGATTATGTTAGATGAAAAGGAGAGGAGGGAAAGTTAATAAATCTGAAATTAATTCATATTTAAGTGAATTTGGAGGGAATTGAATTTGAAAATTTGAATTCAAATCCAATTAAGGCTTAGGTTTCATTGACATTTAATAGGTAATACCCATTAATGGGGCCGGCGGTTTCAAGAGAGAGAGGGAGGGATTTGGGGAGGGGATTTGTAACTTCAAATCAATTTATGTCATTTAGGAAAGAGAATGACAACTCAAATCTAATTTGAAATTCAAATAAGCTTGGAGTTATGCACTTTCCTAATTTAGATTTGCAAATAAGTTTTTTTTTTTTTCTGAAATTTGAATTTCAAATTTCAAATTGAGAAAAGGGACTAATAAATCCAATTTGATTTACTTTGAAATTGAGTTCATGAATGATACTTTCCTAATTTAGGATTCCATATATGGAAAGAATTTGAAATTCGAATTTGAATTTCAAATGAATTCAAATTTTCCCTCACATGCTTGAGCTAAATTAGGAAATCATTATGGTGATTGAAATCATCATAATGAGGGGAAATTATGATGGTGGCCGGCGGCAAAGGGGGAAGGGGGGCGGCTAGATGGCGGGTTGAGGCTAGGTAGGTGGGTGGGATTTTGGTGGTAGAGCTAGAAGATGAATTGGGTGGAGGAGGTTGAGCCACCGGTGGTGGGGAAGTTGGAAGGGGTGGTGGAGTGAGTGGGGGAGAAAGGAGATGACAACAAAATACAAATAAGGTAAAAGTAAGCTAACGAACTCATAAAGAGATTGTAACACCACGAATCTTGGACTCTTCCAAAGGTTGACGGGTATTGCAAATTACTCTCCTCGGGCTTCTCCTCTCATGAACTCACTAAGAGATCACCAAGCACATAACATTTTCATTATCAATATTCATCATTCCCTCTCCAAGAGGAGGAGGAAGGCTTAAATAGCCAAATACATGAAGGAAAATAAAAGACACAATTGCCCCTAGGACAAACATAAAACAAAGCCCTCAAGTGAAGGTAGAAATGGAAAAGTACAAATAACAAATAAAATACATGAAAATAAATAGACACGATCGTAGCCATGGATCTTCGATGTCCTCATCACTTTTAGTGTTGGTGAAAGACCCATTGGAAGAGAGACTCCATGTCGAAGAATCTTCTATCTTAAAGTGAGTAGAAAGGTCTCTTATACCATATTGAAAATTAGAATGAGTAGAGATTGAGAATAGAAAATGGAAATTAATGATTGAATTTTATTTGTTTATTTTGTGTAGAAGTTAAGCTATACATAAATAGATGGGAAAATAATTATTTAGTTGAAAAAAATTCTAAAAATTATTCTTTAATTTTGGAACATTGAATTAACTATACACCAAAAATAGAATAATATTGTCCATGGATTATGAAGCTGTAGATGGAAAGTTATTGTCCGTGAATTGCTGGATTATTATAGATGAAAAGATGTTCATGAATTGTTAGATTGTTGTAGGTGAAAAGCTATTGTTCGTAGTTTACTGGATTGTTATAGATAGAATGTTGCTAACCATAAATTCATAATTATTTAAAAACATTGTAAACTAGGACTTATTGTAAGGTGCATTATATAGCCTGTGATACATAGATAGATACTTGAGTTTCCGAGCAAAAATTATGAGTTTTCCATCATACCATATGATGGATCAATTTAAACCGCAATCCATGAATATGCCTTAAGTTCATTTCTAGAGCACCAAATGCGAATTTTTATATTTTGTAGTGCTATAAAGTATTCTTATTTTGTAATTTTTGATCATTGGTGCATACTAGATGGGAGATATTGTATGGAAACTACCTTCTAAATGTGTACTAAATAATGGAACATAATAATAACTCTACTAAGGGCCAAGTATGGACTCTAACTAAATACATCTTAAATAAGAAAGGTTAATGCGGTTCAATGAGTTTTAGTTTTCAATGATAGTTCTTTTTCCTCCATCATGGTTGTTGGTATATTGATGAGGAAGGATTATGTGATGCCCCAAGATCAAACTTAGAAAAAATGTCAATCAATTACTCGAACAATTTACCAGAGCTATCTAAAACCTTCAATTAACAATCTAACAAACATCCATAAATTTAAAACATCAATATACAAGTCGATTCATATCACCAAAAGTCCATGTGCAATACTCAGGAATTATACTATCAATACAAGTAAAGAAATCTATCATGTCCTGAGTACAAAAAAATTCCCAATCGACCAAAAGAACAAAAACCTGAAGATCCGGATCAATTCCTATCTTCTGCTCCCTTGCCCTGACCTGAAAATATCAACCACATATAATGAGCTTTACAAAGCCCAGCAGGTCATCTAATACCTATAACTGAAATCAAAGCACGGCGATGCTATCAATATGCATGTCAGACAATCTAATCCATATCAGTCAATGGTCAATGAGTCAATGCAATCCGGAAATCAATAGTCAATAAAACCAGTCAATGCAGCATCAAGCAAATCAATAAACCAAGCTCAATCAATCCACGTCAATCTCGAAGAAATTCGTACACAGTAGAAAATCAATCGATCCGTCAAATCAGTCAATCCGTCCGTCAAATCAATCCGTCAAATCAAATCTATACTATCAAGTCGATAAAATCAATAGGAAAAGCAATACGATATCCTATCAATAACTTAAATGTAGCAATCAATACAATGCAGAATCAATAGTATCAATGAGTCTATACAAAATCTATATCCATTCTATCCATATCAATGCCAATAATCAATAATCAATATTATCCATGCTCAAAGATCAATCAATGAAATCTATAAATCCGTACGAATCAGTAAATCTGACAAATCAATAAAGCAGATATCGATAAATCAATAAATCCGTATGTCAATACAGTAAACATGCATTCAATACGATAATACTGAACAAGTACAATCAACTGGCTATGTTGCTGATGTAGAATCCATATTGCTGTTGTAGATATCCATACGTTGGTTTCAATAAAAAGAGTCGTCACTCTATTGCCCGTCGGCCGCCCGTCGGCATATCTATAAACCCCTTATGACTCCCAATCGTTATATCAATGATCAATGGTTTAAAGGAAAGTCCGTCGGCCCACCATCCTGTACAGGTCAATTCAATCTCCAACCAACGTTCAACCAGGTTCCACTTGTGTTTCAGTATCAATAATCAAGTCAATAGTCAATAGTCAATAATCAATTTAATAGTCCATATAATAACAATATAAAGCAATTACATCAATATCCATATGCACATCAGTCTAATCTATCAATTTCAGACAAATCAGAAAAACTACGAAAATCAGGCAGAGTAACGGCAGTCTATTAAATTTACACAAAAATCCTGCAAAAATCACTAAATTCCAAATTACAACAGAACGTTCACAACATCAATATAAGACTATTCTTCTACTGAATCAATATCAATAAACATCCTGATATTTTTCTATTCGATTAAAATCGCGTAGAATCAATTCCGACCGGTAAAATCATCGTAGAAAATATTCAAATCGTGTACAATATTCATATCTATAACATATTAAAAGTTGTGCGGTGAAAGTTATGTCAATACAAAACCGGGTCCAAAATTCGACTACGAAAACACAAAACAGTGCACAACTTGATCAAAAATCAATATCTCTGAAAACAGAAATAGGGTTCGGAGTCCTTACTGCGAGATAAACAAATCATCCAACTGCGTCGTCGGACGAAAAGCGCTCTGCGGGCTCCAAAATCAAACTTTCTTCTTCTCTTCCTTCTCTTTCTCTCTCCTGCCTTATCTCTCTCTTCAAAAATAAATCCAAAATATCTCAATTCTTATATATATCCAGACTTATCATCCCGGACGATCTCACTTCGTCCCGGACGATCCTTGCTCAGAAAATTTCGTCCAGACGAAAATTAAATATCGTCCCCAGACGACAGGGCTCTGAAAATTTTTCGTCCAGACGATCGTCCCGACTGCTCCAGGTTCGTACAGACGAAAATGACAGATTCTTCACAAATTTCTTCAGTTCGTCCCGTACTAAATCCAGTTCGTACAGACGATCGTACAGACGAACTGCACTAAAAAAAATCAGCTTTTTAAGGGTTTTACAATCTACCCACCTTAAAAAAAATGTCGTCCTCGACATTTCACTTAAGGGATCGAATGCAAAATCGATACAAAGCAAATCCGTCCAATCAAATTTCAAATCGAAATCAAATCGAATCAAAATCAAAATCAAAACTCGTCGGAATCCATACAACATTCAATGCATTCAATCACATGTCATTCAATATGCATGATCAAATGTCAATATCAATCGGTTAGTCAAATCAATCTTACCAGTAGAACCTTCTGGTCGTTGTTGATCCTCACGATGCTGTAAACTCTGTAGACTATAGATGCGTGGCACCACTGGAGGAAGTGCAGGAGGTCGTGGCGCAACTGTCTCCCTCTGATCTCTGACAGCCCTATCATCCATCTGGTTCCCTGATCTCTCACTGTAAGCCCTCGAGCCAACAGTCCTCTGCTGTCCTGTACCCGTGCCAGAATCAGTCCTTCCACCCAGTCCTTTCTGAGGACAATCTGCTGCTCTGTGCCCTTGCTGTCCACAGTGAAAACACTGCCCCGTCAACAGGTAGCACCGACCTGCATGTTGTCTACCACAGTGAATGCACATTCCAGAACTACCAGACGATACTACCGATGTAGATCGCGATGCAGATCCCGATGCAGATCCCTTCGAGCCCTCGTACCTGCTTCTTTTTTCTCTATCTCTGTCTCTAACATAATCATCTCGTCGTACCTCATCTCTCCTCCTCCTGGTATCCTCGTACCTCGATATCGGTGTCGCCAAATCAATCTCTATCAATCTGGCCCGCTCCACTAGCTCAGAAAACTCATGGATCCGAAAAGGTACAAGTGGGTGTCTCAGCTCTCTGTTCAATCCGTGCAGGAATCTATAGCACTTCTCTTCGGTAGTAGGAATCAGATGAGCAGCATACCTCGCAAGTGCAGTAAATTCGGCCTCGTACTGCATCACTGACTTACGGCCTTGTTCTAATCTCATAAAAGCTTCCTGCATCTGTCGCTGAGCTGACGGTGGTACAAACCACATCCTAAACACTGCAGTGAACTCATCCCAGGTGATCTCAGCATTAGTCTTCCCCTGGAATTTCTCTCTCTGCTGTCCGATCCACCATCTCTCCGCCTCACCCTCAAACAGGAACACAGCCAATGGTACCTTTCTACTCCCTGGACACTGCATGCTGTCAAAAATCTTTTCCACCCTCATGATCCAATCCTCAGCAGCCTGAGGTCCCACAGCTCCTTTGAACAACGGAGGCTTTAGCTTATGAAACATCTGCAAGTGTCTATCAGCTTCTTCCTCTTTGCTCCCACTCATTTTGCTCTGAGCATCCCCCATTACATGTGCAATCGCAGTAGCCAACTGCATCATACTCTCTGAAGGTACTGGAGCTGCGCTGTGTTGCTCATTCGGTACACTGGATTCAGCCGGAGGATCCATATCTTTTCACCTGCACAATTCAGAACAAATGATACACACATGCAACGATGTATGCCAATGATGCTCTTAAAGCTACCCAATTCTCAATCCAAACCTATAACTCTGGTAACAATCCATTCTTCCAATAACACTGCTCTGATACCAACTGTGATGCCCCAAGATCAAACTTGGAAAGAATGTCAATCAATTACTCGAACAATTTACCAGAGCTATCTAAAACCTTCAATTAATAATCTAACAAACATCCATAAATTTAAAACATCAATATACAAGTCGATTCATATCACCAAAAGTCCATGTGCAATACTTAGGAATTATACTATCAATACAAGTAAAGAAATCTATCCTGTCCTGAGTACAAAAAAATTCCCAATCGACCAAAAGAACAAAAACCTGAAGATCCGGATCAATTCCTATCTTCTGCTCCCTTGCCCTGACCTGAAAATATCAACCACATATAATGAGCTTTACAAAGCCCAGCAGGTCACCTAATACCTATAACTGAAATCAAAGCACGGCGATGCTATCAATATGCATGTCAGTCAATCTAATCCATATCAGTCAATGGTCAATGAGTCAATGCAATCCGGAAATCAATAGTCAATAAAACCAGTCAATGCAGCAGCAAGCAAATCAATAAACCAAGCTCAATCAATCCACGTCAATCTCGAAGAAATCCGTACACAGTAGAAAATCAATCGATCCGTCAAATCAGTCAATCTGTCCGTCAAATCAATCCGTCAAATCAAATCTATACTATCAAGTCGATAAAATCAATAGGAAAAGCAATACGATATCCTATCAATAACTCAAATGTAGCAATCAATACAATGCAGAATCAATAATATCAATGAGTCTATACAAAATCTATATCCATTTTATCCATATCAATGTCAATAATCAATAATCAATATTATCCATGCTCAAAGATCAATCAATGAAATCTATAAATCCGTACGAATCAGTAAATCTGACAAATCAATAAAGCAGATATCGATAAATCAATAAATTCGTATGTCAATACAGTAAACATGCATTCAATACGATAATACTGAACAAGTACAATCAACTGGCTATGTTGCTGTTGTAGAATCCATATTGCTGTTGTAGATATCCATACGTTGGTTTCAATAAAAAGAGTCGTCACTCTATTGCCCGTCGGCCGCCTGTCGGCATATTTATAAACCCCTTATGACTCCCAATCGTTATATCAATGATCAATGGTTTAAAGGAAAGCCCGTCGGCCCACCATCCTGTACAGGTCAATTCAATCTCCAACCAACGTTCAACCAGGTTCCACTTGTGTTTCAGTATCAATAATCAAGTCAATAGTCAATAATCAATAATCAATTTAATAGTCCATATAATAACAATATAAAGCAATTACATTAATATCCATATGCACATCAGTCTAATCTATCAATTTCAGACAAATCAGAAAAACTACGAAAATCGGGCAGAGTAACGGCAGTCTATCAAATTTACACAAAAATCCTGCAAAAATCACTAAATTCTAAATTACAACAGAACGTTCACAACATCAATATAAGACTATTCTTCTACTGAATCAATATCAATAAACATCCTGATATTTTTCTATTCGATTAAAATCGCGTAGAACCAATTCCGACCGGTAAAATCATCGTAGAAAATACTCAAATCGTGTACAATATTCATATCTATAACATATTAAAAGTTGTGCGGTGAAAGTTGTGTCAATACAAAACCGGGTCCAAAATTCAACTACGAAAACACAAAACAGTGCACAACTCGATCAAAAATCAATATCTCTGAAAACAGAAATAGGGTTCGGAGTCCTTACTGCGAGATAAACAAATCCTACAACTGCGTCGTCGGACGAAAAGCGCTCCGCGGGCTCCAAAATCTAGCTTTCTTCTTCTCTTCCTTCTCTTTCTCTCTCCTGCCTTATCTCTCTCTTCAAAAATAAATCCAAAATATCTCAATTCCTATATATATCCAGACTGATCGTCCCGGACGATCCTTGCTCAGAAAATTTCGTCCAGACGAAAATTAAATATCGTCCCCAGACGACAGGGCTCTGGAAATTTTTCGTCCAGACGATCGTTCGACTGCTCCAGGTTCGTACAGACGAAAATGACAGATTCTTCACAAATTTCTTCAGTTCGTCCCGTACTAAATCCAGTTCGTACAGACGATCGTACAGACGAACTGCACTAAAAAAATCAGCTTTTTAAGGGTTTTACAGATTAGACATCAAGCCAGTGGAAGCTAGTATATTATCATTCTACTCCTTATTTTATTTTTGCATATATTTCTTTCTGTTGTCATCAAGCTCTAGATCATATAGTTGATTGTGATCTACAACATAAGAACTACATGTGGATCGAGTTTCAGCACTTTTCATGATGATTTAACTATTCATGAAGCCTATGAAAAAATTCGAAGGTGTAAAATGATATATAGAAGCCCTTTTAATAGTCAGGGTTTACTCATGTAATTCTTTTTTCTTCCCATGAGTTTGCCTTTCTATTTCGCCAGTCAAAATAATTCAATGCATACAAGACATTATAATGAACGTATGAATTTTATTCGCATCCTTTTGAAAGAATCTATATAATGTAATAAAAATTTTATTTTCATGCAAACTGAAACATCCATTGTGAAAATTTTGATGCATCCAATTGATGATCAAACAATCTTAAAAAAAATCTTGAATTCGTGCATACCATTAGTTTTAATGATGTTAAAGCTAGTTTTAATGTTGTATATATACATATACAACAACAGCACTGGATAGGCTCTCTTATCCTTGCCCTTGCATAAATGGTTCTGGACTATGTTTACAGGGCCTTGGCATTCTAAAAAGATATCTTAAACATAAGCGATTAAAATAGTAGATGGGCTAATGCGGCATTGATAAAATTGACTAAAAGTGAATAGATTTGAATAATAAACAATTAATGGCAGTTCAAGTTTCTTAGACATTTAAAATTTCAAAATTATTTGGGCAATCAAATGATTTTGTTTTTCATTATTGCAACACCATAATGTTCAGACAAGTGATTCTTTTAGTTCTTGACCATTCTACTAATTCTGCCTTTCTTTTTCACTTTGCAGTATCCGAATATTCTCTATTGCTTTCCTCATCTGCATGTTTGGGGTATTGCCTCTGAATTATTATGGACAAGAAATGACTCACAATCAAATTCCTCATGAATCTTTGGAAGTTTTTACTATTGCCAATGTTAAGGAAGGTTCTCAATGGTGAGCACAATGATGTTTCGGACTATCCTTGATACATGCTAGTTCTTGGTGTATCTGTACTTGCTTTGAGAGAACTCAATATTAAGGCACTTCCAAGAAAACCGTATTCGTTTCTTTTATTATTTCTCGCTGATGCTACTAGCTTAATCTAATGCCCTTTATTTGATTCTTGCATCACTGCTTCATTCTGATGCATGTGTGGCCAAGATTCAAAATTAATCTATTGGAATCAATCGCTTTGTGGTAATTGTGTACCCTACATTGGTAGATCTTGCCCATTAGTGAATGCTAATAAGGAAAGAACTATCCAGAAAAGTTACAATTTCCTTATGATTTTATGATCTTTCTAGAATACTTCTTTCAAGTTTGTCCTTGTGCTGAGTAGGCTCCAGTTAGTGAAAGATAAAGGTACAAGATAGCTGTGTATGTTTGACGACCAAGCACAATATCACCTGAAGATCTGATATAGGCTGGTGGATCTATACTGATTGGAGATCAAGATCAACTGGGATTATGAATTTTTAATGCCTTACGTCTTGATTGTCTGATGAAATGTTGTGTGAAAACTTGTCCGTAACAGGCAGTCATCCTTGATTGAATTACTATGCAAAGTGATTTAAATTTTTTTTTTTCAAGATTGTATTAGGTAATTCGGAGGCAATTGCTATGGCATTTGTATATCAACTGGAAGTTGTGCGAGAATCTCAAAATGCACAAGCTATCTTTAGACCTTTAATTTTATTTGGAAGTGATATACTGGAAATTTGGATGCTTGAGCTAATGTTGTTCTTTTTGATTTGACAGTTTTATGTTGTCACATTGCAGGTTGTGGGTTCATTGCCTTGCCCTGCATATTATCTCTTTCTCAGCTTGTACCCTTCTTTACTTCGTAAGCTTTTGCTTAAGGATTTCAAGGATATTTCTTTAATTTCTTTTTAAGCTCATCTTTATTTGCTTTGAAACTTTATCGAAGCATGATGTATGATTTCTTTTTTTGTTTTTCTTTAGGAATATCAAAGAATTTCCAAACTAAGACTGGATCATGTTACAGCACGTCCTCCTAAACTTAGCCATTTCAGTATTCTTGTTCGGTCAATACCGAGATTAAGAGACATGCCACTTGATGATGTCATTAAAAATTTTTTCATAACTTATCATGGAATGAGTTACTTATCACATCAAAGAATACATCGGAGTGGAGCATTTCACAAAATTATTGTAAGTGGTTTTTGATCTGCGTGCCTAATTTATTTAATTTTTTTAATTTATATTTGAATTGGTTTTGCTAGCTATAATCTAGCATCTTAAGCTCCACAGAAGACAACTAGCAACATACAATGTCTTTGAAGCATTCTGTTATATATACTTGGTTAGTCTATACTTCGACATTAAAGTTGTTGGCTGTAAGATTTATTCCATATGCTTTGGTACATAGGGCATTAAAAATGCTGACATTTGTATTTGTAGATGTTTTTCATTATCAGTGGTTTTTAGAAATGAAACAAATTGAAAATTTAAAGATGAATGTCACAAAATTAGGATGAATTGAAAGAAAATTGGCTGCGTTGAGATAGTTAAATTAGTACCTAGTGAAGATGGAATTCTCAAAAAATAAACTTGAGTGTTGAGTATATATAACTAAGTGGAAACCGCACAAATGCAGTAGAGGGATAGAGGGGAAATCGTGGCGACAAGCTAGGCACGATGGGAAACTCATCACATACATGCTGCATTGGCTCCAAATCATCCTCAGTGTGGGCTGGTGGTCTTACTGTTTGCAAAAAGAATTGACATGGACATATTTCTTGAATACTAAGGAGAACCCACCACTACGTCACACTATGAAACTCCCTCATAAATATTGTGAATAATAATAAAATATTTTAGGGGTGAATTGAAAATAAGATAGCCAAATGTTATGCAAATGGATTACACTTGATGAATTTGACCTATTGGTTTCAGTAGAATTGAATGGAGTGTTTACAATTGTTGACCTCTGTGTAAAAGCCAAAAAATGCACACACACATACATACATATCTGCCGCTGCCCACGACGGTGCTACAGTCCCTATCTTGATACTCTGCAAAAAATCCTGTCGCAGTTCTGCAACGGCACCGAACTGTTAATATTAATGGAAAAATTAGGCTAAGCATGCTCAGGGGATAATGATAGAAAAACCAGGTCAGTAAGAATTAAACTAGTAGTTCAAAACTGACATTGATACCCCATTAACTTATGAACCACGTAAAATAATTGAAATCACCTAACAAGAATGACTTGCTAAGACGGATTCAGAAATCCGCCATAATATTTGCGATATTCCATGGGAACTAATTTCCATATTGGTCTGCAGACATTACTTGGAAAGAGTTTTTTAGAGGAAAATTCTATACGTTCATTTCCTTTTACCGTATATGCAAGCATTTTTTTATAATTTTATTTTATCATTTTCACGTCATGGGAATGGACAAACAATGTTCTTAAAGGATTCTTAGCATATCATACTTTTGATATCCAACAGCAGGACTTTGTTACATGATGTTACACTATTCTTCCATTTTAAGAATTACCTTTTTCTCTAATTTGCAGACCAATGCGGAGAAGGCATGTACGAAGTTTGTACGCCTAAGGGCTGCAAGTTTTGATCTTAAAAGAAGACCTGCTTCATATCGATGTGGTCTTTGTGGTGGAACTTCAAGATCTTATGATCTGTATGACAATGCCTCTGACGTTGAGGAGAGAAGAACTCCACTTAGCCGTTCAGATTCCGGGAAAAAGGAAGAGGTTCTTCTTCTTATATGAAACCAGTTTCCTACTTGAAATTTCCTTGCACGTAACTTTTTCGATGCAGATAATTGTTCTTTATTCAGCATGTGTATATGTTTTTATTTTATTTGACCTTGTCATCAAAAATTTATATATTATGTAACTTGTATGCTTATTTGCCCAAACTACTGTGGGAATCTGAGGCTCTCAATTACCCGTTTAAGCTGTTCAGAACTTATTTGACTTTCATGCTAATATTTAAGCACCGTAAGGGACTAGAACAAGGTTTGGCTAGACATATTTAATCAGATCTGTTAAATCTCAGCCGTCCCTTAGCCCTTGATCCCATGTCCAACATGGGGATCCGTGGGAGGCTCACCTGGATCACGCCAATTTTCTTTTAGATTTGGGTGGCTGATTTATGAAGGATTATATTAGGACAATTATGCATTATTCTGTAATTATTTATTTCCTTATTAAGATATCTTGTATAGATCTATAATAGGGATAACTTTGTGCAGTAAAATGAAGTATCTTCCCTCTCCAATTCTCTGAATTTAACCTACTATCAAAGCCTAAGAATGCATGATCCGATTTCCCTGTTGGCCTTCATTACTGTTGTTGGAATTCTGAGGGCTATTGTTCCACGCAACCTTCATAATTGTTGTCGTACCTTCATTGCCATCTTATTTATAACCAATGCAGTCTTCATTATTACTCTGTACCTTGGTGGCTTGATTGATATAGCCTTCATCGCTATCATTTGCCATCTCAATGTTTGAAGCTAATTCCACCCAAAGCTTTGACCAAATGGAGGACTCTATGGTGCAACAAGGAAGAGGAGACCTCCAAAATATGCAACATTCATATCGCTTAAATGAGAAGAATTGCTTGAAGTGGTCTCAATTTGTGAAGACCTACTTGAAAAGAAAAGGAAAGATGAATCACCTCTTTGGGGTAGGATCAAAAGAATGAGATCCTAATTTTTGGGCATGGGATGAAGCACTCAATAACTATGTTATAGTTGTGGAATTTCATGACTCAAAAAATTAGTGATACTTTTCTGTTCCTATTTACTGCAAATGACATATGAGATACTGTCAGGCAAAACTTCTCAAAAGCTCAGGATGTTACTCGTCTTTGAAATAAAGTTCAAGGTGGGAAGCACAAAACAAGGAAGCAAGATAGTGACTAAATATGCCACTCTCCTTTGAGGCTTGTGGCAAGAACTTGATCACTACATTTGCATAGAGACCAAGTATCTAGAAGATGTTGCTATCCTGAAAATGTAGCTTTATTGAGAAAGATAGAGTGTATGACTTTCTTGCAAGATTAAATGCGGAGTTTGACCAAGTTAGAGTTCAGATCCTTGGCAAAGACGAGACACCTTCACTAAATAAGACAATTTCTCTCATTTTTTCCGAGGAGAGCCGACAAGGGGTAATGTTGGAACCAAAGACTGTTTAAGGTTCAATAATGGTGATAGCCAAAGAGGCGCTATGGAAGGAATGAGGTAAGAATTCTTCAAAATCTAAAGACAAAGACTCCCTTTGGTATAGCTATTGCAAGAAATCAAGACACACAAATGAGACATTCTGGAAGTTCTATGAAAAACCCTCAAATAATGAGTGGAATCAAAGTAGTGGACAAAATAGGACATCACAAGCTAACACTATAACAAGTTTACTAAACCCAAAAATATAGTCCAGCTTCAGAGAGCTCAACAAAGAAAATATTGATAAGCTAAAATAACTCCTGGCATCCCTTGAAAAATCGCTTGCATCTTCTTCTCTTGCACTTTCAGATAAGTTTCTTATATCTATCAAATTAAGTGACTCTAGAAATCATTTGAAAGATTTAGGGATCATATGACTCGGGAGCCACAAATCACATCACACACTCCATCACCCACTTCATCAACTACACTCCTTGCTCAAGTGATAAGAAAATTATCACCGATGGTGGTTCTATTATCACAGTAGCAGGCTAAGGAGGCATAAACTTATCTTTCTCTCTCACTCTAAAAAAATGTGCTTTATTTATCTCAATTATCTGCAAACCTAATCTCTATATAAAAACTTACCAGTGACCATAATTGTCAAGTCCGATTTAACCCTACTTGTTGTTTATTTTAGGACCAAGGATCGGAAAAGAAGATTGGACTGGCTAAGGAGAAAGATGGACTGTACTATCTGGAAGAGTTAGAACAAAATCCACTATTATCAATAATGATCTATGATGCACCGATACACCTATTTATGAACGGATGTCAGCTATTTATGAACGGATGCCACCTATTTATGAACGGATGCCATATATGACACAAATATGTGTCCGATACGGCAAAAACGTATCTAGTTAAATTAATATTTAAATAAAAAAGGACATGCGTATCCTTACTAATTTACGCGTATTCATTTCGTTTACACGTATCCATTTTTAAAAAAATTATTTGAGCAGCGAGTCCTATTCATTTCCGCTAGCGGGACTTTATTCTCTTCATTTTTGCAAGCACTCATTTTCGGAGCAGGGCTTAGGTTTTTTCTTTACACTTTACTCAAGCAGCCGACATCGTAGGAGCCTGATACGCGAGTAGGGAAAGCCGAAGGAGTGTGCATCTTCTGTTGAGTGCTTCATTTTCATCGTCGTGTGCTTCATCCACATGAGCAGACAAGACGAAGAGTCAGGAAAAGCATACATATGCGAGCACCGAGCACTCTTCGGTATGTTGCCTATGAACATTTTTAGTTGATTCTTCCTTTGATAGCAACTTTTGGTGAGGAGTATCACACACTATGATTGTCACAAAAAACAAACCCAAATGAATGTATTGATTGAAATACAAATGCATACACCAATCTTTTCAACCATACATCTTTTATAACTTTAGATGCAGTGATGTATTCAACTTCATATGGGGACAAGGCCATAACTTGTTGTATATTAGCTTTCCAACTAAGACTCCATATTCCTTGTAATCACTACATTCAATTAATCATTTTTTATAACTCTATTCCAAGGTATGCTAGAGGAGTAAAAATTGTTTTAGATGCCATCCCAAACATACTCACATTATTCTTGATGGTTATTCCTTGTGACAAGAATAATTCTTGTTGATCTCTCCTCCAAAAATTTTTTTACTAGGGCTAAGATCCTTCATTAAAAACTCTGCATAGAGCACAACCTTCAATATTGTAATTTCTTCTTAAGTAAAACTATTTTATTTTGAGAACAATCTTTACTATCTACCATCTCTATAATGTTTTGCTCACTCATTAAAACTAAGGTAAATTTCAATATTGCTTTCATTATTAACTTACAATTATTTGATTAATAATTATGTAATTCAATTTTATTTTACTATTATTTGAAGATAATCAAGTAAAGAATGACTTCAAGAGGATCCTCAATGAGTTTCTCCACATAAATATTTAGAAATTTCAAATATAAGGAATACATATTTGAAGCGTTATTTTTCAAATAAGGATGAGAAAAGAATTGTCAATATAGAGATTGCTAAATTTTTTTATTATTTAGTGAACTTTGGTGGCCATGAGTCTTTGCGTGATAGGGGGAGAATAGATCCAAAGATGTGGTGGTTGATTCACGGAGCGTCAGCACCTCTACTTCAAACAATCGCCATCAAAATTCTTGGTTAAGTTTCATCTTTCTCTTTTTATGAACGAAATTAGAGCACATACTCTTTCATCTAATCAATGAAGAGAAACAAAATTATTTCACAACAGATTAAATATTTAGTTTATGTGCATACAAACCTTCTACTTCTATCAAGAAAGACTCTAACTTATATGGAAAGAGATAACAAGATGTGGGATGCTGCTGGAGATGGATTCGAGTCCCTTGATGAATGAGAATATTTGATATTGCTAATCTTTCACTTGATGAGCCTAAATTGAAAGCTATGATATTTATTGAAGATGATATAAAAGTTCAATGACAAACCCCTGAAGAAGCTAATCCTATCATTCATTCCATTGAATAGTTGAAACTTCATGTGCTAGCTAATTTTTATTTTTGTTTTTGATGTTGTATTAGACATTATATGCTTACTTTTATTTTGATAGTATAAGCTACAAGACTAAATTTCATGTTCTTTAGTTCCTTTTGTCATTTTAAATATTACGCTTTGCTTGTTTTCTTAATTTTAGTGTATGATTTATAAATTATAATGTTCTATCCGCGTCGTACCCAGGCCCTGTACTTTTAATAATTGACATTGTCCCGTATCAATATCGTATTATATCCATGTCGTTGTATTCGTATTATTACAACATAAATAATGATTATTCTATGTTATCCCTATTTAATAAAAAATCTACTATTTGGCTTCATCATTTTAGATTAGGATATCCATATTTTGATGTTTTAAAAAATTTGTATTCAAAACTTTTTTATGAGTTAAAAAATCAATCATTTCATTGTGAAACCTGTAAGTTAGCCAAGCATAAATAATTTTTTGTTTCAAAAAAAAAAAAAAAAAGTCATACTCCTTTCTACCTTATTCAGTGATATTTGGGGACCTAAAAAATTCCTAATATTTTAGGGGCCTGATGGTTTGTATTCTTAATTGATGATTGCACTCGAGTCTCTTAGATCTTTATTCTAAAAAATAAATCTGATATTAACACTATCCTTGCTATTTTTCACACCATGATCCAAAACAAATTCGGGGTGAAAATAAGAAAATTTCATTCCGATAATGTCAAAGGTTACTTTAACCAAACTCTATCCTCTTACTTTCAAAAGAAATGTATCATTCATGAGTTTCCTATGTTCACACCCCACAATAAAATGGAGTTCCAGAAAAAAAAAATGGTCACCTTCTTGCCTCCACTTGTGCACTTTTATTTCACAACAATGTATCCAAATCCTCTAGGGGGATGCTCTTCTAACTACCACATATCTCATAAACTGATTACCTTTAAAAACTTTGGGACTAAAAATACCAATGGATATCCTGTCTTCTTTTTGCCTTGAATTCCGAACACTTAACAACCTCACGCCTAGAATCTTTGGGCGCACTGCCTATGTTCATACTCACAGCTAAAATAGAGGAAAATTATATCCAAGAGCACTCAAATGTATCCTGCTCTCCCTAACAACCAATTATAACTGGCATATGAAACAATTTGATGTTAAAAATGCATTTCCTACATGGGGACTTGGAGGAAGAACTATTTATGAAGATTTCACCAGGATTCAAGGAGAATTCTGGGGGTGACAAAGTGTGTAGGTTAAAAAATGCTCTATATGGGCTAAAGAAGTCACCTAGAGCTTAGTTTGGAAGATTCTGAAAGGTCATATTGCTCAATGAATATCGATAAAGCCAAGGAGACCCCACACTATTCTTCAAGCACTTAGACTTAGGGGGAGTAATAGTTTTGTTAGTTTATGTGGATGATATCATCTTGATTGGGAATGATGAAAAGGAGAAAGTGATTCTAAGGAAATGTTTTTCCAAGGAATTTGAGATTAAAGAATTTGGTAGATTGAAATATTTTCTAGGAATTAAAGTGACCAACTACAATAGAGGAATCTTTATTTCATAATAGAATTATATTATTGATCTTCATAAAGAAACATTAAACTTGCTTGTAAATGAGCACCAATATTAGTAGAATCAAATCTCAAGTTGGGAGAAGCTAAAGAGGATCCAGACATATATAAGGGAGCTTACCAGAGACTTCTAGGAAAATTGATCTACTTTTCCCACACCAGGCCAGATATAATCTTTAATGTAATTATGGTTAGCCAGTTCATATAGAATCCAAAGCGGACTCATATGCAAGCAGCAAATACAATACGTCACTACCTTGAGGGAAATCCAGGAAAGGGGATTCTCTTCAGAAGAAAATTTGGAATAACCCCAAAAGCTTATATTGATGCAGATTAAGTAGGATCATAAGTAGATAGACGTTATACCTTAGGATACTGCACTCTTTGGAGGAAACCTATTTTCTTGGAGGAGTAAGAAACAAGAATGTGGTGGCAAGATCTAATGCAAAGGTAGTGTTCAGAGCTATGATCTTATGTATATGTGAGCTACTATGGATCAAATTGATTCTAGAAGGCCTAAGGATCAAATGGGAAGAACCCAAGAAGCTACACTGTGATAATAAATTAACAATCAATATAGGTCACAATCCTAGTTCAACATGATAAAACCAAGCATATAGAAGTGGACAAACATTTCATAAAGGAGAAATTAGACAGTGATCTTATCTGTATTTAGCATGTCTCGCCCGACCTGTCGCTCGCGTCTATGCCTTGCACGCTTCACTGCCTCGCTCGCGTTGATACCTCGCACATATCGCTTCCTCGGTTTCGTCAGATGCCTTGCTCGCGTTGTCTCCCTCGCTCGTGTTATCTTGGGTTGTTCACTTCTTCTGTGCAGAAAGGTCTCTAGGCGTCGTGTCTAGCAGAGTGCGTGCACGACGTATAGAGAGAAGCAGGGCGAATAGTAGAAAGCATTGCGTAGGTATTTTACTTAAATGCCCCAAGAAACAATCCTCTTCGGCTCTTTTCGTTAGTTTAAATGGTCAGGATCAAATTGGCTGAATTTTCAATAGTCGAGGGACTAAAATGAGGCTAAATACTCTGGGACTAAATTGAACATTTATTGATAGTCGGCAGACTATTTTGAGTTTTTACTCAATATTAAAATTCTTAATTGATGTTTATTTGGAACAAATATATATGCTTCCTCCCACCTTAACAAATGAATCTCAGTAAAATTTAATTGGATGAATCCAATTCTGGTTTGACCAAGTCACCTTCATATAAATGATTAAGGTTAGGCGGCTAGCTCAGACATTGAGTTCGGGTATCACCCACTACTACCTTCCATCATTAATTAACCAATATGAGCAAGTTTAGAGCAATATTAAAATCTCAATGCCAGTTAAAATTTTTAGTTTCATGCTTTGGATCAATGAAATTCACCCTTGAATCTAGTGAAAGCGTCATCAATGTTTGTGAAGAATTTCAGGGATATATTTTCATCTTGAGAGGAATATTTTGAGGTAAATGAATAAAGATGAGTTAGAGTTTAGCCAACACAACAAATTTTAAATTTATTATTAGAGAGGCTTATTTAAAGATTGGCATATGGTCAATTTAGGAATATTAAAATTATTAGTTAATTCCTATCTGGAACAAACAAAGATGATCGTTTCCACCTTGACATAAGAATCTCTACAAAATCTAATAGGACAAGTTTGCCTCTAGGGTGACCAAGTGTCTTTGCTAGATCTAATTGAGGTTAGGTGGCTAGTGTCACACCCTATTTTAACCCTCTACAGTCAATTTAGAGTGTAACAGAGGAGTATCTGAATAGGTATATTTCTGACTAATACCCATTCTAAACTACTTCTATCAAAATCAGGTGAATAGGAAGTAGCCTATTCAGACTATTCCAACATCTTAAGGTTTTCACATTTTAATCAAAATCTATATTTCATAATTGGAAGCATATTTAACATATCTAATAAACATATCAAGTAAACTACAGAGCTTTACTAAACTTTTTAAAATTTATTTATATATCCAAAAGTATCTGTACAGCTTCCTCTTGAACCTCTATGTACACCCAAAATGTATATACACTAAAAAGCTCAATCAACCTTCCTGCCTACTACAGTACAATCAATGCCAATGATCTAGAACTCAATGAAATACACAAATAATATATAAGAAATAATAAACATGTTTGCAATCAATTAAAAACACGTGAAAACTTCTATAATAGACATAAAATATATATAACATCAATTTCTGTTCTTCTTATTGTTCAACACATTTTATGCAATTCATATTATGATTATAGGATTTTGCACACTTATAATTTTCTAATTCAAGGTTGGGTTTGAATTCCCTATGTTCAGAATTAGACTGATCTCTCCTTCAAGGTTGAGTCTGAATTTTCAACTTTTAAAAGTCAGAGAGTAGACTTATCTCGTTAGATCTTTCTCCTTTACTTCTGCGGGCCTATCCCTCATATATAACATATCTCAATTACATTATGTTTTCATAGATAAGCATATGTTTGAACTCCTCATCTCAATTTAGCATCACAATTTTCTAGTAATATATGCTAATTATATATAACATGTTAAATGTAAAATGATTTCTATTACACTTACATTAAGTACACAAAAATGTTCTCATTTCTTACACTGCATGTTGGATATCTTATCTCGTTAGGAATTTGCTCTCTTCTAATACCCTGCCTTCTTTTTCTTCTATATACAACCTAAAGGAAAAGGAAATTCATATATGAATTCTTACCTTTAAACAAACAACAAGTTATGATACACTCAAAAATATAGAAGTCTTTACCTCTGCTAAATTTCTCCTCATTCACAAATTTTCTCACCTCTACTTCCCTTCTTTCACTTCCTTTTCTTCCTTACTCAAGCTCAGAAATTAGCTGCAGCAGCCTCAACACCAATTCCCGCTTGCCTCCCCCTCTGGCCGCGAATTTACCAGAGAATGGCGTGGATGGGAGGGGAAATAAATGAAAATGAAATGCTGTAGTTTAGTGCTTTAGGCAAACCTAATATAATAATAACACTAGTTTCCGCTAATGCTCTTATTACTATTCTCCTAATTCCACTAATAGCTAATGACAGCCATTGATTAAAGCTCTCAGAAAATCCGCCCATTACATGCTATTATTAGTGGAATTGTAGTGGGCTGAGATCTACTACAGTAATTTCAGATATTAGCAATTAAATCTTAAATTACTAATCTGCTACAGTAATGCATTTAATTAAATGTTAATTAACTATTAATGAATAATCAAGTAGTTATTTAAGCTAATAAATGAATTTAATTGAACTTATATATATACACTTATATATATCAAAAGGTTCAAAATTAAAATTAGAATTTAATGAAAATAACTTTGACGTTTTTAGTATGTGGGAGAAAATAGAGTAACATTGTAGACTTATCTTTCCTTTTTGACAAAAAATTGGGTATTGTAGCTAGGTAAGACAATGAGTTTGGGTAGCACTTGCTACCTCTTCCTATTATTAATTAACAAACATGGGCATGTTCATATCAATATTATAATTTAAAAACCACACAAAATTTTTAGTATTATGTTATGTATTGATGTGATTCCCCATTGAATCTAGTGATAGCATGCATCATTGTTGACAAAGAATGTAGGGGATCTATTCCTCATCTTGAGGTAAACATTTTTGGATAAATAACTAATTAATGACGAGTTAGAGTTTAGCTAATGCAACATATCAAAGAAGACTCAAGCTTTTAGCCTTTTTTGCAACTGAGGGTACATCCGTGGAAACTGAGGCCATCAGTTTGCTCCTCATTGCAGTAGGTTCTTGGGGACCTAGTCTCCTATTCTCCTGACAGTTGTGTGCAAAAGTAGCTTCCTCGCATGAGCTTAGGCCTGAACAACAAGAATATTTGTATGGGCTAGCTGATTATGTGTTGCTCGAGCCTATCCTAAACCCAATACACTGGCTTTTAGGCATTCATGGACTGCACTCAACCCCTCGGAATATGGTTCAATGTTAACTAAGCTAATTAGGGCTCACTTGGGGTTTGGTCCTGTCAAAATGAGTGTAATTGGCTTTTGATTAGGTTTTTTGTAGGTAGTTTTTTTTATCATCTCAACAAGGTGCATCTACATGAGTTTTTTATGCACAATATTTCATGGATAATGATGCAAAATAATTAAAAATAAAAAGATTAGGGGAAGGAGATTGTTATACTAAGTGCATTATCAGAAATGTAATAAAATATTCCATTCTCTAAAATAAGCTTCTTAAGTTGCTATCATCAACTTTGAAATCCATGTTTGGGAGAAAGAGATGATTACCTTGAGAAGCTTATTTGATCATGAAACTATAGTCTCATAGCAAGTAACAATAATTAAAAAAAGCAAGTAACAATAATTCTAGAAGTTAAACCTTCACTCCTTATCAACCATTAACCAAGTTTCCTCATCAATCCATAGTTTAGTCTGATTCCTTTTTTAATTTATTCTCAGGATTGTTCAGCTGCATTGGTATTTTTTAAGACACGGTATGCTGCAGTTGTGGCTTCTCGAGTTCTTCAATCATCAAACCCTATGTTATGGGTTACTGATTTGGCTCCGGAGCCTGATGACTTATACTGGTCAAACCTTTCAATACCGTACAGGCAACTTTGGATTCGCCGAATATCAATAGTGGTGGCTACTATTCTATTTTTGTTTCTGTTTCTCATCCCAGTTACATTTGTGCAAGGTCTTACACAGTTGGAGACATTACAGCAAAAACTCCCATTTCTAAGAGGTATACTAACAAAGTAAGTACCCTAAGTACTTCTTTGGCCGTAATGCTGTATTCACCTCTAATATTACAAATTCTTAAATAGGCACCTTAATTTATTATTTACTAAATTTTGATCTATTTACTTCAGATTTTTTTTTTGTTTTTTTGTTTTTGTTTTGTGCTTTTAGTTTATTCGCGTCTATTTTAGTGTCACTGGTGGAAATAGCACCTAGAGTTAAAACGAGTAAGGCATCTATAAAACATCTGATTTAGCAGTACAAAAACTGGTATTCAAGCTATCAACAATAAATAAATGGAGCTGTGATTGCAGAAATGATTAGATGAACTTTCACTGAGGTTTATTAAACTGTAAAATGTAATCAAGGCACGCTGGAAGAAAAGACAAATTCATATAGTCTACATATATTTATGTGCAATGAAGATCCTCCTGAGTTGGATAGTACTACTCCCACTTTCAGTTCCTACTGATTAGTTCCAGGCCATCTATAATCGTCCGCAGGTATAAACTGAATTTGTTAATAATTTGACATTCGAGGCTAGCAAGAGGAAGTCAATCTTTAACTTTGTCTACATTCCGCTAAGAACTTATGACTCTTTAAGGTTCAAGCCTGGGTAATAACAGTTATAGAAACATATTAAATCAATTTTTAGCTCCACTTTCTCCTTTATCTTCTCTCTGTCTCTCCCTCCCTTACCCACCAGCAAATATGGAAGCTTCTTATATTGCATGGTTGGGGTGTGTGTCGGACCTTAAACAGAGCCAACGTAGCCTTCACATCTTTTGTCAAGGTCGCAGCAACACATTGACTGCATAGTAGACTACCAATAACGAACAGTAAAGGGCCATGATTTTATTTAAGCCAATCATGGTTGTTATAAGTTAAACTATGGCAACAAAGTGGCATTTGGTAAAGTATAAGGGAGTTTAGTGGTATTTATTAAGTATTGAAAAAAAATGCATGTTTTACAAGTAAATTATCCATCATTGAGCATTATGTATGTTAAAATTATTTTAAAAAAAAGTGTATTGTGTCTAAATAGTATGGCACGCCTAAGAGCATGGTGAATTGGCGTGATTTTAAAAATATTTTGAAAAATAAATAATTTTTCTCTCTTTTAAAATGACAATTTGAAGGTAAATTTCTTTGTTGAAAAAGACAAACATGTTCTTTGTATTAAAGAAAATTTTTCTAGTCATTCAAAAACTTTTCTCAAATCTCAAAGCATAAGCAAACACAATTCATCATATATTATCAAATATCACCATAGAAGATTGCAACAAGTAAAATTACTGAAAAATGAAATTGTAGAAAATAAAGAATATGCATAGAAGATTGCAATAAGTAAAATTACTGAAAATTGAAACTGTAGACAATAAAGAATATGCAAACTGATGTGTAGTGTTTCACCCACTAATGAACTACATCTCAAGTTGGAGAAGGGAGCCAGGTTGGAGAAGGGAGCCAGGAGCGGCAGCTCAGGAGGCACATACAGGATGATGACCACCCACTTAGCACCCAAGGGTTCTGCAACAAGAGGATTTCATGAGACCACAATGGAGAAGACAGTAGGAGGAGGGAGCGGGGGAAATTTCAAGAGTTTAATAGAGAAGGAGATGCATGAGAAGAGTGCAAAGGGGTTGTGTTTCATGTGTGATAAGAGGTATACTCTAGGGCATAGGTGTAGGGACCGAACTCTATAGGTTCTCACCATTTGTGATGACGAGGAAACTGAGGAGGGAGGCGAGGGGGAAGCAGAGGAGGAGATGGAGGAGAAAGTGTATCTGAATCTGGCAGAGGTTTCCATGAACTCAATGGTATGATTCACCACGAATCATACCATGAATGTGAAAGGGGAGATAGGGGATAGGGAGGTGGTGGTTCTAATTAATAGTGGGGCTACCCACAATTTAATTTCCACTCAGCTTGTCAACCAACTGGGAGTGAAATTGGTGGATATCGGTTGTTACGGGGTGATGATGGGTACTAATATGGAGAAAGGCCCAAGGGATCTATAGAGAAGTAGTGTTGACCATTCAGGGGATTCAGGTGAGGGAGAAATTTCTCCCACAGGAGTTAGAAAGTACAGATTCATCCTGGGGATGAAGTGATTGCAGACCTTGGGGGGCACCAAGGTCAATTGGGGAGCACTCACGATGGAGCTATGATGTAGGCAAAGGGAGGGTCAAAACTGACGAGGACATCAAAAGATCAACGGCTGCGATCTAAAGTTTATTTTATTATTTTTTATTATGTCTTATGTATTAGTTAATGTTTTTCCCAATTTACCCTTAGGAGTGATCAAGTGGTGATGTAGCCCGAAGGGCATTTTAGTCTTTGTTATTTTCTTTTCATGAGGCCTATTTATAGGCTAGCTTTCTTATATTGAGGATGATGAATTATTGAATGAAAAAAAAGTTTTTGCTTGTTTGATCTCTTAGTGAGTTCATGAGGGAGAAGCCCGAGGAGGGTGATTTGCAATACCTGTCAATCTTTGGAAGAGTCCAAGATTCGCGGTTCTTACGATCTCTTTGTGAGTTCGTTATTTTACTTTTATCTTATTTGTTTTTCTTTCATCTCCTTTCTTCCCCTCTCCATCCACCACCAAGTGCTTAGCCTCCACCATCCAATCCCTCCACAAGCTCCTAGCCACCTCCACCCAAAGCCAAACCCGCCTCTTCCCTCTTGACCGCCGGCCCCACCCACACCTCAAATCATTATGATGATTTTAATCGTCATAATGACTCCCAAAATTGGCTCTTGCAATAAAGAAAGGAGTTAGGAAATTTTGAAATTCAAAAACTTTCCTTATTTGCAAAATCCAATTAAGGAAAGTTTTCATATTTTGAATCCCATCTAAATTCAATTTTCCCTCATAATTGGCCAAGCTTGTTTTGAAAACAAATAAAACACTTCCCACAATCCCCTCCCTCCTCTTCATGCCACCGGCCCCCTTTTCTTGGGCTTGGCTTGTGTTGTTTCCTCATTGAGCCCTCACCCTCTTTGAATTTGAAATCAAAATTTCAAATTTAATCCTCTCCAAATGCCTCATGGATTTTGAATTTCAAAATTCAAATCCCCCTTAATTACTTTCCTAAAATATATTTCTATTAATATGGAAACTTCTTGATTTGAATTCAAACTTATTTGAATTTCAAATTAATCCCATATTAATGAATCCTATTTTTGGAGACCCATTCAATCTCTAAAATCTGAAATTAATTCAGATTTAATCATATAATTAAATTGATTGCATGAGGACCATATACATCGAACTTAGACACAATTTCCCCCTCTCTCTCTTGGCCGGCCCCATGCTCCTCCTCTCCAATTAATTTTCTTTCCAAACCTAGGCCTAAATCAAAGGGAATTAACTCCTGTTTCCCTCAACTGTTGTCCACGCAATTCCCCACCAAACCCTTCCAGCTCACGTGCATCCAGAAGGAGGAAATCTTGATATTTTTCCTCGCCAACTGGCTGTCCAGATTTCTGGACAGCTTATAATTGCTGTCCAAAACTTCAGAACAGCAACGTTGATGTCCAGGATCTACCCAAGACCAGCCTCCTTGCTGTCCAGAGAATTCTGGACGTTTGGCATGTCAGCCTGCCCTCCCACAAACTTGGAAATTGCTGTCCCAGTTTTGTTCTCCTGCTGTCCAGAAAATCCAACAGCCTTCTAGTGCTGTTATGCCATCCGGCATACTCCCATTTGTTGCCCGGAAGACTCCATCGGCTGCCCGCCCATAGAACTTCGCCAAGATCAACCGCCACAATTCGGAACTTCCTCTGCGCACCTCAAACAAGACCTACGAACTTGACTATGGTGAACTCTTCCCCAAGTTTCCTATTTTCCTAGTTTATTTTTAATTGTGGTTATATTTTGACTCACAAAGATCATGTTTACTCTCCTCCGCTAAAGCTTAGTGTTTAGTAGGACTATGTGATGGGCATTTCATAGTATTAATCTTATTGTTAGCATAGAGATTTATTGTTGAAACCATTCACGTATGCAACGTTAGATTAAATTGATTGTTTTATGATCTTAACTTTTACGCGCGTGATTCGGCCTAAGCTTGTCTTACCGCTCTTTGTGTTTTCTTTTGTCGTTCAAAATCAACATAAAGTTTATAATTATTGTGCTCTAAATATTAAGTGTGCAAATTCATTAATTAGCTCATCTTCGCATGTACGTTTTTCATCAAAAACATTTTGGGTGAGCTTCAATAACCTCTACTAAAAAATAAGCTCATTAGTGTTGAGCTACTTCTTATTCAGCTCATTAATTTGAATTTAATTGGGTTCATTCCCCCTCTCTAATGGCCCTTTGATTTCCCCACCTAGCTCCCCTTCCCATGACTCTCTTTCCCCTTCCTTGGCCCTTCGGTTTTCCCTACCTGGCTGTTGGTTCCGGTTCCTGTGCCGCCCCTTCAGTTCCTCCCATGGCTGCTTGTTCTGTGGCTACTCTGCCCCTTAGGTTCCTCCCCTGGCTGCTTGTTTCGTGGCTGTTTTCCTGGTTTCCTGTGTTCCTTTTCGGGTGTTGTTCTGGAATAATTCTGGCCTTCTAATTCCTAAGTTCTAATTGGTTCTTTTGTGGGATGTTTGGCTGTTTGTTTTTCCTCTCTCCATCTATATTTAGGGGTTGTTTTAAAAGAGTGATATAATATGATTTTTGGAGATGAAAACCTGAGGGTTTTTCTTGGAAAAGCTTGAAAGCTTGTTCCACTTCTTTTCTCTCCTTCTTTTAAGAAAGCTTGCGAGCTTGTCCTCTCTTTGTCTTGGACTTCTATCCTCTTTCTTCTAACCGCAAGTTCGACGTCACTTGTATCTTTCTTCTCAAGCGATGTAAATGCAATTTTAGGAGTTTATGTTTTAAAAGTTTGTAAGTGTCGTTTTATGTTATAAAATTGTTATTTTTTTTTTGTTATTTGAAGAGTGTCTTTATATCTTTTTTGTGACCTAGGAAGTATTTTATTTTTGCTTGCAAAAATTAGGGGTTGTCCTAATTTTTGCTTGCATTAAGCTAAGGGTGGATGGAAGAAAGGTGGTGATCAGGGGAGATGCATGGCTATTTAAAGCCATGGTGTTACTCAAAATCATGGTGGGGAATATCCAAGAGGTAGGGGAAGGCTATTTAGTGGAGCTACACAAATTGGAGGGAGTTAGGTTAGAGGAGAGAGAGGGGACATACCCCTCTCCATACAACCGTTGATCTAGCAATTCCAGGAGGCGTTTCAGCCGCCTCAAGGATTACCTCCATCGAGAGAGTAGGGGCACGCTTTCACGTTGAAGGAAGGTGTGTCACCCATTAGCATCATGCCCTACAGATATCCTCAATTTCAAAAGGATGAGATTGAGAAGTTGATTAGAGAAATGCTGGAGGCAGGAATTATTAGACTCAATATCAGTCATTTTTCTAGTCTAGTGTTATTAGTGAAGAAAAAATATGGCAGTAGGAAGTTTTGTGTGGACTACAAGGCGATCAATAAAGAAACTTTGTCAGACAAGTTTCCTATACCAGTGATTGATGAACTGTTGGATGAACTAAGTAGAGCAGTAATGTTCACCAAGATAGATATGAAGTCAGGATATCATCAAATTAGAATGAAGATGGAAGATGTGCCAAAAACTGCCTTCAGGACTCATGAGGGGCATTATAAGTTCTTGGTGATGCCTTTTGGCCTTACTAATGCTCCAACCACATTTTAATCACTCATGAATAAGGTCTTCAGGCCCTATCTCAAGTGATTTGTTTTAGTGTTCTTTGATGACATCCTAGTTTATAGTAGGATAGAGGAGGAACATTGGGAGCACTTGAGGAGGGTGTTAGGGGTGTTGCAGGAACATCTATTGAGGGCCAATCTGAAGAAGTGCTATTTTGCCCAGACAAGTGTGGAGTATTTGGGTCATATTGTGTCCAAAGAAGGGGTGGCAGTAGATCAATAAAAAATTGAGGCTATGTTGAGATGATCATTACCTAAGAATCTGAGGGAGCTGAGATGATTCTTAGGGCTGACAGGATACTACAGGAGATTCGTGAAAGAGCACAGCACTATGACATGGCCATTGATAGACCAGTTGAAGAAGGATGTGTTCCTATGGGGGAAGGAGGCCACGACAGCTTTTGAGAGTTTCAAGAAGGCTATGACTATTGTGCCAGTCTTAGCTTTACTAGACTTCACTCAGGTATTCATAGTGGAGACATATTCTTCAGGGTATGAACTGGGGGTAGTGCTCACACAGAATCGTCTACCCATTGCTTGTTTCAACCAGGTTTTGACAGCTAGAGCCAGGTTAAAATCAATTTATGAGCGGGAATTGATGGTCATTGTATTAGCCTTTCAGAAGTGGCAGCCCTGTCTACTAGGTAGGTATTTCATTGTCAGAATATATCAGAGGAGCTTGAAGTACTTGCTGGAACTAAGGTTTTAAAGGCGAAATCGAGAATCGAGCCATTTTTTCTAAGCGAGGTAAGGCGTAAGCCTCGAGGCGGATCGAGGTGTAAGCCTCAAAACGATTAAAATAAATTAATTTAAAATTATAAATAATGACAAAAAATAACAAAATATTATGTCAACTATGAATTTGAAGATTTGTTTTAATAATTATTTGTACTACCAATAATAAAACAACATGAATACAACAATATACCGGTTTCACGGGGGTCCAAGGGGGCGCTGCCCCAGGAACAAAATTTTATTATAAGAGTAATTTTGAAATTATGCTTGTTTTTAAAGTTTGTAAGTTATTTGTATGGAAAGATACCGAGCGGTACCGAGCATGTACCGCTTGGTACCGAGCATGTACTGCTCGGTACTGAGTATACAAACATGTAGTGTTAAACAGTGGTCGAACAAGTAGTGTTACCTTCGGTTCGAGCTCCGACTTCACACGAAGCGTGACGAATCAAACCAGCGGTCGAACAGGAAGAAAGGTCGTTCCCAAGCACTCTTGCCGGATCGAAGAACTCACTTGTGGTCGAACACGAAGCAGCTCTCAAAAGGGACGAAGCGGAAGCAGCGCGCTCGAAAGATAAGGAATTTGTTCTTTGTTGTGAGCTCCATCGAATCCTATTGAGTCGTTGCCTCACGCTGCCTCGAGGCGTTACGCCTCGACGCGTACGCCTCGCTGAAAAAAATCGCACGCCTTGTCAAATACATTGAGGCTTAAGCCTCAAGGCGTCGGGTTAGTGCCTCGAACTGAGTCGCGCCTCTATTCGGACGCCTCAACCGCTTTTTTAATCGATGGCTGGAGCAGTGGATGGTGACGAAAGAGCATCAGAGGTGGTTGTCCAAATTGTTTGGTTATGATTTTGAAATCCAGTATAGGCCAGGAGTGGAGAACAAGACGACATATACTTTGTCCAGATGTATAGGGGAGTTATAGTAGTGTCAATCCCAATGATATTAGATTGGGAGGCCATCAAGGAGGAGAGCGCTCGAGATGAGGAGTTGGGGAAGATTAGGGCTCATTTATTGAGGAAAAGAGTAGCCACCCTGGGTATTCCTTGGAGGGGGAGAGACTTCTGTACCAAGGGTGGTTTGTGATGCCCAGGACATCAGTCCACATTCCACACTTGCTTCAGGAGTTCCATGGTAGCGCTATTTAGGTCACTTAGGGGTGCAGAAGACATAGGAGGATAGCTTTAAATTTATACTGGAAGGGGATGCATAAGGATGTGGAGGAGATGGTAGTCAGATGTGAGATCTGTTAGAGGAACAAGTACATAGCCATGTCTCGAAGAGGATTACTACAGTCGTAGCCTTACTAGGTTGAGTATGGGAGGAGATATCCTTGGATTTCATAGATGGACTTCCCCGATTAAAAGGGTTTATAGTGATCCTAGTGGTGGTGGATCGGTTGAGCAAGTATGTTAATTTCATTCCCCTATGTCATTCATACACTATAGTAATAGTGGCATTAGCTTTCATCAGAGAGGTAGTCAGACTGCATGGAGTACCAGAGGTTATAGTATCCAACATGGATAAGGTGTTCCTCAGCAACTTTTGGAGGGAGTTGTTCAGACTACATGGGACAATATTAAAGAGAAGCGCTGCTTACCACCCACAAACTGATGACCTAACAGAAGTGATCAACAGGAGCTTGGAGACTTACCTCAGATACTTTGTATCGGAGATACCCAAGTTATGGGCCAAATGGCTATCATGGGTGAGTATTGGTACACCACCTCTTATCACTCTGCTTCTCATATGACATCCTTCAAGGTGTTGTACGGAAGGAATCCACCTCACTTGGTACATTTTGGGCATAACAACACTCCAGTTTCTTTAATATAGGAGTACTTGGAGGAGAGGGACAAGGTATTCGAAGAATTGAAGAGGCATCTATTGAGAGCTCAACAGATTATAAAGAAACAGGTTGATGGACATAAGAAGGACATCCAATTCGTGGTAGGGGAAAGAGTGTTCTTGAAGCTCCAACCTTACAAGCAAAGGTCAATCTCCAACAAGAGGAACGAGAAGCTGGCTCCAAGATACTTTGGATCTTATGAGATAGTGGAAAGGATTGGATCAATGGCTTATTGGCTGAAACTACCAACAACGGCGAATATACACCTAGTGTTTTATGTATCTCAGCTGAGGAGGACAATTGGAGATTCAGCAAGCTCTGAGCTATTGGTGACACTAACTGAGGATTTAGAGGTGATTTTGGAACCCTTGGAGTTGATGGGGGTTCGCCAAAGAGAAGATGAAACTAAGGAAGTGCTGATCAAATGGAAGAACCTCCCAAACTACGACGTCGTATGGGAGCCATATGATAGGGTGAAACATCAGTTTTCTTGTTTCCACTTTGAGGATAAGGTAATTCTTTGGGAGGGCATAATTGTTAAGCCGGTTCAGACTGAACCGGTTCAATCCCAATCGGCCCTTATAGGGCTGATTCTCTGCTACAGGAGATAAACCCCCTTAGGGGGGGGGGGGGGATGAGCCCATGCTTAGGGGCCTGCTAGGCAATCCAATAGGGAATGAAGGGGAGGCTAAGAGAGGGAGGGAAAATTTGAATTTGGGATTTGAAATTAGAGAATTTTTGTATTAAATAGGAGTTGTCTAGGGTTAGGGTTATGCTTATTACTGTATTATCTTGGGTTTTTTTTGGGTGTTTTGGGCTTTAGATTCATCATCTAGAGATTGAGAGAGAACGATACTCCTCTCAAATTGAGGATCAATTGTATCTTTACTTGTTCTTGCTTTTGTTTCGATTCCTATAATATAATATACTGTTTTGGATTGTTTTCATTGAAGATATTGAGGTTTTCTCGTTGTTTTTATCAATCTTGTTAGTGTTTACTTGAAATACTCAAGTATTTCTTATCTGAATGCATTGTGTGAAATGCATCCAATAATTTATACCTATATAGGCCCCGACGAGCGTGTTGTAGGTACACATGTGATGTCTGAGAATGCCGTACAGGCTAAGAAATAAATTTAGATTCAAACTCGATTCTTTGTCGGCAAGTAGATAGAGTTAACAAGGTTCAATCAACAAAAATGTAACAACCTATGAACTCCTCGATGATGGTCGTATTGAATGTAAATTTTAACATGAGGGGTTCATATATTTCTTTAAATGCTCTCAAATTTTTATAAAATACAAGCATTTGCAAATGCCCATGAATACCCTGATGATGCTCGTGTTGAATATTTATCTTAATCGGAGGGGATCATATATTTTCAAATACCCTCAAACTTCCGCAAAATAAAAATATTTTTAAATTTCCTCAAAATCACCCCAATGATGAATGTGTTGACAGAAAATCTCAACCAGACAGGACCACAAATATCACAAGTATTTAAAATACCACCTAAACGCCCATAAAAATCCAAACTCCAGAGTACCAAAATCTGGATATTTAAAAAATGTAATAAACTATTAAAACAAACACCCATCCACCTTCCACAAAAGTTTGTCAAGCTGGATAAATTTGAAGACTATTCTAGCTCACAAAGAGCTAATGTCTAGTCAAGAATATCACTAGGATTCATTCTCAGTCAGTCTCTTGCTAGTAAAGATGTGGCACGTGTCCTTTAATCGATGTTTTTGCTACCAAATGGCATCACACCGTGGATTCCGCCACCAAATGGTGTCATAGATAAACGGTCAGGATCGGGACCCTCTAAACTGGGTGGTTCATCATAAAATGACACATTATATTATGGTCATGGTTAGAGCCTGTATGCTCCCCAACAACAACAACAACAACATCAAGCCTTTATCCCACTACGTGGGGTCGGCTACATGAATCCTTTTTCTCTATTGCATCCTATTAAAAGTCAAATTCTCGTTTAAATCTAATAAAGAAAGGTCATTCCTAATATTTTCTAACCAAGTCTTTTTAGGTCTACCCCTACCTTTCTTATACATAAGTCAAATCTAATACCTCTACTCTCCTAACCGGGTTATCGGAAGGTCGCCGTTTTATGTGACCAAACCATCTAAGGCGACTCTCTCTAATCTTATCTTCTACTGGAGCTACTCCAACCTTTTCACGTATATGCTCATTTCGCATCCTATCTCTAAGAGTAAAGCCACTCATCCACCTAAGCATCCTCATCTCTGCCACACTTAACTTAGTATTATGCTTCTATTTTAATGGCCAACATTCGGCACCATAAAGAATTGCAGGCCTTACTACCATCTTATAGAATTTTCCCTTAAGTTTGAGGGGTACATTTCTATCACAGAACAAGCCCGATGCATTCCTCCACTTCAACCATCCAACTTGAATTCTGCTGATAATATCCCCATCTATTTCACCATCACTTTGAACAATAGATCCAAGATATCTAAAATGTGTACTCTTATTAATAACTTGATCGCCCAAAGTCACAATCCCCTCACTAGGTCTATTACTAAAATTACACTCCATATATTCCGTTTTAGATCTTCTCAAGCGAAAACCTTTAGACTCTAAGGTTGACCTCCATAATTTAAGTTTACCTTCAACTCCCTCTCTAGTCTTATCAACAAGAAGAAAATCATCAGCAAAAAGCATACACCAAGGTACATCATCTTGCAAATGCCTAGTGAGAACATCCATGATTAAAGCAAAAAGATATGGGCTTAAGGTTGATCCTTGATGTAACCCAACCGAAATAGGGAAATACTTGGTCAAACCACCTTGTGTTTGAACACAAGTAATAGCTCCTGCATACATATCTTTAATGATTTGACTATAAGCATTATTGACTCCTTTCTTTTCAAGAACTCTCCATAGCACTTCTCTTGGAACTTTATCATATGCTTTTTCTAAATCAATAAATATCATATGCAGGTCCTCCTTATTTTATCTATATTTATCTATCAAACCTCTTAATAAATGTATGACTTCCATAGTCGACCTACCTGACATGAATCCAAATTGATTTTGAGAAACATTAATATCACGCCGCAACCTATGCTCCATAACTCGCTCCCATAGTTTTAAAGTATGACACATTAATTTGATACCTCTATAATTCCCACAATCTTGTGCATCACCTTTATTCTTAAAAATAGGAATTAACACACTCATTCTCCACTCATCTGGTATCTTTTTAGTCTTCAAAATAGTATTAAAAAGTTTAGTAAGCCAAGAAATTCCTTCATCTGCTAAGCATTTCCACACCTCTATTGGACTATCATCAGGTCCAACAGCTTTTCCACCCTTCATTTTCTTTAAAGCCTCTCTAACTTCAGTTTTACTAATACGCCGATAAAAACAGAAATTTTTATTTTCATTTAGGGTGCTAAGGTCACTATAGTCAATCTTATTTTCACAATCTTCATTAAAAAGTTTAGCAAAATATCTCATCCACCTTTGTTGAATATCATCTTCTAAGAAAAGTATTTTTTGATTTACATCCTTAATACACTTCACTTGAACTAAATCTTTACTACTCCTATCTCTTTGTTTGGCTAACTTATACATATATCTAGAGCCCGTATGCTCCCCAATGATATTAAATTCTTGAGATATGAATCAATAGAATATAATTGATAGGGCACAAAGCCCTCTGTCAGCTAAGGTGGATTTAAATTTGACCCCTTAGACAAGTATCCACCCTAGGTCTATAAGGTACCCTTGGACGACACAATCATGGCTACTTACAAGGATTCTTTTGTCGGGTTGGGTCGACTACTTCCTCTGACTAAGTAAACCAGGGACCGTGATGGTCTGAGACAACGTAACCATGAGATCTTGATCGGGCTGATCATCACTCTCCCCACCATCCGCTTTAAGTGCAAGATGGTGAAATCCAAATTTTAAATATCAAATCTTTCAAATACCCTAAACCAATGCTGCTACTATATGCTGAATATTATGTATCTACGGATACGATGTATTCATTCGACGACTAGCCTTAATTGAAAGTTCTATCTCGTGATCGGGAGGGGTAATTAACTATAGGGGCTTACACCTATGGAAACCAGAACTCAGATCATAAAGTCCTCGCAAAAAAGAGGGTGAAATCTCTGTGTGTGTCTTATCTTCAAACCCAATTTGCTTTCTGAAAATTTACCCTAGTACTAAATCCTTTAAAACTCCTCCCGAAAGCAAAAAAGTGAAAGGCACCGACAGGCTGGGGCGCGAATTTTCGAAGCCCACACCACTTTAATGGCCTTATCGATTTGTCTTATTGGTTTAACTTCCCATGGGGCCAGCCATCTCAAATGTACTCTTGTATGAGTATGCTTAATTTTGAAGTTTCTAAATTCCAACGGTTACACTAAAAGATATATTAATGTCTAAGAATTCAGTTTCATTCTATTTAAGGCATTTCAAAAGTATGCCTTTCACTATTATTGTTTGTTTTCATGGTTTATTTTTTTCTTTTGCCACATTATTGTAAGTTTCGATTTCTTATATTTGTTTGTTCAGTTTTTATTTAGTTTTTTGTACTGCTCTGCGACAGAGTGCCGAACTACTCTGGATAAGACTTGATGATGATTATGACTATACTTGAGTAGCGTTATCTTATAGGATCCATAATGAATTCTGGAGAATAATGATTTGCTCTTGATATATGCAAGTATTTTGTACGCAGGAAATACATGATCCAACTGGTAACTGGCTATCTTCCCAGTGTCATTTTGCTTCTATTTTTCTATGCTGTACCACCAACAATGATGCTATTTTCTACTGTGGAAGGAGCTATCTCCCGCAGTGGCAGAAAAAAGAGTGCATGTTGCAAAGTATTATACTTCACGATTTGGAATGTTTTCTTTGTCAACGTTCTATCTGCATCTGTTATCCATCAACTAATGTTCATTTCCCATCCAAAAGACATCCCTTTTGTTCTTGCTAGAACTTTACCTGGACAGGTAATTATTTCTGCAACGTTGTGGATGATATTGTGAAGCTCGTTGCTGGCCATATTAAGTTAGATATTTTTCATTATTTTCCATTAGAGGAAGTTAACATGATCTGCAACAGGGAATTTTGCTTTTGGAAACCCAATGTTAAATTAAATTTTTTTTTTTTAAGAAAATGTAGTAGAAAGTTTATGGGACAGGACTGCATGGTGAAAATTGCATCTACTTCTTAGTTTAAAGGTCCAAATCCATGCAATTCCTAAGAATTTTTGGTGGTACACTGCAAGTTCTCTCTGTTTATCTAGTATCTGTACCAACTCGCTGAAGAAATTTCTTAGCAAGTTGGTTTGAATTCATTTTTTTTCCCTGCTATTAACAAGAATAGAGCTATAGATGATAATATATTTTCTAGAAATAAAGCTGAATTGTTGAAATGAAAACGTATCTCAGGAGTAGTATTGAAAAAGCAAATAACTTGGACAATTAATAATAAATTTTATAAAACTATAATTAGACCAATAATATTTTATGGATTCAAGTATTGTGCAATGAAAATTTAAGCATAGAAATAACCCTAAACCCTAAACTATATATATATATATATATATATATATATATATATAAAGATAATGTGGTGGGTTTCTTGTATAGAATTATACTATCGGCATTGCAATGGCATTCTAGCCCTCCATCGTTAGTATTGCTCTACAATTATAAAATAAAATTTTATTAACCACTAATTCATAAGCAGTGATGTCCTTAGTCAAAAGTATTCTTTGGCATTAAGCTTAAGATGTAGTTAACCATAGGAGTTTCAACCAATGAGAAACCTCATCTCCCATATATAATATAAACTATTGATAATTCAAATTATTGTCTATGAGAAATCTTTGGAGAAGTAAAACAACCTTTGAAAACTCCATGCTAATCATCATCTAACCCCTAGCTCCAAAAGAGTTCGAGTCAGGGAGGGGCATTAAACTTGTGCTTATGTGATTCAGCAAGAAAATATTTCTCTCCATCTTTGGATATTATTGTTTCTTGTTCTCTCTGTGATGCAATCAAGGTGCTCTGTCCCTTCATTTGTTGTTCCTTGGCTACTATCTGGATGTTTCGGTTTTCCCCCCTTGGTGCTTCGGTTTTCCCCTCGGCAGCTATGTTGTTGCTTCGGTCCCCCCCCCCCCCCCCCCCCCCCCCCCCCCTATGCTATGTGGATGCTTCGCTTCCCCCTTTAGCGGTTGTCCCTTTGGTCCCTGTTTGCTGCAGTTTTCTAGGTGTTCCTATTGGCTATTTGGGAGGTGCATTAACTAGGTGTATTAATTATTTATTATTTCTTTTTTTACCCTATAAATGAGGTTGTTTGTTGCAGTTTTGGATATATGGATATGTGATGATTTTTGGAATGTAAAACCTACGGGTTTGTTCTAGCTTGCGAGCTAGCCTCGTTTCCCCTTCTTCTCTACTATTTCGTCTTGGTTTTCTACATCTTCTTCTCTATTTACGGTTCCCGCCTCATTTGTATATTTCTTCTCTTAATTAATATAAGTTGTAAGGTGTTGTGTTCTAGTATTGTTATATTATATATGTATTTGTCTATGTTTATGGTAAGAAAGACTTTTAGTTGCAATCATAATGTAATTTTTTTTTTGCACCAATTTGGTATTAGAGCTTTAGGTTGTTGGTCATGTCTTCCTTTCTTTTAAAAAAAATCAAAAACAAAAAAATGGAAAGCCAAATACTCAACAGGCCGAAGTTCCACCTCAATATGCAAAGGAGTCTGCATATTGTGAAAGTCAACCTTCTATATAGTTGATCTCATCAGGTGAGGATTTTCCACCATGGGAGAATTGATGCAATCAAGGTGCTCTGTCCTTTCAGTTGTTTTCCCTTAGCTGCTATCTAGATGTTTCAGTTTTCCCCCCTTGGTAAGCTTTGGTTTTCCCCTCCTCGGTAGCTGTGTTGTTGCTTCGGTTCCCCCCCCCCCTTTTTGCTATGTGGATGCTTCGTTTTCCCCCTTAGCGGCTGTCCCTTTGGTCACTGTTTGCTGCAGTTTTCTAAGTGTTCCTATTGGCTATTTGGGAGTTGCGTTAACTACATGTATAATTTTTTTTTTCTTTTTTTTTTTCTCTCCTATAAATGGGGTTGTTTGTGGCAGTTTTAGATGTATGGGTATGTCATGATTTTTGGAATGTAAAACCTCCGAGTTTGCTCTAGCTTGCAAGCTAGCCTCCTTGCCCCTTCCCTCTACTATTTTGTCTCGGTTTTCTACATCTTCTTCTCTATCAATGGTTTTTGCCCCATCTATATCTTTCTTCTCTTAATTAATATAAGTTGTAAGGTGTTGTGTTCTAGTATTGTTATATTATATATATGTTTGTTTATGGTAAGGAAGACTTTTAGTTGCAATCATAATGTAATTTTTTTGGTTGCACCACTCTGTCGCTTAGATTGATGTCATAGGTCTAATCAATGGTTCTTTCCGACTATCAGACTAGAGCATATCATTCAACCATTCCATCATATCAAAATATCCCCTTCAAGCAATAAGAATGCATATGCGAGTCTCTTCATGGATGATTACACTAGCTTTCAAACCCTTTTGACTACTCTGGTAGGTTTTTGCATGAATATTAAGCCTCAACAATGGCTGACAAATTGATCACAGTGGAACTTTCTCAAGGGCTGACCATGAAACTCCTGCATTTCATGCTAACTTCCATGGTGGTTGTAAATTGTAATATCCTGAAATTTAGGTAAAAGAAAATAATTTTATTTGAATTATCTTTTATTATAACAGTTCAATTATTTTTAATTAAACACAATTAGATAATTTACAAATTCTGAATAGGTGCTTTTATTGGATGGGAAGCTTAGGAATCAGTTATCATGGTGAACCCCATTCTCTTATTCCTTTATCTGATTTGGAAGGCACGCATGCAGAAAACAGTGCATAGGAAAAAGGAAATATTATGTTTATTAATGTGGCACTCTACAATACTGATAAGGGATATTGTGGTGGAGTCATTCATTCAACCTGGGGGCAATCAAGTGCAAACAGAGATAACAATGGGGAACCCCACCCCATATGTAGCCAAGGAAGTATTTCCTGAACAAAATGGAGCAAGGCCCATCTAAACAATCAAGTGACAAGAAAGCAAGTCCAGCAGTTAAATAACACTGTCAAGGTTGCACCTCTTCTCACCCAGTTAAAGAGGCCTAAAATATTTTCTACAGCCTTTCACCGCCTGGAGAAACACCCGTTGTAGAGAAGAAGCCAATACTTTAATAAGTCAGCAACCCTAGTTGCTTGTTCAGCTTTTAATCTGCCTACCTCTCCTTAGGAAGGGAGCATGATTTTGATGGATCCTCGCCAAGAAATCTAGGATGGGGAAGAAATAAGACGAAGTCCCACCACTAGATGAAGTTGATGATGAAATCATCTCTTCCTGCCCACAATAAGTACCAAATGCTTGTGAGAACCATAGCCTAGAAGGCACGGATAAAGAACAAACGATTGAGCAGTGAACAAGGCTATAAAGGGGAAAATTCTCAAAATCCATCTTCCAATATCTACAAAGTTTTACAAACTTTTACAAAGGCACCTAAGCCTTATAAACCCCTAAAACACGAGTAGATCTATGACTCATAGGGGGATGGATAACTTCTTATGAAGTTCCGTTAAGAGAATAAAACTGTGAGGCTTTTTAGATCAAAGCGAATAATATGTCTACAAATGAGACTTTGGCCTGTTATGATATAAAGATTTTGTTGATTAGTATCTGTTTGAGGTTCATCTTAACGTACGCTATGCAGGCGTTACTTAGTTGGTAGTCATTCAGAAGACATTTCAAACTGTCACCCATTACTCTACTGTTATTTTTCTGATGAAATTTGTAAGAGTGCTAATCAATTTGTTTGTCAAAATCTCAGTCATCCCTTGGCACTTGATCCCACTGTCAAGATGAGAATCCGTGGGAGACTCACCTGGATCACGCCAATCTCCTTCTATATTTGGGTGGCTGAATTAAGAAGGATTATATTGAGGCAATTATGTATCAATTAGAAGTTATTTGTTTCTTTATTAAGACATCTTGTATAGATTTATAAATAGGAATAATTTTGTATAATAATTAGAAGGCATATTTTTCCCTCTAAAATTCTATGAATTCTAACATGGTATCAGAGCCATAATGGGAAGAGGGAACCATCGAAGTCTGAAGCCGCAACGGAAGCCTCGATCCTCCTCGTGGAAGAAGAAGACGAAGTCGGTGATCCTCCTCAAGGAAGAAGAAATCGAAACTTTGCCCTCGACGGAAGCCTCATAGAAGGAATAAGAAGCCGAAGACTCGCCCTAAGCCGCAGATGGAACCCCTGTCGACAAAAGCTTGCCAACCGACGTCGAAGTTGAGCGGAAGACGCTGGATCCGATCAAAGGGGCTCCCGATCCAAATGTCGTAACATCCGATCAAACATGGAGGGAAAGTCGTCGAAGGAGCGTAGTTGAACAGCCACAAAGGAGCCAAAGAAGCATCACTTGCCTACACCTCTTGTGAAGCAACGAAGCCTTGCGACCGAAGCCAAGGTCGCAAACAGAGCTTACGACGCGGACAAAGCTTCATTGCCCATACGACAAAGTCGAAGTGTGTGAACGAAGCCATAGATAGAGGCAGATAGAGCATTACTGACATATGTTGAAGACGGATGCCGATACGCCGAAGACAGGCGCCGCAGAATCCACAGTTGGTGCCGCAAGAAGCTACCAACACTGCTCTCATGCTGACGCCGAAACCAAAAGTTGTTCGGGATGGAGAAAGGAGATACTCACGCATGCGCCTTACCTGCTGTTCGATTCGAGTTTTAAAACTCGGCTCTGTTCAGTTTATTAAACCAAGCAGTTCTATTTATTAAACCAAGAGATTTGGAAAAAAAAGTCTTAAATTAGATCTGATTAAGACCTGATATCAGCCTTATTGCTGACATAACCAAATCAGTCTTTATTGATGACATAATCAAATCAACCTTTATTGCTGATATAATCAAATCAGCCTTTATTGCTAATATAATCAAATTAGCCTTTATTGTTGTTCTAGCACCACAATGTCTGAAGAAAATTCAATATAGAGTTTTCATCAAATAGAAGAATCTATGATACACCAAGGACAGGGTCCTCCAAAGCACGCAACATTCCTATCGCCTAAATGGGAAGAACCATCTAAAGTGGTCTCAATTTGTGAAGACCTACTTAAAAGGGAAAGACAAATTCCTACCACCGGCCTTCATTGCTGGAATTCTGAGGAATACAAAGTTCCCACCACCGGCCTTCATTGCTGAAATTTTGAGGAATACAATTTCCCACAACTGGCCTTCATTGCCAAAATTCTAAGGAATATTGGTCTTTCAACCGGCCTTCATTGTCGGAATTTTGAGGATAGGTTCCCATCACCGGCCTTCATTGCCTGCTTTCTCTTGCATTTGTTATCCTATCTATAACCAATGCAGCCTTCATTGTTGCCCTGCTCAACATAGCCTTCATTAATACCCCACACCTTGCAAGCTTGATTGATATAGCCTTCATCGCTATCATTTTTTGTCGTCACAATGTCTGAAGCTAATTCCTCCCAAAGTTTTGACCAAATAGAGGACTATATAGTGTACCAAGGGACTTGTTAGCTCTACATCTGTGCGACTAATTCCAAGCTGGGAATGAAAGATCTATATTCTCCAGCTTGAGGGGGGTGTCAAAATCTCAGTCATTCCTTGGCACTTGATCCCACGGTCAGGACGAGAATCCGTGGGAGACTCACCTGGATCACACCAATCTCCTTCTATATTTGGATAGCTGAATTAAGAAGGATTATATTGAGGCAATTATGTATCAATTAGAAATTATTTATTTCTTTATTAAGACATCTTGTAAAGATCTATAAATAGAGATAATTTTGTATAATAATTAGAAGACATTTTTCCCTCTAAAATTCTATGAATTCTAACACCTTGCCATTGACTAGACAGAGTAGTGGGTATTCTGAGCTATTGAGGAGAGTTTAGAACAGGGATGCCAGAGGATATCATTAATCCAACTACCATAATAAAGTTTTAGCCCTTTCCATTCCTAGTCATGCAATTTGAAGAATATTAGATGCATCATTACCTGAAATGAATCTTTCCAGAAGTTCTATGCATTCTAACCTTCATAGAACTTCTGTTAGTGGTCTTTCTGTTACGTTAGTCATTTACTGATTTTTTTTCCTCCAGGACAATAATTTCTGACATGAAATCTGCACCACAGACTTCGTTGCTATTCTTGTCTCAGAAAAATTGAAGCTAAACAATCAAAAGCTTCCCGTTACCGTGATTTTGATGAACTTTCCCCGTCTTATAGTGAATCTTAAATGGAGGAAAGGTAGCTGATATAAAACTGAAAAAAGTGAAAGGAGGGATGTGTAACCTATCCATATAGATAGAGAGAAAGAATCTTACAATTTCTTTTTTGAGATCAAATATGACATCAGCTCTTTTTTATCCTATATGTATTTGCTTCCAAGATTTTTCTCAGCGCGTTATCTTACAAATTTTGCTTGCTGGAATGTCGTAAGTGGCTTTGTTTTTATGCTCTCGGTAAAATACTATTTATGTGCTCAAAGTGAGACAAATATTCTTTTGATATATTTCTTTTCCTTTTACAGGCTACCTTTTTTATTACTTATGTCTTGACTTCAGGCTGGACAAGTTTATGTGCTGAACTAGTACAATGTTTTCCCCTTACTTATAATCTGCTACAAAAGTATGTATTCAGAAAAAAGTTAGATGATCCAAATATGGTGCCAACATTCCCATATCACACTGAAGTTCCGAGAGTCTTGCTTTTTGGGCTTCTCGGATTCACATGTTCTATTTTGGCACCATTGATATTGCCATTCTTGATGGTGTATTTCTTGCTTGGCTACTTGATATATCGCAACCAGGTTAGCACTTGATGAGCTTTGTAGCATTAATCAGATATCACAATATTTACTCTAGCCTAAATCTTTCCATTGTGAGAGAGACATTCGTTTATATGCATCTTAATTCTGAATTAATGAAAGGCCTTGTGGTATGCTATTTTTTGCTTAAGCCGCATATTTCTTTTAGTGAAGTTTTTTTTTTTTAGAAGTGAAGAGTTGGATTGATGAAGACAATTTTTATAATATGAGGGCCTAAAATTAGTAAAATGAAACAAAATAAAATGTATACATTTAAATGCATTTGAAATTACTAAGTACTAATCAATATTTTTTAAAAAACAAGTGTTATTGTTAACTATAAATGATTAGTTTAAGAAAATTGAAGGCATGTTAACAGAATAGTGATATTAAACTGGAAGTAACTTCCATCTTTTATATGTATATGGGGTTTTATATGCATAATATTCAAAACTATCTTATTTACGTATTTAACACCCAAAACTTTATATTTAATATCATAACACTTAATTATGTAAGCAACATCAAAAATATCATTTTCTATTAACTTCTTGTTAACTTCATATTGCCTTTCTCACAGTACGACTTCCTCAACTCTTCTTCATGATCGAGGATTTCAAGATTGCATATATTGGGTCCTGTTGATAGTCTCCACAAAAATATCTTATCACAACTTCCTCCAATTTTCTTTGTTATCGATATATTTTTCTAGTTCCATTGATGGCCTTCCTCTAGTGAGATCCCATTGTGACATTCTCTTCTCTTTTTTTTTCAAAATTGCACACGCGGCCAATGGGCCCATTGATTTCCTTCCCTAGTGAGATCCCATTGCGCCTTCCTCACCTCTTATTTAACGTGCGTGAGGCGGAGTTTATAGAGTGGCAGATTAAGTAATAGTGATGTTCAAGTGTTATATAAATATGATAGTTTTGAGTCTTATGTATATAAATTTTCAAATATACATTAGCATTGAAATAAGTTTTGATTGTAATATAACACACTTATTTAATCAAAATTAAAAAAAAAAAACAATAAAATGAAGCATATTTTAAAATACAATATTATTTAATAATTAGAAAATAAACTAATTATTATAAAATGATGCACTTCCTAACCATAACTAATTAGGATAATTCATAACTTAACTTTCTTTGAATTAGGTCTGATTAAATTTTGTTTGGAGTTAATAATTATAAGATTTTTTTCTAATATGAAAATAATTCTTTGGGCAATAAACTTAATGAAATAGCTTAATCTAATATATTATATAGGCTTCCTAACTTTTAGACAAATAATATGCTTGAAAAAGAATAAAATCATATATGTGTTATTAGTTGCACTTTCCACAGCTGGTTACTTGCTGATTCTTTTCATTCTGCAGATGCTTAATGTTTATCGTACAAAATATGAGAGTGGGGGACAACTATGGCCCGTTGTGCACAACTCCACAATCTTCTCCCTTGTCCTTGCACAGATAATAGCCCTCGGAGTATTCGGAATAAAGAAATCAACGGTTGCATCAGGTCTAGTCGTCCCTCTTGTGATATTCACCCTCCTTTTCCATGAGTACTGTAGGAAACGCTTCCTCCCAATATTCAAAAACTTCTCTGCACAGGTTGGCTCCCTGCTTGTTTTGTACAACTCTGCTGTAAGCCAAATGCTTAACCATGAGGCTATGAACCTTGGCTTTGAAACGTATCTTTCTAGCTGCATGTTTTGCATTCTTATCAAAGAGGAAATGAACTATATGTTCCTTGCGAAATGCCTTGCTATCTGTTATTCTCATTCATAAACTGACGTAATTTTGGACCCTTGCAGGCCCTCGTTGAGATGGATAGAGAGGATGAGATGTCTGGAAAGATGGAAGAAATCCACCTGCTACTTCAATCTGCTTATTCTCAGCCTGCACCCAAAGATAAAGATGAAGATGATGTGGTTGATGAGGGTGGAGACGGTGGAGCGGAGAACTCTGCTTCAGTAATTTGATTTTACTACAAGCAAATGAGCTGATTTTGTTTTGCGACGTGCTTGGTGCCATTTTTAGTCATATTCTAGCTCATCAATGTAAGGATCTCCTTCCTCCAGGAGCCACCTGGACAGAACCGTTTCCTTGGCTTGTAAATCTTAGTTGATCCAAGTATTAATTTCATTTTTTTAAGTGCAATAATGTTTAAAATTGTCAGCTTACCACAGCATTTTTCTAGGTTACTGGCAATCTCGCACCATGAATTCTACTAGTGAATAAGAACATGATCCTCGTGCATGAAATCTTCATTGCGCTACTAAGCCTGCCAATGAGTGTTTGGACTGCAGACAGAATGCAAAACCTCAGGTCTTTTGTTTGTTGCATAACTAGATGGTAGACTAAGATAGATATAGTCTCATCAAGCTCAAGTTGTAACTTTGACTTGCCATTATCTTTTTCTATTGAGTAAATTAGACCAGTTTCTGCTGTCTGAGATGTTTGCAGCATATATCATAAACTATATGGTCGAATTTGGCTAAACAATTAACCCAATAATACTATGTATGCAAGCTCAAAAAATCATTTATAGCTGAACAGCTCACCTTATAATCTCATGAACCTCAACATTACTAATCATCATTGGAGATAACATGAAGGCAAATAGGTCCAAAACAATCAACATCAAAATGATAACAATAGTTTCGCCTTCCAACAAATTGAGACCTTCATCCATTGCAAAATCAATTATGACAATTAGCCTCTAAAAAGTAAATGTTTTATGTTTGCATATACGAAATATGAGACCGATTGTAATTTTTCAAAAAAAAAAATTTAGTTCTTTCTCAAAATGTTATGGCTGTTAGCTTTTGAATTCTTCAAATAGGATACAGTGTTGACCATCTATTTTTGAAAGAATTGATTTTCTGTCCGGAGCGAGCAGGATGATAATGGATTGAAAATTTTTTATCACCATTGTTCAAATTCAAAAATAATTGGGTAAGATAAAATGTATTGAATGAGCTCAAAAAAAAAAAAAAATTTATCTTTGTCATATTGTAATGATTACATAATGAATTTAATCCATTAAGATATAGACATGCTAGAAGAAATGGCTTTCTGCAATATACCACTTGCTTGTTTTGGTTATACAACAGTCTAATAGCTTAAGGAAAAGATATAGCATGCTTTAGACACCTTTACCTGTTCCTTCCAAACTTTGGGAAGATGTTAACATGAATTTTATATTAAGACTATCATAATACTATTAACAAGTCTAATATAATCAAATTATATTATAATAAACTGGTTAATTTTTATAGCTTACCCAAAATCATTATGGCTAATAAGGATGGAAAATTCACTGAGTTATTACTTTAATTTATTATAACAAAAAACAGGACAAGAATCCACTTAAAATACAATGGCCTAAAACCATGTGGATAAAGATTGAAAGGGGCTAGGTGTTTGCTATATGGTACCTTTTCCTCTATCAGAAAACTAAAAGTTATAGAAAATCCTTGGCCCCGCTCCTCGGCACCATAATGGCTGCTCTAATGGAAATAAACTTTGTATTGAGATATACTAATAGATACAACTCGGTTATGACTTTGGGAGTACACACAAGAAATATTATATCAAATGGAATCCCTCACAAGTAATTCATTTGTTCTACAAATTTCTATATTCCATGCCCAAGAGAGCATTCAACAACAAACAAGAAATATAAGCCAAATCGTTTTGCTTACATGCGATGAGCTGCAATTCAGTCTCCGGTAAGTTGCAGGGCATCCACTTCTTCCTTATTCTGAATAATTTTAGCTTGTTTCATCTCTTTTGCCAGCCATAAGATTTGCATCAATCCACCATTACCAATGTGGCAGAAAAGCACCCACCCTGGTAATCTGAACCTCAAATAAATGAATCTCAGAGTCGCAAAAAATAATCCAATGCCCCAAACTTCTTTCATATTATTTCCACCCTGTTCAGCGTCCATGAAATCATGAATAAGTTACACAACAACAACAACAACAAAAGAATGTTTCACGAGTTTTACTGTTCTACCATCATCTTAAGTTGTTAACCTAAAGGGATTTCTAAAATTTGGTAGAAACTAACCTTTACATTGCTTTCAAAGAGCTCTTGACAGAATCCATTCAATAAGTCTGCCAGAAGTACACCTATGAATAGACCCAACGGAACCACGAGCTCTCTGCCAGCAAAAACTGCCATGAGGGCATCATACACTGAACTGAAAATAAGCAGCGCAATAAGGGACCATGTAAGTGCGTTCTTTCCAACAACAAGAAGGCGCTCCTCAACCATCAATTTTGCTTTCTCCCAGGGAAATTCTTTTATGGCTTGTGGAGAGGCATCCAAAATTTGGCCTGCCAAATTGTGCAAGTAAGATGAAAACTTGGTCAGATAATCAATATGTTTACCAGTTGAAGCCTTTATTGAGCATGCTATCGGAACCAGCCTATAAAGGGATCTTGCCCTTCCCGTGAAGCTATTATGACAAAGTAGGTCCCTCTTACTGTAGTTGATTGAACCCTGTTAAAAATTTAATCAAATCAAATAAATATTTGAAAAAGAAAAACAAATCCAGAGGAAGGATTAGATATTTTAAAATGGAGACTAATAATCTTTAAGAGAAAAATAATAATAATTTAAATAGATAATAAACAAATAAAGAATACGGGCTAGTATAATTTATCATAATCTTGACAGAAGTCTAAAAGAAACCATTTGATACAATAACCAATAGTTACATGATCCATCCTAAAGCATACTATACTTATACTACTAAAATGATAATTTCTACTTAAACAGTATCCTTTGTTCGCACAACGTATGAATCATAAAACATGTTTAATCCGAAAAGAAAGCTTAAGAAAATCAATTGTACCTCTTTATTCTCATGAAACCTGAAAAAGATAGAAAAGAGGACTTCAATCTACCTCTTTAAGAATCCACATTTTAGATTTTTTTTTATGTTGAGTATTGCCTAAGATGTTAACCTATGTCATGTAAATTTTTTTTTCTGCGAAACATCTATCAAATTACCTTTGGTCAACCAATTTTTCTTTGCATTCAATCTATGTTATTGTTACAAACCGGCATTAGGTGGTCCATTTTCTACATTTTGGCTAAGCCTATTTTTCACTCTCATCTTTAATAAATACTAATCATTTCTCAATCTACCTTTTCCTATTTTATTAGGCATCCATTTAGAAATATATTTTTATCACACTCAAATTGGCTATAAATGAAACTATCCAAAACTATGATTATTGAAACATAATCAAACTAATTACAAATTTACTAAATATACCTGTAAGTTCCCATGATATTCTCTTACTGCAAAGCAATCTTGAGGCCTTTTTTTTTTTCATTTTAGCCACTGTCTTAACACTTAAAGACATATCCTTCTCATCCACAAATATTCCAAGATACTTAAAATAGTCAAACTTAATATCATTTTATCTTCTAGTAGTATTGGCCAATAATAATTGAGAACACACCCACTTAAATGAAATATCAATGGAGAAGCTCGCCATCAACTATAAACTAATTGTAAGTATAAGAATAAAATTGAAGAACCTAATGAATGAACATTATTCTACATAATGCTTTCATGGAATGGCGTGTAAGAAGAGTAAGAATATTCACTTCAACATTTGCAGAGCATAATAATAGAATAATAGTGAGAATACTTCTCTTGATGATGGCTTGCTCTTCTTAATTATTCTTGCTTGGATCACCTCCTTCTTGTTCCTTGCTTCTTATCTTTGGCTTGTTCTCTTGAATGCCTCGTTGAAATGCTTTCCAGCTTCTTCATGGCATACACCAAACCTCCCCTTCCTTCCTCCCAATTTAAGTATCCAGAGAACAAACATAAATACATATACAAGTAGGCGAGAATAGAATAGAAAAATTTAAATATATGTCCAATTTAAATCAAGAAATACCAAATAAGGCAAACTTCATGTGTTTCTCGAATTTATACTAAGAAACAAGATTTGCTTTCTCAGGTGAGCTCAAATCGCTTCCATTTTCAAATCGCTTCCATTTGTCGCCATCAAACTTGTGGGCTATCACAAAAGCGAGTTGTAATTGAGTGACTATGATGATTTTCATGCACCTTTTTAAACTCCATTCAACCCATAAACTTATCACCTTGTGACCCACCATGAAATTCAAAAGTATAGATCTTGAACCCATATTCCCAGCATCATAAATCATCTCGATGAGGTGGAGAACAACAAAAGGATTTTATGACAAATCATCATAAACCTCCGCAAATTTGTGCTCAACAGGTTGGAGTTGTTATTGGAAAAGCAATCAATTATTGAATTAAGGCTTGAACCTATTGTTTTAAATGAGCAAAGTCATCGTGATGTAGTACCTCCTCCATCGGTACCTTTGGTAGACATTTTAATGGTGTGATATAGGACCACAAGAATTTGATACCAACAGATGTAAGCATTCCTTTCAATTGACAGTTCAAATGCAGCAAACCAAAACAAATGAAATATATATATATATATATATATAATCACAAAAGAAGAGAGAAATGATCTTCTTGAAACCGGGACATAGAAAATGCAATGTTTTCTTTCTCTCTAGCATACACAACAACAACAACAACAACAACAACAACAACAACAACATCATCATCATCATCATCATCATCATCATCATCATCATCAATCCTTTATCCCACTATGTGGGGTCGGCTACATGAACCCTTTTTCTCCATTGTACCTCTCTACGTAAAAACAAAATAACCAAGCTTCCCCTAGTTAATACAAAGCCAATTATAGGCAAACAAAAAAAAATTATATAAAGGCCTTTAAAAATTCAAGTGTTATTCGACAAGCACTCCATCAATTTAGGTCTCGGCATAATAAGTAGGGAGAGCACCTTCATTGAAAATGATATATAGTTCTCATTTCAAGAGTTAAATGGTTAATTCCTGTCCAATTTCAAACACTAATTGTGAACTTGAGGAGGAACACATACTTATTGATGACAAAGATAAGAAAAAGCAAGTTCAACAAGAAGTCATATGCTGGTAAAATCAAAGATGTTGATATAATTTCAAGTGTAGATCAAATTAATCGTTTTTGTTCAGGTGGTGTTCCAGGTGGTGTTCCAAGTGGACATATCAATCATTAAAATGAATTTAGAACATCTAATCCTTATGGTGTAGAACAGACTCTAGAAAATTGGAATTTGTCCAAGAATAAAAACTAGCAGATAAATACAGATGCCTGCTTAAATTCTCTCATGCAAATTACACTGCATTTGATCTTTCTGCTACAGAGAAGCTTCGTGAAAGTTATGAACCAATAAGTTTTCAAACAAGCTACATCAGGAATTGACGAATATTCTTGTTTGAAAACCTTTACACCAAAAAAATGAGTTGTAAATGAATTTTTAAAAGAAAGGAGCTTCATAGATTGAAAGAATCAGGTTTAAGTTGAGGCTAGTAACTCGAGGCTTTTCTCAAAGTGAAAGGATTGATTATTCAGAGGTGTTTTGTCCTATGGCCAAGCATAAATTTTGCTTGTCTCAAGAAAATTAAAAATATGTTTCTTGTCGGATGCATGCAAAGATTGTTTTCTTTCATGGATAATTGGAAGAAAAAAATCTAAATAAATCAACCACTTAGTCTGAAGAGAAATATGGAAACAATATGGTGTTCTTGTTAAAGAGGTTATTGTATGGGTTTCAACAGTCTCCTCCATCAATGTTATAAAAAATTTGATGAGTTTATGAGCAATATATACTTTGGAGAAGTCTCCATGATAGTTTTGTATATCTAAGAAAGTCTCTTGTAGGAAATGATATGCTAATGAAAGTAAAGATGAGAGAAGTAATGAGGATGAAACTTGAACTTATGTAGGAATTTGAAATAAAAGATTTGGGATCAGCTAAGCATATATTAAGCATTGAGATTGTGATTATGACAAGGGAACTCTTTTCTTATCTAAAATGGGGTATGCAAAAAGTTCGTTAAAGAGGTTCAACATGGATAATTCAATACACCTTTGGCTCAACATTTTAAGCTCTAGAACTGATGAAGAAATCATTCATATGAAATAGATGCCTTATTGTAATGTTGTTGGGTGCTTGAAAACTTGAAAGCTAATATTTAATTTATTCTATGTAAAAGGTAAAAATTTAAAATAATAATAATAAAAGAAACACGAGTAACCTCAATTGAGCTACACAAAATAGATGACAACTGAAATTTATTGTATCTTTAAAATGACCTTAGATAGTTTGAGAACCTTAAAAAATAAAAGCTTCCATAGAAGCATTGTTTTCTCTTCCATTTGGCTACATATTACATGAAACAAACAAAAGTGCAGTTTTCCCCCAATCGCCAAAGTTCTAAATCCAAACCATAAAATCCGCATAGTTATTCAGATTAAAATAATCGTCATAAATCCATTTACAGCAAAAGGACTTGATAGACTCAGACATACCAAAAAATCCTGAAGGATTCAAGACATGGGGCATAAACAGAAGAAAGCTTACCCTAGGTTCAAAACCGAAGGGAAGTTTTGCGGAAGTGGTGAGAACAAGCGTCATATTCTCTTCCCTACTCGTGCCTCTGTACTTTTCTCTCCCTCTCCCCGTCACTCTCTCTCTCTCTCGGGAGAAATTATTGTGTACGCAGCATCCGAATACAATTCTGCGGGGCACAGGGTTTCGGCCTTTAGGGCTTAACTCATCGTAAAGAATGACAGAAAAGCGAGACCAAGCTCAGCGCTGGAAAACATATACTCTCCTCGTGGCTATTGGGGCCCAATTACTGTACTGGGCTTCAAAGCCCATTCAGAATTATTTAAGAAATGGACTGTTTCGGTTACCCAGCTAGGGGTAAAAGATGGCATATATATATATATATATATATATATATATATATATATATATATATATATATATATATATATAGACGTCATCAGAAAATTATCTTGATCGGACATGAATCTTAAATCGCCGAATTCTGACATCATTAAGACCTTCAAATATCTGACTAACGGTACACGAAAAGGGATTCAATATCGGCCATCCATCCAACCACTTCCCATTTACCCTTGATCTCTCACCTATTTACGGGTCATGCCACTTCAGAAATTCATAAATAGATCATTCCTTTCTCTTAAAAGAGGGGGGGGGGGGGGGGGTAGCAAGAGAGAGAGATCGAAGATCGCTCTTGCCTCCTTGCTCCTCCTCAACCACCGTCTGAGTTTCGCTGGACCACTATCTGATATCGTTGCTTCGTTGGACCACCACTTGAGGCCCTCACCTCCATCGGACCACCACTTGAGGCCTTGAGCTTCATCGAACCACCGCCTGACGCTGGAGTTCCGTCGGACCACTGTCTGACGTCGTTGCTCTATCAGATCACCACCTGAGGCCTAGACTTCTGCTGGACCACCACATGAGACTCGGACTTCTGTCAAACCACCACCTGAGACCCGGACTTCCGTTGGACCACCACTTGACGCCCGGGCTTCTGCCGAACCACCACCTGAGGTCTGGATTTCTGCTGGACCATCACCTGAGGTCTGAACTTCTATCAGGCGGTGACCTGATGCCTAGAGTTCTACCAGAGTACTGACCTACCACAACGGTCTTTCTGCCCAATCTCTGGCCGACTATGGTCTTTTGGACCCCTATCTCCTGCAGATTATGGTCCTTCCAGCCTCCGTCGCCTACTACGATCCTTCCGACCTATATCGCCAGACAACGATCTCTCTAACCTCGTCTCCTGCATACTACGGTCCTTCCGCCCTCTATCCTATCAACTATGGTCCTGCTGACCAAACAAACATGTCTATGTTGATTATTGTAACTCCCACCATGTAATGCGCTCTATATGATGTACATTTGTGACATCAAGCCAAGGCCTTCTCCATAAGAAGGGCCTCATTTGTAATTGACTGCAAATACTAATGGATTCATTCAAATTGGGTCAAGCCCCGTGGTTTTTCCCCCTTTTTAGGGGTTTCCACTTAAAAACTCTAGTCTGATCTCTTATGAACACTACACGTACCATCTCTCTTATCTGATAGCGTGATGGATCTTTGTGCATGCTAAGATGTTAAACTTCATATTTCTCTACCGCCACGAATATTCTAGGACGCAACAATATATTAAGATGGTCTTTAATATCATTCGTTCAATATATTTTACTAATTATTAAAATAAATACGATCAATTATAATAAACAAATAAAAACTCGTGCAACTTAATTATTATTTGAGATTGCATGGTTAATTTTGTGTTTAATATATATTGATACTTTAACCCTATATATTTATTGGTATGAGCATCATTATCCAACTGATTTAAAAATATATAAAATATTCACCTTCATTTATTTCATTATCTTCTCTCATCTTCTTCAATTTTTTGATAATTAATAATTTTATCAATATTTTCAATTTTGCTAACTTTAGCAATGATGCTCTGATTGTGAGCTGAGCTCATATTGGTTCGAATCAATGAAGAAAGCAGTACTATTAAAATCCAAGATAAGATGCATATATTCTTTTTTTAATATATATATATATATATACTGAAAGTTAATTGGACTTTGACTACTTTATTTGAAAATTTTCTCAGAGCTGGTCCATTTACAATAAATAATCTTAGGTGTCTCATTACATTAATATGTATAATTTGTAGTTTTATCCTAGAAACTAAATAATGAGTAAGATATTTTTCTTCTTTGATTTAAATTATATATATAATAATAACTACTCTTTTGAGTGAGAGATTATTCTGTGCGGATACTGGACAGAAGAATCGTCCGATACAGCTTGGTACCGTGCATGGTACCGAGTGTACCGACGCTCGATACTACTCGGTATTGTGCTCGGTACTGAGCGCGGTACAATTTTGGAGTGACGTGGCGCATTTTTCTTTGCCTTTGGACTACGTCCGGACTCCACACAAAATAATTTGCATGAGCGAGAGATTATTCTTAATTGTATTGAAAAAACTTTTTAATTGAATTATTTAATATTTTTGAGAGACGATCATATATTGTAAGGCATAAGATTTAATCTTTATTTTTATTTTTTAATTAGTTAGTCAACTATCTTGTTTTTAAAGTGAAAAATAAATAGAATATAATAATTAAGATACTCTTGGTCTAGCTAGCTAGGCTGATTATTGATGAATCCAACTGCTAGAACATTAAACCCACTTCCCAACTACTCTAACAGCAATGGAAATTAAGTATTTGTTTCAATATTATAAATTGTAGATGGGAATGGAGGAAGATGATCTTGTCTTTTGAATCATGCATTTTTTTTTTTTAAATAAATGATACTACTTGTTTGAGTGAGCAACCAACCAATATTTTGTAATTTCTTTTTTTATTTATTTAAGTTGCTAAAAACTCAATTTTGGCTTTCTCCGTTGCGGTTTATTTTCATTAATTCTTTCACAGTAAACTATATTTTATTTGACATTAGAGCAATTTTTATCAATCTATGGACTAATTATCTCAAAATAAATCATCCGAATTTCGGATCTATCTGGGATTACTGAAACATTTTATAAAGTTTGTTTTGAACTTAGTTGTGGAAAAAATAACTTCGCTATTATAGCTGCAGGAAATAACGTTCAACCACAAAATTTTTTGAAAAATAGTGACAAAATTGTATTTAAACTAAATTATAATTATTATCTGAAAAACAAAATAGATAGAAAGTTGTCCCAATCAGACTCTAAGCCTTTTAAAATAAACCATCAAACATAAATTATCATTCACAAATTGCCCAAGAAATTTTTTTTTTTTTTTTTGGTTAAAACCCGCGGAGGGGTCTACGTGTTAATTTCAAAAAAGAGGTTACAATGTCCTTAAGAGGATCCACTAGCTCGCTAATGCTCGAATGAGCTACAAGGAAAAAGTAAAAAAGACCTATGAGCCTGTGGTTCCTCATTCTAAAATTACAATAATTGTAAATAAAAAGACAATGGCTGAAATCACTCAGCACCCAAAAAATGAAGCTCAAAAGATACTCGTTGAGAAAAGGCTTCCTGCAAAAAAGGAGAAACAAAAGGGAATACAGCACAAAAAGAGAACCAAAATAACATACCTGAGGATAAGGGCTGAAATCACTCAGCACCCAAAAAATGAAGCTCAAAAGATACTCGTTTAGAAAAGGCTTCCTGCAAAAAAGGAGAGACAAACGGGAATACAGCACAAAAAGAGAACCAAAATAACAAACCTGAGAGTCTAAGATTATAAAAGAAAGATTGGAAAAACATCTGCAAAGAACCCTCCAAAAAACCCAAAAAGGAGATAAACAATTTAACACATCAGTGAAGAAATTTAGATAATAGACATCAGCAGCTTTGAAGCTAATACAGCAAAAACTATTGCCCATATAAACAGTCGAATTGTACAGGTTAGAGAGAACATCCAGCATAAAACAAATACCCCAGCTGCAGCGAAAATGGGTATTACACATATAGCTCAGCTGCAGCAAACAGAAACCATAAATCACACAGCAAAGGTGCAAGGGATTCAAGGTTGGATTCATAATGCTACAATGCAAATGGTTTAAGCACAACCGTAAGTGGACAGCAAGAAAAACATGATCAGTTAAATGAATTGCATTGTAAGGAAAATTAATAGTCCTTAAATTAAGACGAAGCCAGCAAAGCACATTATAAAATGTAAACAGAGAAATAAATTTCAAATCAGAAACAGAGTCCAGAAAACAGGGTAGTAAAGGAATGACCAGCAAATTCCAGGTAAAAGGCAGAATCCAGATTTCAACTACCATGCCGAATATAAGGTAAGCCAGTGTTATCTAAATTGATCAAAGATTGTAAAGTAGGATTCAAATCAGAAGGATTAAACTCAACATAATGAAAAATATTGCAGCCTTTCTCAGCCAACCAATCAGCACAAGTATTGGCTTCACGAAAATTATGAGAGATATAAAAGTTGACATTAGAAAGGAACATCTTAATTTTCCTAATAAGATAAAAACAATTCAGATTGCCAGGCACCTTATTATTAATAATTTGAATTAAGAGCATAGAATCAACCTCAATCCAGATGAAGGTAAAACCCCTGTTAGAGCAAATTTTCAGACCAACAAAAAGGGCATAGAGCTCGGCTTGAATAGCAGAATTGCAGCAAATAGGTTCAGAAAAAGCAGCCAGAACATTGCCAATATCATCACGAATAATACCACCAGCACCAGCATTAATAGGGCTGTAAGAACCATCAGTATTAAGTTTAACGTAAGGGGGCTTCGGTTTAATCCATCTTACAATTTTGTCGGTAGAATTAACATGAATATCAGAGAAGGTAAGACCGAGGTAATCAGCTAAATAACGGCAACCTTTAAAATGTTTTTTAGAGAGGAGTTTATGAGCGTGCATTTGAAGGATTTTGTGCTTAACATTAGAAATGATGGTATCAGCAACCATATTAATACCATTGTGCTTGGCCTTATTGCGAGCTTGCCAAATATACCACACAATAAGAATATGAATCATGTTTAAAATATGACCTTTATAATTATGAAACCAATTTTTAAAAACGGAAACAAGGTTATCATCCATAGAAATAGAAGGTTATTAGCAATGTTGTTAAAGACACGCCAAATTTTTTCAGCAATAACACCAGAGACAAATAAGTGATCAATGCTTCAACATTGGAGCAGCACAAACATTTAGAAGAGATTTGAAAACCTTTCGATTGAAGTCTAACATCAACAGGAATGTAACCTTTGATACATCTCCAACTTAACACAGAATAGGATAAAGGAAAATTTGCATTCCAAATGGTCGAATATAAAGTCGAGCTTTCCTTGTGAGATCTGAAAGCATCCCAAGTATTTTTCAAAATAAATTTACCAGAAGAGGAAAGGGAAAATAAGATCACGTCTTTATCATTATGTTGAAGAGGAATCTTTAAGATTTTATCAACAATGTACTGAGGAATCATCTCCAAAAGTTTAGTAATATCCCAACCATCATTATTAAAAAAATGAGCAACTTTAATATTACTTAAAGAACAGGTGTTGAGTAAACTATCAATAGAAGTGCAATCAAGCCACTTATCTTGCCAAAAATAAATGTCACCTTTCCCAAGACCCCATTGAATGTACTGCTCAGCCTCCCATTTAATATTGCAAAGTCTCTTCCAAACGAAAGAGTCAGTTTTTCTATGAAAGCATAAAGAAGGATGAATGTTGGAGCAGTATTTAGTATTCATGTAGCGGGCCCATAAGCTTAAGTTGGGTCTAAAAGAGAACCAAAGTTTAAAAGAGAAAGCTTTGGTAGTGTCAGATAAGGATTTGCAACCAAGTCCTCCCTCAGATAAAGTACCACAATTCTTGTCCCAGGTAGACCAATGGATGCCCTTATTGTTAAAAGTAGAGCCCTAAAAAAATTTGTTCAAGATCCTTTCAAGTTTAGCACAAGTGTAATTAGAGGGAAGTAAAGTATGAAAAATATAAATAGGCATAAAGTTTAAAACAGACTTGATCAAAGTGAGCCTACCACCATAAGATAAGAAATTAGACGACCAATTATTCAGCTTTTTTTCAATTTTCGAGAAGATATTGTCAAAAAGGAAAATCCTTTTTTTACCTTTATAGATGGGAGTTCCAAGGTAGGTAATGGGCAGTGCTTTGTGTTGAAAACCACAAATATTCTGAATAGCATTAGTTCTATGATGATTAATGGACTTGCCAACAATAAAGGTGCTTTTCTCTTTGTTAATCGATAAACCACTTTGATTATAAAAGCTGACTAAGAAATTAAGCAATAAAGAGACGTTGTTGATAGAACCATTAGTGAATAAAATGAAATCATCAGCAAAGCTAAGATGCGTAATGGGAAAACCTCTAATAGTACGAAAATTAAGCATAGGATTTCTCAAGTATAAATCATTTAAACCTCTTGAAAGGTATTCCATGGCAATAATAAAGAGGGCAGGAGACATCGTATCACCTTGTCTTAAACCTTTGGAAGACTTGGAAAAACCATTGTTCTTGCCATTGATGATCACAGAGAAATAACAGTTTTCAATGCTATTCTTGATAAGAGAAATGAAGGAGTTATTGAAGCCAAAAAGAGAAAGAACTTTGTAAAGGAAATTCCAATTGATATTATCATAAGCTTTAGACACATCAAGTTTAAAAATCACATTACCACCTTTAACTTTAACATTAATATCATGAGTAATTTTTTGAGCTAACAAAACATTATCAAAAATGCTTCTACCTTTCACATAGCCGGTCTGATTAAGAGAAATAATATTAGGCATAATATTAATTAATCTCGAAGCAATGATTTTAGAATTCAATTTATTAAGAAAAGTGCATAAGCTAATAGGTCTAAAGTCTTGCCATTGATTGGGCCCCTCTTTTTTAGGAATAAGAACAATATAAGTAGAAGAGAAAAATTTAGGGTAAGAGTTACCCGCAAAAAAGTCCTCCACAGCATTAATCACATCATCCTTAATGATCACCCAATTATCTTGAAATAATCTAGTAGTATACCCATCAGGACCCGCAACAGCATTGCTATTAAGATCTTTAATAACATTGAAAATTTCATCTTCAGTAGGAATTTGGCAAAGCATATCATTGTCGACTTGAGTAATAATGTTTGGAATTAAATGCGGGTTAGTGATGGGCATGCAATCAGTAGAGGAGTTAAAGATATGCTGAAAATAGTGAACACCAAAATTACAAATAGAATCATCAGTAGTAAGAGCAGTGCCATTCGTATCAATAATCTTGTGAATATGACTTCTAGTTTTCTTCTTGTTAGCTAAAGCATGAAAAAATTTAGTGTTTCTATCACCTTCTAAAAGGAATTTGGCATTGGACTTTTGGTTTCAATAACATTCTTCTTGACATTGAAGAAGAAAAAGAGATTCCTTGGCCAGATTAAGGGAAGACATATTGTCAGAGCTCGGGTTTTGCTGGTAGATATTCTCTAAATAGGAAACATTAGACTCGGCCTTTTTAATATTAGAAAATAAGTTCTTGAAAATATTCTTGTTCCACCAATTTAAGCATTGTTTAAATCTAGAGAGCTTAGACCATAATCTTAACATACCAGAAATATTATTATTAGGAAAAACAGGGGCATTCCAATTAGAAGATAAAAGAGTTTGAAAATCAGCATGAAGCATCCACATATTTTGAAATCTAAAAGAGCAAGCATTATACTGTAAAGATTTATTAATATTGAGAAGAAGAGGGGAGTGGTCAGAAAGAGTTCTACTAAGATGCTCAATATTAGATAAGGGCAATTCGGCAATCCTATCATCATTAAAGAGACATCTATCCAGTCTTTGCCACGAATTACCTCTATGCCAAGTAAAAGGACTACCAAAATAACCGATATCGTTTAACTTGCAATCACTAATCATAGAGTTGAAATCATCCATAGCATTAACATTGGGTGGATTGCCACCAATTCTTTCAGAGATATTAGAGATAATATTGAAATCACCCCCAATACACCAAGGACCATCGATAATAGAAGCAAATTGTCTAAGTTGATTCCACAAAGGGATACGATTCGTTTTAGTACAAGCAGCATAGATAAAGGAAGCATAACAGTTAATATTGAAAATAGAAATGTAGCAATGGCACACTTGAGGCAAATCCTCAATAATATCAACTGCTAAAGCAGTATTCCATAAAATCCAAATTTTGTTGGAGCAATTGGCATAAAAATTAGGAAAACCTAAGGCCGAAGCAGTAGAGGAAATCTTAGAGTTATTAATTAAAGGTTCAATTAAAACAGGAATTTGAATATTATGAATTATGCATAAATTCCGAACTCTGGTTTTAGAATCCTTACCACCAATACCTCTAACATTCCATATGAGAGCTTTGATCATTGCAAACCTTTTGTTGAAGCTTGAGATTTTGAGGATCTAGGAGGAACCAGTAAAACATGTTTAGATTGCTTACTTTTTTTCCTTGAAACGATTTGGAAATTGTCCTCTTGAGGAACTTTGCTTTTCACTTTGTTGGTAACATGGGTGTCTTGATTAGCATTTGAGGTTGAGGGGGCAGTGCACGAAGAAGGAGGGATGAATTCTCCATCTTCGCATTCTTCACTAACATTATTGTTCAACAAGGAAACTTGATTATCTAATAAAGCAGGTTGAGAGCAATTTTCAGTAAAATCACCATTGTCAACTTCATTAAACATAGAAGCAATATAAACAAAAAATGAAGCCTCATTTAAATTACTGACATCGTTGTGAGGAGGTTCATTGATAATAGTATCATTTAAAGAAGGTTTGGTAGTTAACTGTAAAGCCTCATATGCGGAATTCTCATTGACTAATATGTGATCAGATGAATTTAAAACCGCATCCTCTAAATTATGAATAATAGGTTGCGGTTCCACCAAATTCTCCACATTCTCCACACTTTCGATAGCTTTATCACTAACAGGCACGTAAATTTTTTTAGAATCAGCGGAGCTAAGCTTTCCATTAGGCATAATTTTAGATTTTTTAAGTTCAGGATGTAGATTAAAACAATCATTTTGAGCGTGACCATGCATTTTGCAATGGGAACAGAAATCAGGAATATTTTCAAAATCCACTTTTTGGAAGTAACCTAAAGTTTTAGAGCCAACCCAGATTTCTTTCGGAAAATTTTTTTTGAAATATCAACCTCAACGAGAATACGAGCCACAGAGGGTCTAGTGCGGGAAGCAGTAGCTTGATCCGTTTGCAAAGGTCTTCCAAAAATAGAACCTAATGCATGTAGAACTTGTTGATTGAAAAAATGCAGACGAAGGTTGGGAAAAGAAATCCACACAGGCACAATGGGAGATTCTTCTTTGATATCGAAAAAGGGAGTCCATTTTAAAATACGCATTTGACAGTTAAAAAAGAAATAAGAGCGCCTGGCAAAAATTCGATTGTAATCAAGATCGTTCGATAATTGGATAGCGACATGCCTAGAATCAAGCAGACCAACCGAGTAAAAGCCAGATAATTTTAAAGAAGCAAAAAAATTGACGAATCGCATCCAGATTAGGTCTGCGCAACCCAAATTTACCAACAAGTGTAAACTTGAAAGGAGATGCTAATTTTAGCACTTCTTCATCAGAAAATAAAATCGCAGGAACCCCATTAAAAGTAGTTTGTGTAAGAGATGGAAGTTCATCACCTGCAGAAGCTTTTCCGGACAGTACATCTTTGAAGGATCTAGATCTAGAAGGTGATTTCGGAATATCATCAACAAGGTTGAAGAAACCTTTATTTTGTTGCAGCACAGGCTCTGAAGGTTTCCCCTAGGAGGAGGAAGGCGCTGCAGCAGCCATAAAACAGGGCCCATAAGGGGCTCAAGGAAACACAGAGAGCCAAGCAGAACAAACACTGGGAGAGACGCTCACAAGGAGAAGAAAACAGGATCGGAGACGAAGAGAAGCGGGGAGAACTAAATCGCCAGAGCGGCTAGGGCACCAGGCGATAAATGAATATGATGATATTGAATTGAGCATCAAATTGCCCAAGAAATGACCAAGAATTTTTCAAAGATACACAATTATCAATACTTGAATCCTAAGTATTGGCTATTAACACAATAAATGTTACTCGTCGACATGTTCAGTTATTTAGAACAAGTTAATCTACTAGGCAACAAATATTTGTCCAGGAGGGCATCAAGTAAGGCGTCCCAAACGAAGCCCAAGTGATGTAACTAACCACAATAATATTCAACTATTCCATATTAGTCCCCTCAAAGTTAGATGTTTAATTTGATTGATGAGCAATTGGTAAAACATAATTGAGATTGGATATTTTCTTTTAAGGACTTTATTTTTAATGGAAATGATATGATGTTCAAATTTATGAGATTATATATATATATATATATATATATATATATATATATATATATATATATATATATATATATATATATATATATATATATATATATATATATATATATATATATATATATATATATATATATATATATATATATATATATATATATATATATATATAGTTGTAGAAATCTTTTCTTATCTAATTTGGCAGATATTAGAAAAGATTTTAGTGGTAGATTATTAAAATAATTAGGAGCTATAATTGATGTCAAATTTGGAAGATTTAATTTGCACTAATTGGGAGATCTAATTGACATGATTAGATTTTTATTATTAGGCTTTTTTATTTTGTTTTACTTCAAATCTATAAAAAGGGCTTGAGGGTTGTTGTATAAGATACACAAAAAATGAGAAAGCCAGTTGTAATCATATTTTCTCCAATATAGTTAAATCACCTCCTCCCTGTGGACTTAGGAATCTTTACCGAACAACATAAATCACTGTGTTTCATTTTTTTTTTTCCATTCTTTTGCACAACAAATTGTTTTAGAGTCGAATTTAGATGAGATTTATGGTAGTGGCATGAAGTAGAGATCAATATGTTCTTTATGTTCGTGTGGTTCATTAATTCAGGCGAATAAAGAGAGCCAAATTGGCGTAATTACACCAACGTGAGATGGTTGTGTATTTTTGTGAAGGCTATGAGATTTGATGCAGCCATTGATACATCCATCTCGATGGTGGAGAAAGTGTTAATTAACCTATTAAGTAGTTATACATCCCATCAAAATAGATGCGACAAAATTTGACCATAAAGAAAACATTGATGTGAGGTGATGGATGTGTTATGATACTCTTTGAATATGGAGGAAGGACTAGATAACAATGAACATCCTGAGGAGATTTTTAAGAGACATTAGCTTGAGATGAATCAAAGTACCTGTAACTTGATAAAAATTTGTCTTTCTTAAGAGATTAAGTATATATGGGGTGGTGATGATGCCTTCTACTGTGAAATAGTGGAAGACATTGGAGAACAAGTATCTAACGAAGAGCATGAAGAATCATATCTATATAAAATGTCATCTTTGTAGATTTCAGATGAGACATGGGGTTACCATTGATAAGCATTTTGATGACTTCACAAAGTTGTTAGCATATCTATTAAATATGGATGAGAAGGTTAGAGATGAAGAAAATGCACTTCTATTGAATTTGCCCCAATATGAATATGAAAACTTCATGATAACTCTCATTCATAGAAAGGAGGTCTTAAATAATAGTGAATTGACTATGACATTATTCAATCATGAGTTTTATCATAGGAATATGGAATTTATAAAGATCGATTCGACATAGACTCTCACACTCCAACAAGAAAGACCTGAGAAACATAAGAATAAAAAGGGCGGTAGTGGTAATTAGCAAGGTATGTCGTGGGCACAGTCTTAAGAAGAATTAGTGTGCTTTATACTTAGAGACTAGTCATTAAAAAAAAGATTGCTCTAAGTTGAAGGAGAAGGGAAAGAGAATCTGAGGCCAAGGCAAACCTTAGTATGAAAAAGTATGATGATGACTCTGATGTATAGGGGTGTCAATTTTTGACACGACACGAACCTAACCCAAAAAAATCTGGGTTCGAGTCGACCCGGTTAGCAAACGGGTCAGTTTCGGGTTCGAAAATCTAACACAATTTGAGTTACGGGTCAGGTTCGGGCCGGTTGATCCGAAAACCTGATAATGACCTGAAAATGATTCTGCCCATTTCTGTTGCCCGGCGTGCCTGCCCTGCCCACAAAATGACCTGATGTGTCGAGTCGCAATTACTCAATCAGTCAATCCATCAGTTGTCGAGTCGCTAGTTCTCCTCCTTCGAGGTTGTCGCTGCTGCTGCCTCGCCACTGCTGTTGTTGCCACACCGCCACCGTTGTTGATGCCGCATCGCCAGTTCGTGTCGAGTCTTTGCTGCACCATGAGTTTGCATCGAGTCGCTGTTGCCGATGTCGCGCCGGTGTCGCACCGTTGCTGCGCTACTGTTGCACCGCTGCTGCCACTACTGCACCTCCGCCGCCGCTGCGGCCTCTCCGAAAATGGAAGTAGCGATGAGAGCTCGCTCATTTTCTTGCCCGCTTCAGCCAATCATAGAAAAATCTGTGTCGTGTCGGGTTGACCCAAACCCGTAGCTGGTCGGGTTCGGTTCCAGAAAATTGACCCGTTTGTAAAAATGGGTCGGGTTTGGGTTGGCCCGAACAATGCCAGGTCAGTTTCGAGTTTGACGACCATGACTCGTGACCCAAAATTGACACCCCTACTGAAGTATCACTATATGCAATTTCTCATATTTCGTACACATATGGTTCATACTAGATTCTGGACACTTGTGCTTTCTATCACATTTTCTCCCACTCGAGAGTGATTTTGTACCTATAGGGAGCTTAATGGGATGTAGTGACTATGAGAAATGATTAAGTTTATCATACTATTGGGAAAGATCTTACTGATGTGAGACATATTCCATATATTAGGAAGAATTTGTTATTTATTGGTGCTTTAGAGATAGACGGCTATAAGGTAATTATTGAATCAGAAGTTTTAAAGATGTATCATGGAGCACTAGTTTTTTCTGAAGGGAGCCCATTATCATAACATTTACTATCTTCAGGGAAGAACAATGATTGAAATTGTAGTTGTTGCTAATAATTCTTCTGATGCCACTATATTGTGGCATGTGAGACTAACACATTCTGGAGAGGCTTCGCTTATAGCTTTGGTGAAGAAATGATTAATCAAAGGAGCAAGCACATAACTCAGAATAAGTGGATTAAAACTTAGATTAGCAAAAGGATCTAGTGTATTAGATCATATAATAGAGGTGAATATATATCAAATGCATTCTTACAAGAGTGTTAGAGATCTGAGATAGAGCACATCTTCACTGTTAGAGAGACATCGCAGTAGAGAACAGGGTGACATAGAGGATGAACCAGACTTTGATGAAAAAAAATTGGTGTATGTTATCGAATAATGAGTTGATAAAGTCTATTATACTGAGGCTATAAACTATGCTTGTCAATTGGTGAATCGTCTGCCTTCTGCAACTATTGAGAAGGAGACTCCAAAAGGAGATATAGTCGGGACATCTTGTCATAGATTGTGAATAATTAAGAGTATTTGGGTGTCCAATTTACTATCATGTTCATAATAATAAACTAGAACCATAAGCAAAAAAGTCAATCTTTATTGGCTTCAGGTGTTAAGTCAAGAGCTTTAAACTCTATGATTAGAGAGAGAAGAAGATTATCATTAGTAGGAATGTTACATTCAACAAGGAGAGCATATTGAAACCTTGAGACTCGAAGTAGGTGAAGAGTTTTATTGGAATCACAAATGCACAACAAAAGTTAAAGTTTAATGCAACTCCATTTGTTCCACAGAGTACAATCACTTCTACCCAAATACCTAATTAAATTGTAGATCAGGAGGTAGAAGATGGTGTTGAGGATGAGGTTCATGCTCAAGAATTAATTGCTAGGAGCATGATCATATGCTAGAATGACCCTAAACTAGCTTAGTTAAAGAACCACATTGCATTTACACTTTCAGCCATGGAGGCTGAAATTCTAAATTAATATAAGGAAGAAGTAGACTGTCCATATGGTGATTTGTGAAAGAGGGCTATGGATGAAGAGATGGAGTATCCTTAGAAGAATTAATACTACTTGAAGGTTGGTGAAGCTTCCTCCAAGAAGGAAAGCTAATTGGTGTAAATGGGTGTGTATAAAGAAGGAATGATCTCATGAAGCTGATGTGTGATAGAAGGCTAGGTTAGTGGTAAAAAGGCTCTATGTAACAGGAAGGAATTAATTATGATGAGGTGTTCTCCCCAATGGTTAAGCATCCCTCGATCTGTATTCACTTGGCACTTATAGCACACTATGGTCTAATTTTGGAGCAGCCCGATCCAAATATTACACAAGTAATTGGCGTTGTGAGCAAGTTCATACATGACCTAAGAAAGAGTCATTGTCAAACTTTGAAGAGTATCATGAGGTATCTAAATGGTACATTTAATGCATGCTTGACATTAGAGAGAAAATCATCTGTTCCTACCAAGCACATTAATATAAGGTATCATTTTGCTCAGGACTTGATTTTTGAAGGTAATATCCACTTAAAGAAGGTAAATACCCAGAAGAATTCAGTAGACATGCTCATAAAGATACTACCTTTTCAAAAGTTCACCTACTATAGGAGTTTGGTGAACATTCGGGCTCATGACTGATTGTCCACTTAATTTGAAGAACCATGTTTGGCTTGATCCCTAATTAGGAGGGAGGGTATGTAGGCAACCATCTTGATGCAATGGTTCAGATAATGAATCATGATTTGTCTCTAAAGTGAAAGATGAGGTGGAGATTGTTGTAGAAATCTTTCATTATCTAATTTGGCATAGATTAGGAAATACTTTATGGGCTAATTATTGCACTAATTTAGAGTTCTGATTGCTGCCAAAATTGGGAGATTTAATTTACAGTGATTAGGAGATCTAATTGACATAATTATATTTTCATTTATTAGTCTTCCTTATTTTATTTTATTCTAATATTTGCATTATATGTCTGTATATAATTCTTTAATTACATCGATAGCAAATATTAGAATCATCCATTTATGATGACTCATTTATCGTCTAATCACAGACTCACAGTATCATTCTACTTGTCTTCTTGCTATCGTCTAACTATTGAATTCCATAGAACAAGTTAATTAAGTATATGAATCGATCTCATAAGCCAAAGAAAAGCATGTAAAATTAATTAATAAATAAATAAACTGAATATAAAAACCAGGCGTGCTTTTCTCCTTTACCACTGATCAATCAGAACCCTTTTACCAGCTTCTCCTTGGAATAAGAATAACTAATACGTACATATTAATTAGAAAAAGTATAGTAAGCTTTTGGATCTCTCATGATTTGAAGATATTGGAATAATAAAAATATACAGTACACCATTGCGTTGGCGACTGTTCATGTCATTGAATAAAACAAATCGTTCATTTCATTAAAGCTGCGAGATTAATAATTAATAAATACAATAAAAAAAGAAGCTTTGTTTGGTGTCCTGGACAGGATAGGCCGAACCTTAGCTTCATTTTATTTTTATAATATCAATGGTTTTAAAGGCATGTGAAGTTCAAAATGGCTATTGACGTTTTGCATGGGGATTGTTCTTCCATGTACACTTCCTTTTAGGGATATTCTCACCACTTTACACTTTACAGTAATGATGATGGATATCATTATATTTAATTATATGCTAATTTGTAGCTATATGTTTGCATTGAAATGCCAAAAAATGAAAGGCTACTCCCCAATCGATTAGAGTTCGTCAGTCCGTATTAAAATAGAACGACGCAGTTTGTCAGCAGCGAGTACTAATTAAATTATTTTATGGAAACTAAGGATAAGGAGAGAGTTCCTTATTAAGATATCTATGAAAAGAAAGGATTGAGGAGAACAGTTGTTGTAAACCATAGAGAAAAAGAGAACAGGTAATCCAATCTGATCGAGTTAGTGCACTTATTTTCTACCTCGCGCGCGTACCTCTTACCTGAATGGTTATGAAGAGAAGGATTCTACCTACTCTTTAGTTTTTGTTTCTAAAAAACATATTGTACTTGTGAGGGTTAGATACTTAGGTTGTCTCTATCAATTTATTACACGTACAAAAGAAGTTAAAATATCTTACTTTAAGACGACGTGCTGTAAGTTAATAAAAGGATACCATTTTTAATATGCCAATTTCTAATTTTACAAATTTCAACGTTTATCAAGCTTTTATGTTCCTATTTAGATGTTGATATTTTTGTGTCTTCAACGTATTTTTATGGTGAGCTTGAACAATACTGACTAATCAATGACAAACTTTACAAAAATTACGTCAATTTCCTTAAACCATTGATCTTAACCCTGCTAAGTACCCTATGATAGTAGCAGAGCCTTCTAGAAAATAGCTGAGGAATAATGATAATGGTAGGATCGGATAATATTGTTAGTCAAGCTACGACGATTAAATGATAATAGTCGAGGAACAACGGCTGAACAACTATCAAGTGATGATGGTCAAACGACGATAATCAGATGGCGGTGTTCAAACAATGATGATCGAACAAGTGTGATAACTAGCGGTCATTGTTAGTGTAAAATATAAACTAAAGCTCCAGAGTACTTTATATACCTAAATCCTCCCAAATTTAAGCCAAGATCCATACAAAGTTGAAAATGAGGGTCTATTTATAGTATTTTTAGAGTGATATAATATTTTAATAAATTTACCTAAAATTTTATAACACTCCATTTGGCAACCCATATTAAATTATTTGAGTATGATTATTCATTTAGCATTTAGGAACCATAAAATGCCTCATAATCAATTGATATTAGGCTTGTTAAATTTATCTCATCGAGAAGTTCAATATGATTATTCTAGGATTATTTAGTCCTCTAATTAATAAATTAATGTCATGAAGTTTCTAATCATACTTTAAGTGCTTGATTTTTTCTTAGTTGAATTCGAATCGGATCACCTTTAGTGTTCTTGTGTTTGTCTTATCAAGATTTTTAGTTTGACTATAAATTTGTTGAAATCAAAGCTTGGATTGTTCTGAATTTGTTTTTGAAAGTCTCTAACATGCAATTCATCAAATTTTGTGTCAATCGACTGAATTCTTCATAGTTGTATCTAGTTACTTGATAAGCTTGTTACGATTTATTAAATTCTCTAATTTGTATTGTGTGATGCTAGAAGAATTGTTTCCTCCATTTTATCCATCACATTTCAAACATTCAGAGTGGAGATTTCAAGGTAAGCTTGTGAAACCTCTTAAGTAAATGAAAGCTAAGGTCTAATTAAATATCGAGACACCTTTTGGTATAATGGTTAGAATTTTCATAAGAAACTTTGCACTTAAGCGTGCTCATCACTGATCGAGTAATTCTGAGATGGGTGACCTAATGAGAAGTTACAAAAAAAAAAAAAGACAAAACCGTAAGGCTCTTAGGCAAAAGCAGACAATATCTCAATAGTTAAGAGTTTGGATTATTATAAATGATATCAGAATAATATACACCAGTCGGAAGATGGAAACTAAGTGTCACACACTACAAAGTGATATGCCATGGGGCTACCTCTTGAACCCTGTATGGGACAAAGTGCTACATGACGAGAGTCACCACTTGAACTTATAGGGGGCCACCTCTAGAATCCTATATGCCTGGTGGATAATTCTGGGATAAAGATGCTAATTAATGAGAAAGTCAATTACTTAAGTGGGAGAGATTGTAAAACCCCTTAAGTAAATGAAAGTTAAATTCTTAAACACCAAGACGTCTTATAGTGTAATTATTGGAATTTTTGTAATTAATAAGAAATTCCGCAGTTAAGCATACTCATCCTGGATCAATTCTGAGATGGGTGAACTACTAGCTAGGAAGTTATACCAACAAAACAAAACCGTGAGGCTCTTAAACCAAAACGGGCAATATCTCGATAGTTAAGAATTTGGATTGTTACAAAGCTACCCTTACTCTTCACAAAATAGAAAATTTTCAAGTGAAGACTCAAACTGGTCTTCACAGCTTGAATTTTGACAACATGATCTTTAAAAAGTTTTTCGAGCGAGGAAACTAATTGGCAAAAACTTGAACTAACTCGTGTGGGAGTTATATCGAAGTGGTGGAGCTAGAAATTTATTTTAATGGGAGTACAAATTATTATTTTTAAATATTCTCTCAAATTTTTATCTAAATTTGAGACAAATATTGAAAGTTTTTTTGTTGTTTATAATTATTATTTTAAAAAGGTAAAATATAAGATGAAAAATAATATATAACTTATAACGCTTACTAGTTTTATTCTAAAAAAGTTTAATAATTCCTTCAATACTAATACTATCAAATATTTTTTGCTCAATGTAATGACAAAATTATCATTCATATACTAATACCAATTCTATATCATAACCGCAGACTTTTTATAATAATCATAACAAAAAAAATCTGTTTCAACTATATATAATATCCTAAAATCAATACAATCAAATATATATTTTAAACCAAATTCTAAAATTGTTAATATATCATAATAAAATTTTGATTTAATATCTTAATTTAATTTATTTTTATAAAAAAATCAAACCTATAAAAGTTGATTAAAAGGATAAAAAAATCATAATTTAACAATAATTTTATTTGAAAAAATAATAAATAATAATAATAATACCCCCACCTCCTTCCTCTAACTTATTTGAATTGGCCTCCTATAAAGGAGAAATTATTAAGTGAGGTCATCGGATGCTGGTCGAATCAGAACGTGTCACGTCACTATTTTGTTGTATATCAATGCAATGTATCATTGTGTATCAGATTATGTGACACATCTTGATTTGCCTCTGGACAATCCGGTGACCACACATAATAATTTCTACCTCTAAAGAGATATCACACGGTAAGGATGAAGCCGTTCACCCCTTTTCTTTAGTAGTAGATCTAAAATTTCCTGATTGCATCTATTTAGATATTTTAATAATATTGTCCTCAGACATTTTAGAACCCATGTAGACTTAAGAAAAAGTGGAGAAGATGACTTGATAAAATTCATATGCAATTATATTTCCTTAGAAAATGTTATTTATTTAATATATATAGCTCAATGTATTTATTTATTTATTTATTTTCACAATGAGCATGCATCATACATAGAGTATCCCCTGTGGGTCATCCCTTCATGTAAAAATATATATAGATGCCACTTCCAGATTTAAAAAAAAAAAAAAGTTAAGAGCTAGAGTTGCATGGATCTAAGATGTGCTTCATTTAATAGAGCTAGCTGTAGACAAGGATCATTTAGCGTTGGCTGATGAGTTATATAAAATAATGGAGATTGTGAAAACCAAGTAATTTTATCTACAACTAATTTAGAATAGCTGTTAGATAATCGCAATAAAATTTATGAGAAGTGGATTAGGTCATGTGCTGCCAGAATTAAGTGTTTGCTATTAAATTAGGAATTAATTAAGGAATTTATATGCAATCATTTGGGTGGTAATTATAAATAGTTTAATTAGTTGAACATCTTAATTTGGTAAAGTCAACTTATATATTCCTTAATTTAGTTTAAAAAATTAGACTTATTCCACTAATCATGAAGAGAATCAATTAATGAAAGAGAACTTTATTAAACCAAAAAATGGCTAAGCCGGCCACCCTGGCCTCTACTTATGATCTAATTAATATACAATTTTCGAAATTAATGGTTTGACTAAAGATCACATTATTAATCACTTATTCTTTTAAATATGAGTAAAAGTGTTCTTTTCTTATTTATTTATTATATGATTAATTATTAAATGTCCTAATTATTTTCTACCAAGAATGACTACATGAGCCATTTAATTATTTAAAAATATTTAGTTATAAATAAAAATTGGCATGATTAAAGATAAATTAAAGTGTAAATAATCCATCACACCTTTTTAAAAACTAATAAAACTAAGAATCCATATCTAATTTTTCTATTTAAGAAAATAGGATTAATTCAGAACTCTAGCTAGTAACCGATCGAAGAAGTACATATATGATCTTTACCCATTAAGATCTTGTGAAGCTTCATCTAGATCGAAATTAAATTAATATTACTAATTTAAATTAAAACAAATGTATAATTCAAAAAGAATTATAGCTAGTCATAATTAAAACCACATTATCTTAAAAGAAGGCTTGCTTGCCAATTGCCATGCATACACTCAGCTGATAATTATAAGGGCTTTTTTTCTTCCCAAAGCTGAAAACCAGAACAATTTTTCTTAAAATAAAAATATAAATTTAATAATTACATCATCTCTGCATCCGAACAGTAAGTTAACTAGCTACCATTGTTTCACTGCTCCCCAATCCGCATAGTCTCTTCATTGCCGGATGCCATAGGTATTACTGGTAGGGTGAAAGAGTTCATCTCACTCCAAATAAAGCTTTCGGATACATTAACGCTCTCATTGATCAAGCTGCTCATTCCATAGAAGAAATCAAAACCTTCAAGCTTCATTAATGAGTTATTATTAGTGAAGTTAAGTCCTTGCTCGAAAAATTCTGGACCCACATTCCTAAACGGCGAGCCATCGTTCACTATATTTTCATGGATGGAATAAGCCATTGTACTATTCACTGGAGTTTCGTCATAGATGGCCTGTGGAATTTTTAAGGAAGGAGCAACTTGGGCTTGATGGGATCCATTTCCACAGCATGGAAACCTCACATCAGAAAGTTTCATCTGTAATTTACTGATTGAACCTTGGCTGTAATGATCATTAGAAGCATAATCAGTAAAGTGGAACGGAATTGTGCTGATGGCAGGCTGATTAAGCCATCCGTTGTTAATTTCATTAGAAGCACTTCCAGACTGACTAACAGCTTTCTTTTTCATCATAGCTTGCTTTAGAATGCAGGAACGACGGTTCTGTTGATTTTTGCGCTGTTTGCCGAGGAGTCTTGTCTTCAGCTTAGTGTTCCAGTGATTCTTGATGTCGTTGTCTGTTCTTCCAGGAAGATGCGCAGCTATAATAGACCATCTGAGATTAAGCAAGCGAACACAAGTTATGATCACCCGATAACTTGAATTTCAGGAATATTGAGAGTTCTACAAATGGAAATCAAACGCATTCAAAGCCTCTTACTGTCAAACTTAATTTATATATATCTTAAAAGTAACATAGGAGAAAAAGAAAAGGGGGCATATATATATCCATAGAATATTACATGCATGCGTACGAATTGAAGTGATTTATTGCGAAATATCATAAGCATAACTATTAGAGATAACACATGCAGATTCCTACCTAATTAATCAATGAGGAAGAAGACATATGCTGCAATATTGAGCAACTTGAAGAAGACAATGGCAAATAATGTATAAAACTAGGGTTAGGGATGAATAGACCTAAATAAGTAATTAAGATTAATAATGATTAATTAATCTTGAAAGAATTCGTACTAGGGTGAGAGATGCAGACCTTAAATTACTTTTTGAAGGAATACAATTCGAAAAGGAGAAAACTTTGAAAGATCACAATTAAATAATTAACTCGCTGATAAGCTAAACATGGTGAGATAAAAAAAAAAAAAAAAACTTTAGAGTAAATCATTAATGAAACCTGCTTCCAATTGCAATATAAAGGCTGCATATGATGCTATCTTCTTCATCCGAGAAGCCTCCATGCTTTATATTTGGTCTAAGATAATTAAGCCACCGAAGGCGGCAGCTCTTCCCGCATCTCTTGAGGCCTTATTAGAATGGAGTAATTCGTCTATTAAACCCTCAATATGGAAATCTGTATATAAATATCAATATAACGAACACATCAACATATACGCATGTAAAAGTACTAATTACCTATCTTTTGAGGGAGAGCAATCCAGTTGCCTCCCGTACCATGCTTCTCTATGTAAGACTTAAGCCTTTCATCTTCCTCAGGAGACCATGGACCTTTCTTCACGTTGGCTTTGTCACAGCAAGGAGCTCTTCCCATGCTGATTGATTCTAATCGTTCTCCTTCTTGTCTGTTGGGGAAGAGGATGACTGGTTCTTTCTCTTTCTTTTTCCTTTTTTTTTTCTATTTTGTTGCTTTCTTCTCTTAATGCTCTAATTTAAAGATTAAGAAAGAGGGGTCGGCGGTGTCAAGATAAAAAGTAGAGGATTATTTAGAGTTAAAGGTAGGCGGCTTTCTCTTGGTTCTATCTTAAGAGTAGAATCTTTATGAAGTTTATGATCAGTGACGAGAAATTAGTGTGTCATGTTCTTCTTTTAATTTCTTAATTATTTGTTAATTATAAGAATTTTATGCTCAATCACGAGTACATAATCTGTAATCATATGAAGTATAGGACATACATGCAAGATATATGTATACAGGGTCTGTTCAGCCAAGCCAGATATAATTCCACTTTGATGACATTGGACATGAAGAAACGCCTCGTTTCTGAATTATGCATTGGGCGAGATGGTCAGGATAATAAATTCAAAGTGGAATAATAAATATTATCTTTTAAGTAGTACTGATAATATATATATATATATATATATATATATATATATATATATATATATATATATATATATATATATATATATATATATATGCTATAACTTATTGCTAAAATAATTTTAAGAAATCGAACCTTTAAAAAATTTTGTTGCCAATCCTCCACCCGGAGGAATGCATCAAATCCATGAGGATGCACCCGCAAATGAGCCCTATCAATGAAATGCCAAATAACATGCAAATCATCAAATAAAATACATCTATAAGAAAAATATGCATGAAATTATAAAAAGGCAAAATTTAAGCAAAAGGGAAATAGATTGTATCTTCTTCCCTAATTATAAGAGAATATAACTATTAGTAATTAACAATGGCCGAACCATAGAATATATTTGGAGCTAAGATAATCTCTCCCCGAGTGCGCCGCTCTGGCGATTTAGGGCATCCCTCGCCGAGCGTCTTTTTTCGTTCCTTCTGCTTCATTTCAGCGCTCGCAACCTGGTTTTTGAAGTGTAGATCGCGCTGTCCTCTTGGCCCTGGGGGGGCTTTTCTCTTATGGCTAGGGTTCCTCCGGGAAACCCGTGGGGGAAAGCTTCTGAGTTGGAGATCTCGAAGAAAAAAGGTTTTTTTCATCTAGATGCTGAAGGATCTTCGTCACCTTCTAGATCTAGATCATTTAAAGATGTTTTATCCGGCGCTCCTGCCTCAGGTGATATTTTTCCTAATGTGCAACAATCGAACTTTAACGGTCATCCGGCTGTTTTACTTTCGGATGAGGAAGTCCTTAAACTGGCTTCTCCTTTTCAATTTACTTTGGTAGGGAAATTTGGAATGCGTAGACCGAATTTGGATGCAATTCGTAATTTTTTTGCTTCTCTGAAATTGACGGGTTTTTATTCTGTTGGATTACTGGATGCTAGGCATGTGGCTATTCAATTGTCGAATGATTTAGATTATAGCAGAGTATTTGCTAGAAGATCTTATTTCATTCATAATTGTCAAATGCGTGTGCTCAAATGGACACCTTTTTTTGACATTAAGGAAGAATCTCCGATCGTTCCTATATGGATTTCATTTCCTAATTTACGTTTGCATTTTTTTAATCCTAAAGTGTTACATGCTTTGGGTACCATTTTTGGTAGACCGTTACAGACGGATCAGGCGACGGCATCCAGAACGCGACCTTCGGTTGCCAGAGTCCTGGTTGAAGTTGATATTTCGAAAAAACATCCCAAGGAGGTTTGGGTTGGATCAAAGGCATTTGGTTACTTACAAAAAGCGGAGTTTGAAAAAATTCCAGATTTCTGTACGCACTGTAAAGTGCACGGGCATGCGAACGTGGATTGCTTCAAACTTCATCCAGAATTTAAAAAAACTGATAATTATGTTAGTATGAGGCATGGCTCTGCTGTGAATAATCCTATAGAAGTGGCAAATGGGGAAGACATTGATGATAATCAGGATATTCCGGTGGAACCGCCTCATACTGTACATAATAATCAGTGTGTGGAAGGGGAAGAGAAAGGTGATGAGGTTTTAGAGGAAATTGGCAATACGGATTTGATGGTAGCATTGCATTCGAATGAAGGAAATCAACCTATCGAGGCTTCTAAAGAGCCAGACATTATCTCTTCTACACCTAAGAGTCCTAAACTTGTCATTTTAGTTGATGATTTATTAAATGAAATGCCTATTATTTCTAATTCGGTGACAATTGAAAATGATTTACTTTCTAAACAGGGAAACAAAGATGAAGTGTTTAACAGTAGAGGGGCTCATGCGGATCTTATTGAAGATGGAGAATTTATCCCTCCTACTAATGCAAAGGCTCCTCTAAATCTTGTTCCGCCGAAATTGAACAATAATGGGGAAGAGGAATGGCATCAAAAGGTTGGTAAGAAAAAGGGTAAGAATGGTAAAAACACAACTCCGGCTACTCCTAGATCTACCAGAGCTCAAACTTCGGCAAAAAATGGTAATGATTAAAGCTATTATGTGGAATGTTAGGGGCATAGGTGGTAAAGATTCGAAAAATAGAGTTAAAAATCTTTGCAGAATTCATAATATTAAATTGCTTGTTTTAAGTGAACCTATGATTAATGCTGATAAGATTGTGGAAACTGCTAGATTCCTAGGTTATAATAGTTCTTTTGCTAATTGTTCTAATAAATTATGGTTATTCTGGCATAATACTATCACTCTCGATATAATTGCGGATCACCAACAAGTGGTTCATTGTCATATTAATGTTTTCAATACAAATTGTTTTGCCTCTTTTGTGTATGCTGCCTCTACCAGATTGAGCAGGCTTAATCTGTGGGAGCAACTTTGTAGTTTTTCTGTGAACATAAGTGGGCCTTGGTGCGTGGGTGGTGATTTTAACATTATTTCGAATGCTACTGAAAGAAGGGGTGGTTCTAGGCCCAATATTAAAGCGATGGAAGATTTTAATGATATGATCAATGACTGTAATCTTAATGATATTGGTTTTCTTGGTAATTTCTTTACTTGGAGTAGGGCTAACCTTTATCAAAGACTGGATAGATTTCTGTTTAATAATGATTGGTTGTCTCTTTTTTCTTCTACCAATGTTGAACATTTAAGTAAAACTTTGTCTGATCGTGCTCCTCTGCTTCTGACAATTAATGTTGTGAATCAGAGAGGCACCAGTGCCTTTAGATTTTTCAACATGTGGCTTATGCATGATAGTTTTAAGAAGGTTGTTGAAAATAATTGGAATGCCCCTGTTTTTCCTGACAATAATATTAGTGGTATGCTTAGACTTTGGTCGAAACTTACTAGACTGAAACAATGCCTGAGGTATTGGAATAAATTTGTTTTTAAAAATGTCTTCTCTAATATTATTGATGCTGAATCCAGGGTTGTTGAGTTGGAAGGTAATTTTCTTAATAATCCTTCGGAGGAGAATACTATTAATTTAAATAATGCGAAAAATGAATTATGTTTGCTTCATTTGCAAGAAGAAGCCTTTTGGAAGCAAAAGGCTAAGGTTAAATTTGTTATAGAGGGAGATAGGAATACCAAATTTTATCACGCTATTGCTAATAAGAATAAAAATAGAAGCAAAATTCATAAAATTATTAATAGTGATGGTACAGTTTTGGAAGAAGATGAGGACATAGTTAAGTCGGGTGTTGATTTTTTTGCCAATATGTTTGTAAAACACTCTATTACTATTCCTATTCCTGATAATTTTATTATTCCTAATCTTATTAGTGAAGAAGATAATAATATGCTTTGTCAGTTTCCTTCGGATATTGAAATTTGTGATGTTATTAAAGATATGAATGCTGAGGCTACTGCAGGTCCAGATGGCTTTACTACTAAATTTTTCCAAAGTTCTTGGGAGCTGGTGAAGGAAGATGTTATAAATGCTGTGGTGGATTTCTTTGGTGGTAATCCTTACCCAAAATTTTTCTCTTCTTCTAATATTGTTCTTATTCCGAAAAGAGATGGTGCTAATACTTGGACTGACTTTAGACCTATAAGTTTGTGTACTTTTTTTAATAAACTGAATTCTAAAATTCTGGCTAATAGATTATCTAAGATTTTACCTAAGATTATATCTTTGAATCAAACTGGCTTCGTTAAAGGGCGGAGTATTAGTGATAATGTCTTACTTGCTCAAGAGCTGGCTCATGATATTAATACGAAAGTTAACGGTGGCAACATTATCTGGAAATTAGATATTACTAAAGCCTATGATAATTTAGATTGGAACTTTCTTTATAGAGTGCTTTCCCTGTTTGGTTTTAATCAGAAGTTCATTTTGTTAATTAAAAATAGTGTGGAAAATTGTTTCTTTTCTGTGATTATTAATGGTAGAAATCATGGTTTTTTCAAATCCTATAAAGGCTTACGTCAAGGTGATATTATTTCTCCTTCTTTGTTTATCATTGCTATGGAATTCTTATCTAGAGGTTTGGAAGACCTTTTTGCTAAGAACATAAATTTGAATTTTCGTACTAAAAAAGGCTTTCCTATTACTCATTTGAGTTTTGCGGATGATTTCATTCTTTTTGCGAATGGTGCGATTAAAAATGTCAAAATTCTAATGAAGTTCCTTAATAATTTTAAGACTTATAGTGGCTTGGTTTTTAGTAAAGAGAAAAGTATTTTTATTGGTGCGAAGTCTATAAATCAGAATAGAATTCAGGATATTCAAAGGGTTTGTGGTTTTAAAGCTAAAAATCTTCCGATTAAGTATTTGGGTACTCCCATCTATAAAGGTAAAAAGAAGAATTTTCTTTTTGAAGGTATTTTCACTATCATTCAAAAAAAACTTGCGAATTGGTCGTCTAACTTTTTGTCTTTTGGTGGTCGTCTTGTTCTTATTAAGTCTGTTCTTAATTCCGTGCCTATATATCTGTTTCATACGTTAATGCCTTCTGCGGCTATTTGCACGAGATTAGAAAGAATGTTGAATAAGTTTTTTTGGGGTACTAAAGGTAATTCTAAGGCTATTCACTAGGCTGCCTGGAACAAAGTTTGTGGTGTGTTGGATGAAGGGGGTTTGGGTTGTAGGAGTTTATTTGAAACTGCCTTGTTGTTTTCCCATAAATTATGGTTTTCTTTTAGAGCTAAAGCTAGTTTGTGGGCTCGTTTTATGAATGTGAAGTACTGTAATAACATGAACCCTTTGTTGTGTGTGTTCAAAAATTCTGATTCTTTGACGTGGAAAAGATTATGTAATATTAAGTGGGAAGCGGAGAATTTCATTCAGTGGGGTTTGGGTAGGGGTGATATTTCTTTCTGGCAAGATAAATGGCTGGGTGATTTCTCTATTGATTCGTATCTTTCCACGCATACTTTGGATTCTTGTAAAGTTTCTTCTTTTATTTTAAACAATGCTTGGAATGTAGATAAGTTAAATAGCTGTGTGCCTACTTGTTTAGTTGATATTATTAAGAAAATTCCTTTACAAGTGAATTGTAATGATTCAATCTTATGCTCTGCCACGGCTAATGGGAAGTTTCACCTTGGTAAAATATGGGATAAAGTGCGCACTTCTTACGATAAATGTCCTAGATTTGCGGCCATTTGGCATAGCTCCTTTCCTATTACCTATTCTACTTTTGTTTGGAGATGTTTAAAAGGTTTCCTTCCGGTGGATAATTTGTTACAAAAAAAAGGTTTCTCTTTGGCGTCGAAATGTTTATGTTGTGATAAGTGTGAAGATATTGATCACATTTTTGTTAATGGTGTGGTTGCTGAGAAAGTGTGGGCTTACTTCAATGACATTGCTGGTAAGAATTCTTTGCCTAATCGCTATACCTTATTCGAAATGTTGGATGCCTGGTTACTTCCAAAAAAAGGTCATGTTTTTAATCTTTTGCCGATCATCATTTTATGGTTTCTTTGGAAAGCTCGTAATGAGGCTAAACATGATAATATTAAGATGGAAGCGGCTGTTGTGATCAATAATATCAAAAGAAAGGTTTTACAGTTACATAATTTTAAGATTATTAAGTCTAAATCTTTTTCTAGATGTAAACATTTAGCTAGAATTTGTGGTATTAATGTTGATTGGGTTAATAGTGCTATGGAGGATCTTGTTATTGTTTGGAGAAAGCCTATTCCTCCTTTTGTGAAATTAAACACTGATGGTATGGTGGGTTTGACTAAGGCTGGTGTGGGAGGTCTTATCCGGGATTGTAATGGTGATATGTTAGCTGCTTTTGCTGCTCCTATGAATCAGTTGGATGTGATTATGGCTGAGCTATATGCTCTGTTATGCGGCTTAGAATTGTGTATTAAAACGGGGTATAATTGGGTTTGGATTGAAGTTGATTCTTTATGGCTGATTCAAATTTTTAGAGATGCATGGTTCTTTTGGTAATGCGCAATGTTTTTATATTATTAGGAAAATTAAGTTGCTTTTGAATAATATTAAGTTTGAAATCTATCATATTTTTAGGGAAGGAAATGGGTGTGCTGATTGGTTAGCTAAGATGGGAGCTAATCTTAACGTTTATGAGGAAGTGGATGAGCCGAATTTAGATATTGTTTTTAAAAGTTTGTTAATGTCTGATAAATGTTCTCTGCCTCACATAAGGTATGGGTAATTGCTGTTTTATTTCCTTTGTGCTGGCCTTTTTTCTGTGGTGGTATCTGCTATTGTTGTTGGATCTCTGGTGGCTGATGATTGGCAGTTTTTGGTTTTTGGCTGGCCATTGCTGTTTTTGGAATTATTTCTGTTGGGTATTGCTGAGTGTTTCCGGTAACTCTGTTAGTAGTAGTTTTTGTTTTGTTGTTATTAATTTGGATACTTACAGTGATAGCTTGCCCTTTTGGTGGATTAATTTCTTTTGTGGGAACGTGGTTTTCCGTTGTCTTTTGGTTGATGCGCTACTTTGGATGCTCTTTAAATTGGCTAAACTCGATAATGTGGCGGCTGCTGCGGGTGATGTTTTTGTTTGCTCCAGTTTTTCGTATCAGGGATTATCTACTGGTATCAGCTTTCTGTCTTTGAATCCCCGGACTTATTTGCATTGGAGTGGTGATTTTGGTAACAGTATATTTGCGCACTCTTATATGCTGGGGGAGGTGTTTTTGTTCTGCTTTGCTGCGGTTTATATTTGGGAGAGCTGGAGATTCTTCAATTGTTACAGCAAACTTTGCGTTAAGGGAAAGGTATGTTTATTTTCAAATTTGGCAAATTTTGGTGGTTGCTATTGGTTTTTTTGCAGGAAGGCTGAGTGGAATGAATACATCATGAGCTTCCTTTTTTGGGATCTGCTGACTCGCAGACCGGTCCTTATTCTGAATTATTTTTGTAATTGTAGGAAAAGGAACCATCGGCTCATAGGTTTTTATTTTCTTTTTTTATGTGTAGCTCTTTCGAGCAGTAGTGAGCTAAAGGTTCCTTATAAGGACCTTGTAACCGCTTTTTTGAATATTAACGCGTAGGCCCCATGAGTGGGTTTTAACCCAAAAAAAAAAAAAACAATGGCCGAACCAAACATTTAGGGGTGAAGCTCCCACTCAAAGAGTAATGGATGAAACAATGTATGGTTTCAACAATTATTTTGATGAAACATATATATATATATATATTTTTCCCCACTCTCTGCTGCGTGCTAGGGTTTCCTCCAGCGCGTGGGCCTCCAGCTCTACTTTGCCTGGTTCTCTCCGGGCGAATGCTCTTCAAAGAGGCGTTCCTGCATCTTCCTGCTACTGGAGTATCTCTGGTTTCAGTGGAGTTTTATTCTACCTTATCTTTTATTTTGTTGTTTTTCGATGTCTCTGTTTTCGTTCGTTTCGGCCCGGGTGGTCGGAATGGGATCGAATCGGCTCTTAGATCCTAGTTTTTTAGATGGACCTAAGAAGTCACTGTCATTTTTGGATGTTTTATCTGGTAATGCGTCGGATGTTCGTTTCCCGCCGCTCAAACTGACTTCTTTCTGTGGTTTACCAGCTGTGTGAATCTCTGAGGAGGAGATTACTACTTTAGCCGCACCGTTTCAGTTTGCTTTGGTGGGAGTTTTTCCTTCTAACGTTTTTTCTTCAACCTTAAGTTATCGGCTGAGTTTTCAGTTACCTTACTGGATTCATCTCATGTGTTGATTAAATTAGCTAATGACATGTATTATAGTAAAGTTTTTTTTTTATCATCGTACTTACATGGTTTTCAATTACTACATGAAAATCACTAAATGGTCTCATGCTCTTGATATCGGTGTGGAATCCCCGATTATTCACATTTGGATATCCTTCCCTAACCTTTGGCCCCATCTTTGCGCTCCTCGGATCCTTCATGCTTTGGGATCTTTATTTTTCCACCCTCTTAAAATTGATACCGCCACCTCTGTTGGCTATCATCCCTCACTGACATGTTATGGTTGAATTGGATATCACGAAAAACTATCCAGATAAAGTTTGGCTGGGTTCCGATAATTTGGGTTATGTCCAACATGTGCAAATGGAGGTCCCCCCCCCCCTTCAATAATTTGGATCTCTGTAAAGCTATTTGGCACAATAGGGGTGGTTGTCTTTCTTCTCCCCCTGCACCCATTCATGTTTCTTCTACAAAGCCTAGTGTTTCTGTTAGGAATGATATTGTTATTGTGGAGAATGCTGGTGATGTTGTTATTATGGATTTGGTTACTCCTAATCCTTTGGGTTAGTCAGGTTTTGTGAGTGAGAGTGATGGTCCAGTTGGATTGGCTGCTTGTTCTACTGTTCCTTTGTCTCCTGTGATTCCTGTTGTTGATCTCCTCTTTCATTACCTTTTATGGGTGGGTTTCCTATTGTTTTGGTGTAGCCTGTTGATGTGATGGATTCCCATACCCATGCTATTAAGGCCTATGATACGGGTGTGCCTGTTGTTGGGCCTATGTCTTGCCCTGAACTTTCCCCTACTGCCCCTGCACCTGTTGATGATGTTCATGAGTCACATGCTATTACTAATCCTAATTTAAACCAGGATGACTTTGTGGTGATTGGAGTTTAACCTATTGCCCAGGCCCCTCGGTTATGTGCTATTGACGTTGGTGAATTGAATTGTGGTGTTAATTTTAAACCTGTTTTGTCTTGTGCAAATTTTATGCCTACCCCGCACGGTTAATTTGGCTATGGCTGATGTGGCTTGTGTGGTCACTGAGCAGTCTGCTTCTTCTGTTTCTCCTTTTTCAGGTATTACCTGGTTGTGCTGACCCATCCCCTTTGGTTCCTGTAATTTTGGATGCTGCCTCCTCTTCTGTTAATTTGGTGTTGGATAGGCAGGTTCATGATCAATCGGATTTAGTTTCAGATGACGGTATTGAGGGCAATATTAATTTTGTTAATATCCCTATTACGGTTATGTCTAATATTGAAATGAAAGATTATGTGGCTAAGTATGTGAAAAAACTTTGTTTTGGTTCAAACTAACTGGTTGATTTTATAGGATTTCCTTTCTTTTCCTTCTATTGGGGAAGAAACTAATTATCATGAATTCGAGAAAGACTGTTTTGTTGTTCGTGGTGTTCTTAATGTGAATGGTAATAAGCAAAAAAGAAATAGGATTGGTGATTTGGCTCTTACGATTTTGTTGGTGGTTTTTGGTGTTTTGGTGGATGATGATGAGGAGGCCCATGCTTCCCCTTGTTGGCTGAGCTGGCTGGCTACCTGGTGCCTCAGCTTTGGATTATGGATTGTGATCGTATACTGTCACCTACGGATGGTCCATACTAGGCTGCTTGGCTGGTGCTGGGGGCCTCCATTCCTGAGTCCCCTTTCGCTGCTTACTTTGCTCTGTTTGATTTTTTAGGATTTTACTATTTTGTATCACGGGTTGTTGGCCTTTTGTTGTTGTACATTAACACTCCCCCTCCCCCCCCCCCCCCCCCCCCCCCCCCCCCCTAAAAAATGATAGTTAGACGATGGTGGCCTAACGATAGTGATTGGACTTCTATGGTATGATGGCGATGATCAAATAGTGGTGGTATGGGCTATGGTTTGTTGGTCATTGTCCATTGATGATGGTCCAATAAAGCTTTAATATTCTTCAAGCATATATGTTCTTTAGCATTTCATGATAAGCGTCCTCCACCATATTGAGAGTGAAGCATATTTATATATTTTAAGAGTGGCATAACCCCGAAATGTACCCAAAATTTGGAATGAACCATACTGACTTTATTGATTATATAATAATTTTTCAACATTTAATTAAGTGCATTAATGATGTTAGAATTATGCGATCTTAGTCTCATTAGATTCGTCTCGTCAAAATGCTCATTTTAAATATATGCATACAAGTTTTTAATCATTTTATCCTCTAATTAATGTCCAATTTGAATGTACAAATCTTAGCACCCTGAGTCATATTTGGTGTTAACATTGTGCATCAACCTTACAGGAGAGGGTGTGTGTTGACACTATTGGCGACAATGGATGACAAAGTCAACAGGTGTCAGTGGGTTAAGCAATGAAACGATCGTTAGAGGATCATAATCGGGAAATGGTGATGAGAGAACTATAGTCGAGTAACAATGATCTGGAGATCATAATCATGCTACAATAATCGAAGGATCATAATTGGACAATGGTGGTTGGAGAAACAAATTAACAATGTTAAAATTGCACGATCTTGGGTTCGTTGGATTTGTTTCATTATGATGATCAATTTGAATACAAGTATGCAAAATTTAAGATCATTTAATCCTCCAATTAATATCTCAAATATTTTAATTATGCTTCAAATATTTAATTTGGGCTCATTTGAACTTTAATCGAATTACTCATAGTGTTGATGCTTTATCTTGTCGAAATGTTCATTTAGACATTATATTTGCTGAAATTGGAGACTAGAGGGATCATGAATTTTGTTCCATAAGCTTTCAATTAAAATATGCATCAAAATTTATATTTGATCAAGTAGATATTATTATTATTATTATTATTATACCCGCATAACAGAAAGTTGAGCATGAGCATAGCCATGAAAGTAGTCGTTTACTGTATCCAAGAAAAAAGCTATGATTGGGTGTAATCATTTGTGAATTTAATGGTCTTGACAAGAGCAAATCTCCATCATTAATCGTGTTACTCAATCGAATGAGCCGTAATCACTCTGTGAATGTTCTTTATCTAGGACTTGCAGAAAATGGGAATAAAACCCTTCATCTTTTTTATAAAGAAAATTTCTCTTTTCTAGTAGCAATCTGTACAATTTAGATTTTATTTGAGACGATTTTCTTACTGTTTAAAATATATTAAGAAACAATAATAAAATCGTCTCAAATGAAACCTTAGCCACTTATAAAGTTGACAATGAATTTAAGAAGCTTGAATGTTCAAAATTGTCTTGAATAATTTAGGACATGCAAACTAGAAGCGTTTCATCATAAATTATGGGCGGATTTGTACTTAAAGAGAGAGGGGTCAATCAAGGCTCAGAATTGCCCCATTGGAAGGCAACTTGAGGATTTATTATCTGTGCGGGGTTCGGAGTGCATTCGGAGATCAATAAAAATGTGTCACATCACCTCATTACTCAGTACCGAGCGATACCCGCGCTGGATACCCCTAAATACCGCTGGATACCTAGTGCTTAACTGGACGGTTCTTCCGTCCGGTGTCCGTACAAAATAAAAGCTCCAACTGGAGGCTGCCGTTGTCACTTAAAGGTGCATGACACCAACGCAAAGTGCAAGCCGAACGGAATGAGGGTTGTGGCCGGGAGTACTAGGGAGGATTAAATGCAAGATAGTATTATTTGATTGATTAAGAGATTGCCATATCTTTCTTTTCTACTATGCTTTGGACGTGTAGGTCTTTTACTGGTAATTTATGAATGATATTTGGCTGTTAAAAAATACAATTAATATCTAATAAATAATTTTTTCACTTCTTTTCTTTGTCCTCCCTATCTCTTTCCCTACAGCTCTCTAAAAACATGCATCAAAATTCAAAACCTTGTTCTAAATTATTAGAATTTGACTCAACTCATAATTAAGGAACTAATTTCAAGCTGATTTTAATCTCCAGCACAAAATCAAGTTAGTTCAATTTCAAATTCTTCCCAAAACAACTCTTTGGTATACACTATCTGATTAATATATAACAGTACATATATACTTATCCATTTAATTAAAGTAAACTTAATTTATGTTGACTTAAACTAAATTTCAAGCCGACTCAAAATATAATACTTCTGGCTCAAATTAACTCAACCAAAAATAATTTCCATTTTAAAGTCAAAATTCAAGTTCAACTAATATATATATCTAAATATCCCCCGAGATTAAAAAAAAAAAAACATTTGTTGATATTAACATTTCTGAAACAAAAAATTCAACGTCAAATCAACACAAAAAACAATAAAAACTATATAATTTAATGCAGCGAATACTTAAATATATTAGAGTAGGGTAAAACATTACTCATGCTTCCACAGTTCCACGTCGGTTTCTCACTAATCCACTATTGCCAGTTCATCTATCCAATTAGGTCAATGATTAAAAAGGTGCAGGAGAAATAAACCCCCAACAGTTGCGTGTGCCTTCAAAATTTAAGTCGTAAAATTATGACTTTCTTATTAATTTCTAAAGTAATTTTTAAAAATTAAAAAATTTTACTAAAAAATTATTTTAAAAAACAGTAAAAAATTATTTGTTAGAGTAATCAGTGGCCACTCGAAACCTTTTGTGATCAGTAGCTTCAGCTTTGCGGGTTCACAGAAAGGAATCGACCCGGTGTCTTTTCTGTAACCAGTGGCAAAAGCCTGCTGATGAGTAAAACATCACATAGATAGCGAAATTACTCGGGACACAGCTGTTAACCAATAAAAACAGCACAAGTTCAATCATCTGGTGACGAAAAGCTATTTAATACAACACAAAACAAAAACCCAGCAGTTAATTTCAATGGCTGCTGTAATTAAAGATGAATGAATGATTGAAATCAAACACTAAACCAAGCGATTGGGTGAGCTGTCCAAGATCTAATGATATGTTTGCCACAACCAAGAACTATAGATAAAAGACAACTTGTCCTCCAGAAATAGTTAAATGAATTTGAAGTTGTTAATCTACCACCACAGTCCAACACAACTTGTCCTCTGAAAGACCCATCTGTAGGCTTGTCAGTGCAGAGTAGAGCTGCTGAGACACAATACCTACTCCGTCTCCATACTCCACCCTGCAAAGCAATCATACTATGCTTTATCATCTTAAGGCCAGACTCTTTATATATGAGTTTAGTTTTAGTTTAAAAAACAAAAAACAATTTTGTAGTCTTTGTATAAATCTACAATTACCGACAAACTATGGAGAAGAAATAAGCGTCATCTATCAAAAAACAAGGTATAAGATGTGCTGAATCGCACAACTTCCCCAGAATCTCACGGTTAAGAACAATGTTTTCTAAGCTTAATGTCATACACATTGGATTTTGTTTCAAGGTGCATATAACAAAAAGAGAAGTGACCTTTTTTTTTTTTTTTTTTTTTTTACTAGAGCTCTCATAATTTGTATATGTTTTCCACACAAAAAACATTTTTTAGGGATGGCTTCACCCATCCTAGGGCAAGTTAGATTTCACTTAGACCGGACCCCTTAATTTTCCCTAAATTAGTTCGATACTAATCAAATTAATTTGAACTCATCAGCCTCCTATTATTAGCTTGACATCATACAGTCATCCGCCCATATCTTATCCTTCTCGGCCCTTGCCGAAAGCTCAACATCCATAGATCTATCGGTTTGGCTGCCTCCCAGTCAACAACTTCCCGACGAGACCCAGTACCATGAAGTCGCCAACCTGGCATTTTGCCTCCTCGATGCCTGGCCGAAAGCTTAACATCATAGGGTTGTTGGCTTGGCTGCCATTCGATCAACGTCTTCCTGACTGTTGACCTGAACCTAAGCTAAAAAAAATGAATGCAATAAAATAAAAACAAAATACCTGCTCAAATCCTGCCCATCCCGATGCTACTACAGTGCCCATATCCTGCAGTCAGCGCCATTTCAGAGCCAACTACGAGCAAATCCCGCTCTCGATCCACACTCTGCTCACGTTGATAAAATGAAGAGCTTTGGCTCTCTTCTAAGCGCACGCTCTCTGCCAAAGTCCACTATGACGTGCTCTCTTCATCACGCTCGAATCCCTTCCTCCTCACTACCGATCTATCGTCACCTACTATCCAAGCCCGACGACCTAGCCGCACAACCCGTCTTAGTAGTGGCACAACTTCCCTATCCCGGTGCCAATCTTTCGATCTCCATCCCATTTCTAATCCCTCAACAATCCTGACTCCACAGCAGACGAAGGCCTCCTCTTCGCAGCCATCTAGCTATAGCCGCAAGAAAACCTCCGATTCCAAACCTTCCTCACCCAAAGCCATTCTCTTGTGCCAAACTCACACCAATTTCAGGCCAAACCCAATCCTATAACTCGATCCTACACGTGAATCAGAGCCACATTTGACCTATTTCCTCCTGCTCTGATCGTAGCAATCGGCCGAAGCCTCTGATTTACCTTTGCAAAACCAGCTAAACCTCTGTGCGCTCCGAAAATTCAGCCCCGGCCTCCGCCCGCACTGTTTATGCTTTTTTTTTTTTCTTTCAGTGGAGTTTTAACTAATTAGTTCTAGGATAAATTTAGGAAGACAGATGGGTTTGTAGAAAAGACACTACCCAGAGATTTCGCCCTCATTTTATGAGAACTTTATGATCTGAGTTCTGGTTTCCTATAGGAGCAAGCCCCTACAGTTAATTACCCCTCCCAATAATGAGAAAAAACTTTCGATTAAGGCAAGTCGTCAATCAATAATAAGTATTGGAGCAAGAAGCTCCGCTTTTGAACTTATATAATACTATGTTGAATGTTTAGATAAAGAAAGAATAAGATAGACCCCGAACAAAGATCATATTTTGATTTATTATTATTTTGGGTGTACAATTTTGTTGTAAGATAAAGCTTACTCATGTATGTCTATTATGAAAATTTGATGATATACAAATGAACCATGAATAAATAAATTTTCAAAAATGCTTCCATAAGTAAATGTTATAAATTTTTAAAATTATCATTTTAGATATTATGGTATACAAAAAAAATAGTACATGTCGTTGTTCACCTCGCATCAACCTATAGGGATAGTCGAGGGTTGTGACACTGCATGAGCACCAGTGCTAACCAATGCAGACTACATCGACAAGCAGTTCAGACGCGAAACCCAGCACCATACAAGGAGAGCCGAGAGCACAACTGACTATGCATGCAAAGAAGGGTGCTCCAGACAAGAGATTTGTGACCACATGTAGTGGAAACCACAGCTCACGAGCACTTTGTGCGAGCAATAAGGTGGGGAGAAAGAAGCCTCACACAAGGCATGAGGATCAGGAGAATAAGTCCCTCACTATAATTTACTGAGGATCATAAGTGAGACAATAACTAGGTTTTTGATTATTGAGGCATACTATGAACAATATCTTAGTGACACCACAGCCGTAATTAGAATACCTATTGAGAAATCATTGTCCTATCCTCTCAAACTATCAAGCATACGATAATATAAAAATCATGCATGATCAAACCTGACCTTAAGTTGTAATTCAAGAATATTACTTAAAAGATGAATTAGATGAAGATTATGATTATATTTGAACTCTTTCAAGAATGTATTAAATTTTGATCTAGAGTTATAATAGAAATTTGAGTCTGCCATCTAATTGTGATGAATTTGAATCTATAACTATGTTAGAATTTTTTCAAAAACCTACACTTAACTTGAGCAAGAGTTACAGTTGAGCTTAAAGATCAAGTGAAATCAATTCAAAGGAAATAAAGCCTATTTGAGCCCGGAATTAAATTTGAGTGCGAGAATCATTATGAATATAAATCTCAAATCAAAATTAACGTATAACAACAAACAGAACCAATAACATCCAAAAAGAAACATACAGTGACAAAAAAAGTACAACGTTAACTCAAACGACAGTAATGTTTCGGTTTCTCGGGCAGATAACTAACGAACATAAAGCAGAAAAATGGATGCAATCCGCTAGAAAGGACCATGCATAGTAATCTCAGATGCACGCAAGGCAATTCTAACATAAACTTATAGGAGGATTCTATTATTTTCATTTGAATACAATCTATTCAAAGCAAAATGTCAGACAGTCATTTCACGCCAAGAGAAAAAAAAAAAGATGGAAAAAAATTACCTTTTTCCAAGGTATGTAATACTCCCCACAGGGGATACAACCACAGCTGTTCCCGTACAGAAAACTTCATCAGCCTCAAGCAATTCATCTATGGCTACAAGCCGCTCCTCAACCTTCGCAAAAATGTTATTTACTTGTTAAGACATTCAGAAAAATTACCAACATATTTTAGCTTGCTCTAAATAATAATTCATCCAAAAAATTTTGATGAGGAATATTCACAAAAATAAATCACGTTAGAACCTAAAAATATATAAAATTACTTAGAACATGACAGATTGCATAGCAGGAAATGTGACGCAGAATTAAGACCAGGAATTATGATCAACAAGAACAACCTTACCTGTATAACATGAGTTCATGAAAAGACTACAACAACAACAACAACATCAAGGTTTTATCCCACTACGTGGGGTCGGCTATATGAATTCTGATGTGAAACCAATTAGAAATTGCACGTAGAAATTTATAAAGATTAAATTAGGCATTGTAATGTCAACCAATGTTTCACTTAGAAAAGATTTTACGAATTGAAAGTTGTCTAAATTGATATGACAAGTAATTACATATTAGAAGAACAAGATCTGAAATAATATCAATCATAAAATGGAAAAGCAAGTGCAATAAACTAACAATCCACCACGTAACAAAGAGAAAAGTCAACTCGAGTTTCCTTCACTCGCGCTCTTTATGATTTTAGCGGAAGAATAATCGCCACAATCCGGAAGACGACACCACAAGAAAGAGGAAGCCTAGGGTAGAGATCCAAGGAAAGCTAGCCGGAGGAGTTTTGTGAAGACGACCGGTGATTCGCCAATGCCCGGTTGGAAGGCGCTCCTCGATGGAAGGTGCCAATGTGAAGAGGATGCGGTCAATGTATCCGTCAACGGTCTCGTCAACCGTCATTTTCACATCAAAAAAAGGAGAGTGTAGGAGATCCGTTCGTCCTTGACCATCATAAACGAAACCATGGTCAACTTCGGGATTGGCCATGCACTAGTGGGAAATTGGAGGGAAGATGCTTGTTCTTTCCTTGCAATAGAGCTCATGAGAATTGGAAAATTCCAAGAGGGAGGACAAGGGAGAGGGTTGGTCAAGAGTAGAGAAAATTAGGGCTATGTGGGGTCTCGGTTTTGGGATATGGAAAGAATATTCAATCTGAATTTAATTTCATATTCAATTATATGGGGAGGGAATAGAACCTGAAATTCAATTTCAAATTCAAATAAAAATTAGGGCTTCAAGAGGAAAGAAGGGCAATTGGCCATGGAGGGGGGCCGGCGGCATTTAGAGAGAGGGAGGGGTTTGGGGAAGGGAATTTAAAGGTTTCCTAAAAGTGTTATATCCAATTTAGGAATAAGAATATTAAATCATATCTAATTTAAATTTAAATTAGAATAAACTTAAAGCTTTCCTAAATTAGGATTGATAATTAAGAAAAATATTTGAAATTCAAATTTGAATTTCAAATAAATTTGAATTCCTTCTTTTTGTGTTTGAGTTAATTTTGGAAGGACATTATGACGATTGAAATCATCATTATTGGGTGGATGATTAAGGTGGGCCAGCGGCTAGGGTTTTGGGAGGGGCTAGGGGTAGCGTCGGGTAGGAGGAAAGTGGTTGGGCAGGCGGGTGGAAGAGAGGTGGGGTTGTGTTAGGACTGGAATTTGAGGGTTAAAAGTGGCCGACGGGTAGGGGAAAATGGGAAAGGTGGTCAGCGGTGGTAGCAAGGGAAGGGGAAAGAAGACAACACAAATACTAACCGCGAGTCCCGGATTCTACCGGCGGCTGACGGGTGATGCTTGGCCCTCTTCTAGGGTTTCTCCTCTTAAGAACTCACAAAGAGATCTAAAACAATAAATCTAAATTTTCATTAACAATTATTCATCATCCAAATACAATACCAAGGACCTAATATACAGGCCTCATAGAAAAAAAAGGACTAAAATGCCCATAGGTCTAAAACTCCAATCAACACACAAGCAAGGGTACAAACGTAAATAAAAATAAATCCAAACTAATACATAAAATATATCAAATATATAAACACCTCATCGTAGCCATTGATCTACGATGCTTCCGGCGGTAAACATTCCGAAATCTCCTACTGATGTCCTCATCAAATCCTTTTTCTCCATTTTGTCCAGTTAAGAGTCAAATTCTCATTTAGATCTAATAAAGAAATGTCATTTCTAATATTTTCTAACCAAACCTTTTTAGGTCTACCTTTACTTTTCTTAACATAGGTTAAATCTAATACATCTAATCTCCTAACCGGATCATCTGAAGGCCGCCGTTTTATGTAACCAAACCATCTAAGGCGACTCTCTCTAATCTTATCTGTCACTGGAGCTACTCCAACCTTTTCACGTATATGCTCATTCTATATCCTGTCTCTAAGAGTAAAGCCACTCATCCACCTGAGCATCTTCATTTATGCAACACTTAACTTAATATTATGCTTCTCTTTTAATGGCCAACTTTCTATGCCATAAAGCATTGCATGTCTAACCACAATCTTATAGAATTTTCCCTTAAGTTTGAGTGGTACTTTTCTATCATACAACAAGCCTGATGCATTCCTCCACTTCATCCAACCAACTTGAATTCTACTACTAATATCACCATCACTTTGAAACCAACTCAACTTCATTATTTTAAATATTTTTTATGTAATACATCATAATTCTATTCAATTAGCTCTTGTATTTTTTTCCCTTTAACATTAACACATAATAATTTCTCAAATATTATTTTCATCTTTTCTTTTGCAATGAATTGGCCAACAGGATTAAAACTAGAAGATTTTGAACAAATCCAGTAAGATTACCTGTAATACTATCATTCAAGATTAGAAAAATGAAAATTAAATACCTGAAATCCTTGGCTTTGAGCAACTTCAATTATACTTTTCCTTGTAATCCCAGGTAATATTGTTCCCTTTATTGCTGGAGTTGATATGACTTTGTCCTAAACAATGAATAGTCAGTTCTAAAAGTAGAATAGACCAGCAAAATAGCTAGTTAGAAGCATAAAAAACATTATGTAATTATAGCCTGAATAACTAATTTTTAAGTCATAGACAATGCACGGAACACAAGATGAGATCAAAATGTCCAGAAGCCACGAAACCTAGGCCACTTTTGAATTTAACACAAAACAAAAAGAGGGAAGATAACAGGAAATCCAATCAATAAAAGAAAAACTATGATGGAAACATCCGATAAATAATGTCAAATGCGGTTTAAAAAATTTAGCTTCTCACAATATAACGACAGAGGAGTGCTAAGCACTTTGCTGTAATGAACAATGTATATACCTTTACAACAAAAACATTACAGGATGACACTTCTTCAAGGTATTTCTTGTGAACCGAGTCGAGATACAGAACATCAGAATATCCTTTCGCTTTGGCTATAGATTGTGCCTTTAAAACCTGAAACAAAAAAAAATTCTTAAAATTTTCAAGCAGAACAGATGAATGTAGGGATTTTCCAAGGACCAGACGTAAAGAATTTCTTCTCATATCATTCTTATCTCAATTATTTAGGTATTGATTAATAAATTCTCATTCTCCATTCATTTATTTTTTAATTTCTACTGGTGCTCAATCTATTTTGCAGGAAGAATTTTTTGTTATGAGAAAATTACTATATATATATATATATATATATATATATATATATATATATATATATATATATATATATATATATATATGAAAATCAAAGTATGTTTTAAATTGAAGCTTGATTCGCAGTAAGAGAACAATGGAAGGAATATCAAAGGAAAACTTCGGTTGAAAAATGTGAAAATCCCAAAACAAGTAAATAAAAAGCTTTAATCGATTGAGAGAAATAGAAAAGGCTATTTTCCTGTTTAGTACAAAAGACCAAGTTAATGAGAACTTTAACCTTTTCCACAATATAACCTTCTTTTAGGTAAACACGTCAGTATATCTTCATCCAAATCTTCCAAGCAAAAAGAAATAAAAAAACCCACTTGGATGTGCTATTGTGATGGAATAAATAACATCAAAAGCACGGTTAGATAGCTTCTTAGAAGCCATAAGAGTACTCGAGTAATTTCAGCCTATTTTGGCATCTATAATCGTCTTTTCAAGAGTCAATTATCTGATTCCCTCATATGAAAGCGGTTCAGACCCCTACATCTTATTCTTTGCTAGCTTCTATGTATAACAACCTAATCATAAAATGGTGAGAAGGAAGAAGATACACTGTTAAACTTGATCAAATTACATCTATGACGAATATTAGAGAATCCAGTAACAAGAATCTTAAAGCATTGCAATAAAATCCCAAACTAAGCACAAACTTTATCAATCATGACTTAATTCAGGTTAAAAGAAAACCATGTCCAGAAACCACATTAATATTGAATCAACAATAAAAACTCGTCCAATGCTTTGAGATAATGCTAAGTACGAAAATTACACAATCTAAGGAATCAGAGCTTTTCATTACTACCGGTAAATTTTCTGATAGCAAAATCTAGAGACAACTAAAATAACTGCAGTAGGAAGCATTTCCACAATTTCTACTTTTGATGATGTTAGTTGAGAAATTCGTTAAAATGCTATATGACGTCTCAAAACTGGAACATAATAAACAAATTAAATTTATGTTATAAAAATTTGTTGCCTACAGTAAAGAGGTTTCTCACAAGTATTTACCGCAGCATAATTTCCAATAGTCTTCACGCCTCCAGTGCCACCAGGAATTGCCCGATGAAATTCATTTTCAACTATTAAGTTTATTGGTGCTAAACCCTCCTGAACTTTTTAAAAGAAATGCAAACATCAGTGACATCTGACCACTAACAGTATACTGCAAATGAACACCAAAGAATATAATTAATCAAAGGCACACAAAAGGGAAAGCGAATTAGCAAGGCACAATTTTCAAACAGACCAAATGGTGACCTTTTCATCTGGAAGAATTAGTGCTTGATATGAATCACCAAACAAAAAAGAAATGGTCTCTTCCATGAAGTTCTCAGTAGTAAATCAAATGATGGTAACTACGGTCTCTTGAGCTTTTTAATGACTTATTTAAAAACGGAATTCATGCATGAGAGAAAAGGAAAAGAAAAAGAAAAAATATAAAAGCAAATATTTTTTTTTTCTTTTTTTATTTTTTTTATATAAAAACAAATATATTAATACAGAAAACCTTGCTTCCCATGTTTCTGTTTATGCGTGTTTGGCGATGGATGTATAGGAACTACATGAAAGTGTAAAAGTAATAAATGACATGTATATGGGTTCCTTATGTGGACGCAATGTTGAACATAGGACAAGTACCTTAAAAGAGTGTTTTTATTTTGACAAACCTTGAAATAATTCCCAACGGGAGATACAAAAATAAGGAATGTGTACTCAGGGGCTGGTGCAAGTCCAAGGACGGCCCCACTGCCCATAAGCAAAGGTCTGATGTACAATGATCCTTTCCCTGGAGGGGGGACCTGCATGAAAGTGAATCTATTCAAGAGAAAAATCGGCAGATTACTGCTTGGTAATGATAGAACATAAAACATGAACTGGACAATACCCAGCGTTTGTTAGCCAGAACAGTCTTCTTTACAGCATCCACAAAGTGCTCCACAGTTGGTGATGGCATGCACATCCGCTCAGCACCAGTCCTCATCCGCCAAGCATTTTCCTCAGGCCGAAATAGTAAAATTGATCCATCTTCTTTCCTGTATGCTTTCAAACCTTCAAAGAGTCCCTGAAACAGAATAATGATACTCTAATTGATGCAATATGAAGTATTGCATGCTAGAAAATGCAAGGTCATAAGGTGAGAGTTTTATATCCTAGCTTTGCACCAAAATCCAACAAACAAATAAATAAATAAAAGGAGTACAAAAAACATCATAGTTTTTAGGTGGAAAACCTAGCTGATGCAACCAAAATTTATAAGAAGCTAAGGTTGCAAACAAAGATGATGTCTCCCTTTCGAAATTTCATAAACATATACAAATAGAACAAAACGATACTATTATATCCCACAATAGTTTAAACAAACACTAGGATTCCTTACAACTTCAAATAAAAGGATATAACAACACCTTACAACTTTTCATAGTTTGAGAAGAAAGATACAATGGGAGGGTTATCATTGAGAGAAGAATTAGATAAGAAGGTTGAGACGAAGTTTTAGAGGAGAAGGGGAAGGAGACTAACTCGCAAGCTAGTAAAAAAACCCTAAGGTTTTCTTTCCAAAAATCATCACCAAAACTCTCCAAAAACAGCCCAAAACTCGTCGAGAGCGACAATCAGGTGATGCTCAAATGATGGCAGTTGGGTGGTGGTTCAATGGCAATAGTCCAATGGTGACAGCCTGACAGTGGTGCTCAAGTGGAGCTTTGAGATCTTCAAACCTCTGAGTTCTATTGAATCTCAAGCCAATGTCCCCCTTCATGTAGAGACTAAGTGCCTATATATATATTTAAGTGGCATGCCCCATATATATGGAGAAATCAGAAATACTCTATCAAACTATCTATATTGATTCTGTTTATCATAGTCCACACTCTTTCTACATTTAAGTATCTTAATAATGTTGAAATTAAACGATCTTGAATCAGTTAATTTGTCTCGTCGAGAAGCTCAATTTGGCATTAAGAATGCAAGATTTGAAAAATCAATTGTTCATCCAATTAATATCTCAAAATTTATAATTATGCGACAAGTGCATGATTTGGGCTTATTTGGACTCGGGTTGGCTCACTTTTAATGTTGATATCTTTGCCCTTCTATTTTCGAATATCAAAGCTCATATCAACAGAAAATATATTTTGAAGCCCTCTTAAAAGCTTCATAGCACAATAATTATAATTTTGAAGTACTCATTGAGTGACTCTCTCTCTTTCTCACAAATTCCCAAGAGATAGGAAGAGACCATGAAAATTCTTCAATTTGCAATGAATTGTTCGACAAAACCTGACAAACTCAACTAACGTGTGGATGGTCTCTCCCTAAATAGAGTAGAACCATGTGCAAGTTTTCCCCTTGAGGGTATCGATGAAGATTTGACAAAAGACGGCATTTGAGGCTTGTTGCATGTGCATGGTGGTTATGTAGTGATCGATATATTCATAAGGGTCGAACATCCTATCGTAAGAGTCAATGTTTAACAGCTTGAAACTTATTAGAATTGGGTGTTGAAGAGCTTTAATTAGAAGTGATGACTCTTGAAAAAATACAATGAAGAGGGAGCTCATTTTCATGCCTAATGAGAAATTCTACTTTGACCAAGTGTCGTAGAACATCATGCAAAACATTATGAAGGGAGTCGCCAATGAGGCGAGGATGAGCCAAGTTCCTCGTGATTGTTGGAGGAGTGTGAGCTATGCAAGATGGATGGGTAGAGCTAGTTATGCAATGAGATTGACATCATGTTGTGATAAAGGAATCACTGTTTGATGGTGAGGGGATTCTCTATAGGTGTTCTCAAGCTGGATAATCTGATGTGGTAGTTGATCCTAATGGAGGTGGGTCTCTTCATGCTATATCGGCTTTTGATGCCGAGTCCCCAACGAGAGCTGAAAGATTTCATTGAAGGCTACTCTATCTTGTAATATATCTTCCACGAACAAAACTGATGCATCTTTGCAAGTAGGATTACGCCCATCAAGGTAGAAAGTGGCAGAGGCTTGGCATACATAGTTTAAAGATTGGTTCTTGGAATAATAAGTGTTGGAGCAAGAGGCTCCGTTGTTGCAATTTTCATTCTTGTTGACCATCTAACAAGTGTCCATAACGATAGTGGGATCGGTTCATGTAAATGACGTCAAACTGTTGCGTACAAGAAAATTTGCAGTAGTAGAGTACGAAAGTTTTGCATCCTAGCTTTGCACGCAAAGATATAGCACGTACAACAGAGTTTTAATGTGAAAATCCTGGAAAAAGGAGAATCACAAGGTTTGACCTAACTAAAATGATTCATTATGTTAATTTTAATTACAAATGTTTGCTCGTCCCATGATTTGGAGATGACAAAATTACAAAAATATTGGGGTTGGCAGAAAATATCATAGTCGACATGGAATAAAAAGTAAAATGATTGTGGCTGAGAGACAGCAGTCCAACAATGTTGGTAGAGTAGCGGGGGTCTGCTGATGGCAGTGGTTTGACAACAGTGTTGAGTGATAACGGTCTAAAAATAGCATTTGAGCAGCGATGATTCGATGGGTGTGGTCGATAGCAACGATCTAATGGCAATAATTCCACTATGGCGATTGGGAAGTGATTCTATGGTTCAAAGATAATAGTCGAATGGTGCTCTGAGGGCAATGATCAGGCAATGTTCTGATAACAGCAGTCAAGTGAAGGTCCGAGGTTGGTGGTCCAATGGTAGTGCTCAAGTTGAGTTATGGAATTCTTCAAGTCTTAGAGCTCTTTTGAATCTCAAGCCAAGAGTCTTTTTCATATATATAATGGTTTTGAGAGTGATATGCACTATAAATATGAAAAAAAATCCAAAACACTATCAAATATTTCGTATTAATTCCTTTTATCACAATATATTTGTTATGCCGGTCCAGCTTGGACCGGCTCCACCTGGACCGGCCCAGCCGGTCCAGTTCTACCGAAGGCGGAAGAGACCGGGCGGAAGAGACCGGGCGGAAGAGAGAGGAAGCCAGGGAGTGGGGTCCACGTGCAATTCAAACATGAGCTAAGTGTTTTTGGAGGGAGAAGGAGGGGTAGAGTAGTCCTTTTGCTTTTGTTTTGAATTAGAATGCATTAAGTAGAGAGATTGAGGGGAATTAGGGTTATGTGATGTTTTGGTGAAAATTTCTTTTGTCTTCTTGGATTGTGAGGGCTCTAGATCGAAATCTAGAGATTGGGAGAGTGCGATCCTCCTCTCGAATAGAGGATCCTTGTATCTTTGCTATTTTCCTTGCGCCTACTAGTAAAATACAAGTTATTTTCTCAGTTTTCTCTCAGATTTCCCCCTGTTTTCTACTGTTTTTGGCTGTTTAATTGTTGTGGACAGCAGATTTTATATTGGATCTATTTGTTTTTGGTGAGAAACACTTGGAAATCCAAGTGTTTCCTATCAAATTGGTATCAGAGCACAGATCCGGACGGTGGGGGGCTGTTTTCCACTGTTTCGCAGCAGATTTTTGCTTTTCGGAAGAGATCCGGAGACCATTTCGTGGTTCCCATGGCATCTAAACGTGTAGAAGTCTTGGAGACCGAAGTGGGTCAATTTAAGGCGGATCTGGAGGAGAAGATGGCGACGTTGAGTGAGAATGTGGAAGGGAAATTTATGGCATTGGAGGAGATGATGAAAAAGTTGTTGGAAGGGCAAGCAAGAGCTGTGCCAGTGGAGGAAAGAGGAGAAGGTAGTGGGAGCAAGGGCAAGGAGAAGGCAAAGCCGGAAGGGGAAGAGGAGGTGGAACTGCTGGGTAGCAACGGAAGAATGCTGCATCGGGAGTCCATCAGGCGGGAAGAAAGAGAGGATGATTGGCATCGTCGGAGGCCCGACCCAGTGGACCGGCCATGGGGGATCCATAACCACCATGGCGGGGCGCGAGGGGAAGATGGCTATCGACGGCCGAGGAGGGATGATGAGCCCCGATATGGAGAGAGAGGAACATGGGAAGATCCCATTGCCTGGGACAGGGGAGGCCATGGGGGGAACAGAGCATACGGGATGGACACGAGGGCCAGGAAGCTGAAAATGCCTGTTTTCGAAGAGGGAAATGTGGATGAGTGGATCCACAAGGTGGAGAGGTATTTTGCAGTGAATGGCCTGATGGAGGAGGAGAAATTGATGGCGGCTAGTATGTGCTTGGAAGGGGCGGCTTTTTCCTGGTTCAAGTACATGGATAAGTGGGATCCGGTGAGGACTTGGAGGGACTTCAAGGAAGCTATCAGGGAGAGATTCAGGGGGAGCAGCCCATGGGAGATCTCCGAGCAGTTCTATGCCCTCACCCAGGAGGGAACAGTGGAGGAATACAGAAAGAAATTTGAGAGTCTGGTGGGAGACATGGAGGGCTTATCGAACAGCACGTTGGGGGGAAACTTCATGAAGGGGCTAAAGCCAGAAATTAGAGATGCTGTGAAGGTCATGAGACCTAGAGACCTGAGGGAAGCAATGGAGTTGGCTCAGCTGGTGGAGAACCAGAAGACCAACGCACGAAGTTGGAGGAACAACCACTCAGGAGGTCCCACTAGGACCACTACCACTTACTTGGCTCCAAAAGGGCCAAGCCCTAATGTCCCTAGAGAGAGTGGAAAGGAGAAGAGCGGGGTGACCAGATCTGCTGGAAGCTTCAAAAAATTGACTGAGGAGGAGATGCAGGAGAAGAGGGCCAAGGGCCTTTGTTTCAGATGTGAGGAGAAGTTTGTTCCAGGACATAGATGCAAGGATCGCGCTCTTCGGGCTCTCACCGTCTATATAGACGAGGCGCCTGAAGAGGGTGATGATTCTGATGAGGAGCAGATTGATCCACAGTTGGAGGTAGCTGAAGTCTCCCTCAATTCTGTGATGGGATTCACTCCTAGCCATACAATGAAGGTGAAGGGGGAGATTCGGGGGAGAGAGGTTGTGGTTCTTATTGACAGCGGGGCAACCCACAATTTCATATCCACCCAGGTGGCGGAGGAGCTAGGGATGGAGCCTACTGAGACAGGTAGCTACGGGGTGATGATGGGGACAGGGAAGATTGAGTCCAGCACCGGGATCTGCAAAGGGGTGGAGATGAGATTACAGGAGATCAGGGTGGTAGAGAATTTTTTACCCCTGAAGTTGGGTAGCACAGATGTCATTTTGGGCATGAAGTGGCTACAGACCTTGGGTGAAACCAAGGTGAATTGGGGGACCATGGTGATGGAGCTGAGCGTAGAGGGGAAGCAGGTGAAGCTGAGAGGAGAACCAGGATTGTCTAGAGCTGGAGTGTCACTCCGATCCATGGTGAAAATCATACAGGAGGAAGGAGGAGGATTCCTGGTGGAGTTGCAGAGCTTGGAGGAGCAGGAGGAGGGGGAGGGAAGACCCATCCCCGCTTTGGTCCAACCCCTGTTGCAGGAATTTGAGGATGTGTTCCAACCTCCAGTTGGACTACCACCTAACAGAGAGCAGGAGCACCAGATTATCCTGAAAGAAGGAGTATCTCCTATCAGTGTGAGACCTTACAGATATCCTCAGGTGCAGAAAGATGAGATTGAAAGGTTGGTGGGAGAAATGCTAGAAGGAGGGATCATTCAACCCAGTGTGAGTCCTTTCTCTAGTCCAGTTCTGCTTGTGAAGAAGAAGGATGGGAGTTGGAGGTTCTGTGTAGATTATAGAGCGCTCAACAAGGAAACTGTGCCTGATAAGTTTCCTATTCCTGTGATTGATGAGTTGATGGATGAGCTACATGGAGCCGCTTTGTTCACCAAGGTCGATCTGAAGTCAGGCTATCACCAGATCAGGATGAAGAAGGAAGATGTGCAGAAAACGGCCTTCAGGACTCATGAGGGTCACTACGAGTTTCTGGTGATGCCTTTTGGCCTCACCAACGCTCCGGCAACATTCCAAGCTTTGATGAACCGGATCTTCAAGCCACACCTCCGCAGGTTTGTGTTGGTATTTTTTGATGACATCCTAATTTATAGCAGGACTGAGGAGGAACACCTAGAGCACCTGAGAGTGGTGTTGGGTGTACTGAAGGAGCATCAGTTGAAGGCCAACTTCAAGAAGTGTGACTTCGCTCAGGCACGGGTGGAGTACCTGGGGCACGTGATATCCCAGGAGGGAGTGGCTGCAGATCAATCCAAGATAGAGGCAATGCTGGCGTGGCCTCAACCCAAGACTTTGAAGGGACTCAGAGGGTTTTTGGGACTGACAGGCTATTACAGAAGGTTCGTGAGAGGATACAGCACCATAGCATGGCCTCTGACAGAGCAGTTGAAGAAGGACGGATTTTTATGGGGAGAAGCAGCTTCAGAGGCCTTTGAGAAGCTGAAGAAGGCCATGACGACGGTGCCAGTGCTTGCTCTGCCAGACTTCAGTCAGGTGTTTGTGGTAGAGACAGATGCTTCAGGCTATGGGTTGGGAGCAGTGTTGATGCAGAGGCACCGGCCCATAGCTTACTTCAGTCAAGTCCTATCATCCCGGGCTAGACTGAAGTCAGTCTACGAGAGAGAGCTGATGGCGATTGTACTGGCCATCCAGAAGTGGAGACCTTACTTGTTGGGCAGACACTTCATTGTCAGAACTGATCAGAGGAGCCTGAAGTACTTGTTAGAGCAGAGGATGGTCACAGAGGAGCACCAGAGGTGGTTGTCCAAGCTGTTGGGATATGATTTCGAGATACACTACCGACCAGGGCTAGAGAATAAGGCAGCGGATGCCTTATCCCGCTGTATGGGGGAGCTCCAGGGGATCGCTGTATCAGTACCAGTATTGATAGATTGGGGAGCCATTAAAGAGGAGAGCATTCAGAATGAGGAGTTGAGGAAGATCAAAGAAGAGGTGTTAGCAGATGAGAACAGCCACCCGGGCTATTCAGTTGTGGGAGAAAGACTGTTCTATCAGGGAAGGAGTGTGATTCCTAGGTCTTCCATCCATATTCCCCAGCTGTTACAGGAGTTTCATGAGAGTGCCATAGGAGGGCATTCAGGAGTGCAGAAAACTTATAGCCGGTTAGCTGCTGAATTGTACTGGAGGGGGATGAGGAAAGACATAGAGGAAATGGTGGCTAAGTGTGATACTTGCCAGCGGAGCAAGTACATGACAATGGCACCAGGGGGATTGCTGCAGCCCCTGGCCCTACCAGAAAAAGTTTGGGAGGAGATTACTATGGACTTCATTGATGGGCTCCCAAAATCAGAAGGCTACACAGTTATACTGGTGGTGGTCGACAGGCTGAGCAAATATGCTCATTTCATTCCTTTGAGACACCCGTACACAGCAGTGTCGGTAGCAGCAGCGTTTGTGAGGGAGATAGTTCGCCTGCATGGGGTACCGGAGTCTATTGTTTCTGATAGGGACAAGGTATTCCTGAGCCATTTTTGGAGGGAGTTATTTAGGATGCAGGGCACAGTATTGAAGAGGAGCACAGCTTATCATCCACAGACTGATGGACAGACGGAGGTGGTGAATAGAAGCTTGGAGACATACTTGAGATGCTTTGTGTCTGAGACACCGAAGCAGTGGGCTAAATGGCTGTCCTGGGCAGAATACTGGTACAACACCTCCTCTCACTCGACTACCAAGATGACACCTTTTAAGGTGTTATATGGAAGAGACCCCCCACACCTGGTACACTGCAGCCATAGGAGTACTCCAGTATCTGCAGTGGATCAGCACTTGAAGGAAAGAGATCAAGTGTTGGATGAGCTCAAGAGGCATCTTCTCAGAGCCCAACAGATTATGAAGAAACAGGCAGACAGTAAAAGAAGGGATATACAGTTTGGAGTTGGAGACAAGGTCTATTTGAAACTCCGACCATACAGACAGAGGACTATAGCCCAAAGGAGAAATGAGAAGCTAGCAGCGAGATATTTTGGCCCTTTCGAAGTGGAGGAGAAAATCGGGGAGGTGGCATACAGATTGAGGCTTCCTCCAACAGCCAGAATACACCCCGTTTTTCATGTATCACAGTTGAGGAAAGTGGTGGGGGAGCATGCAGTAAGCCCAGAGCTGCCCAGCACATTGAGGGAAGACATGGAAGTGACACTGGAGCCTCTAGCGGTGGAAGGAGTGCGCATCAATGAAAGAGGGGAAAAGGAAGTGAAGATTAGGTGGAGCGGCCTCCCAGATTATGAGGCCACATGGGAGCCATTGGAGAGGATTGCAGTGCAATTTCCTGCCCTCCACCTTGAGGACAAGGTGGTACTTTGGGAGGGGGGTAATGTTATGCCGGTCCAGCTTGGACCGGCTCCACCTGGACCGGCCCAGCCGGTCCAGTTCTACCGAAGGCGGAAGAGACCGGGCGGAAGAGACCGGGCGGAAGAGAGAGGAAGCCAGGGAGTGGGGTCCACGTGCAATTCAAACATGAGCTAAGTGTTTTTGGAGGGAGAAGGAGGGGTAGAGTAGTCCTTTTGCTTTTGTTTTGAATTAGAATGCATTAAGTAGAGAGATTGAGGGGAATTAGGGTTATGTGATGTTTTGGTGAAAATTTCTTTTGTCTTCTTGGATTGTGAGGGCTCTAGATCGAAATCTAGAGATTGGGAGAGTGCGATCCTCCTCTCGAATAGAGGATCCTTGTATCTTTGCTATTTTCCTTGCGCCTACTAGTAAAATACAAGTTATTTTCTCAGTTTTCTCTCAGATTTCCCCCTGTTTTCTACTGTTTTTGGCTGTTTAATTGCTGTGGACAGCAGATTTTATATTGGATCTATTTGTTTTTGGTGAGAAACACTTGGAAATCCAAGTGTTTCCTATCAATATTCTTTTTGCATTTAAGTGCCTTAATAATACCGATTTTGGGCTCGTTGGATTCATCATGACGAGATGCTCGATTAAATCATAAGCACTCGAGATCTAAAGATCATTTGGTTGTCCAATTAATATCTCAAAGTTTCTAATAACATATGAAGTATTTGAATTGGGCTTATTTGAACTTGGAACAGCTCATTTTGGCATGGATAGGTTCGTCTTGTTGAGAAGTTCGATTAGACTATAAGTTTGTTGAAATCGGAGTTTGGATGGTCCTGAATTTAATTATGAAACTTCTCAATTCAAATATGGATCGAGATTCATGCCCAATCAAGTCAATTTTTCATGGCATATAGGTTCTTGAACTCAAACCATATTAACCCAAGTTATACTTATTCCCAATGCTTTCCAACACTCAAGATGCAAATGAAAAGATAGACGTTTCATTGAATGACTATTATTTCAAGGGCAATGCAAAGATATCAATCCATAATCTCATATAGTAGGCTTAATAAAGAATTGCTTTTAGCAGTAACATGGCAAGTTGAAGTTCGTGAAAGTTAATTCTTACTAAGCTAAATAACCAATTACAACCAGAAGATCACTAAGAAATCAATGAACTTATTTAAAATATTAAAAAATTAATGATATCAAGAAATGCTCTACTTGTCCATAATTTAAGATCCCAGCAGATGGGCACATCTGAATGGGTCCAAAACGCTGCAATCCCCCTTCTGTGAACACTCCATCTATGGGTGACTTGGCAATGTACATATAATCAGTTGGAACTAGTCCAAATCCAAGATTATCCCAGTTGATATCAGCCAATTCGGATGCTTCCCTGCAGGATATGACTACCCAACTTATCACGAAGAAACAGCATAAGAGGTAGAAGAATATTAAATTTGCAATAACTTAAAAAGTCATAATGCAAAAAGAAGAATCTTAAAACAATTACAAAAAATTGTGCAGCCGGAAGGGAAAAGATTTTTGAGTAAAACGTAATGAACGAAGCCGTACTTTTACAGCCAATCTTATTAGAATATTACTGAAATATGGCCAGCAGGACCAAGGAGTGTGTGGCAGTCTAGAAACCAGAAACTGCCTTAATTTTTGGTACAGTAATCAACTAACTGATAACAATACAGCGAAAAATAGAGCTCCAAGACAACACGGCAACCTTTATTTTTCCCAAGTGCGGGACATAATACCTTGAGATCCATAAACTAACTTTTATTTGGCCAGAAAAGACACCATTCTTTATAACTATTAATCAGCAAACAAAACAAACCAATTAAAATGGGAGAATGTATAATGGCACTATTGAACATAGATCTGCATCCCATACACAACTATTGATACATGAGTTGGAAAATAAGGTGAAACAGTATGAAAGAGGCATCATCAACTCAAGCACTATGATGCACCGACACTCCGTTTTAAGAGGCAATGCAGTGTCGGACACGTGTCGGACACGGACACGCGTCCGACACGGCACGGACACGTGTCCGACACGTTCTGGGTGTGTCCGGGTTAAAAAAAAAAAAACTTAAGCCGGACACGCGTGTCCGGTTATTTCATATTTAAAAAAAAAACACCTAATAAGCCCGTTTACATGAAATTGCCCTAGTCCCGCGTTTCATTCATTCAAGCGAGGTCGCGCAGCCATCGAGAGGAGTCGTCTTCAGAGAGTCGCTAATCCCGCACCGTCGAGAGGAGTCGCTGCCGTCCCGAGCAGGCGAGCTTCCGGCACCGCACCGTCGAGGCTCCAGTCGCGCAGCCGATCGAGGCTCCAACCCGCACCGTCGCCTCCAGCTTCAGGCTGTCCCGAGCAGGTGACCTTCCAACCGTCCTGAGCAGCCGATCCAGATTTCGGATCTAGATTTTTCTGCCATTCGTCATTCGTCATTCGTCATTTCTCTGTAAGTTTGACCTAGAATTTTTTTTGCCATTGGTCATTTCTCTCAATTTTTTCTCATTTATCATATAGATTTGTGTTCACAAGAGCATGTTAATTTTTTCTGAAATTACTTTGATTGTTTTGGGTTTTGAAAAAAAAACCTAAATCAAACCCTAGTTTATAGGATATGCGATTATTCTTGTTTTACCTAAATTAAATCCCAATCTTGTTTAAGTTTTTAGCAATACAAAAGAGAACTGAAATCGTGAATTCATAAGTGTTATGTTAGAAATATTTATGTGCTCATTTATCATAAGTGTTATGTTAGGATAATTTCTTAACATCAAAATTAGTAGCTCGTTTTGGCTTTGACCACATGAAGGAGTGATCCCAGAATACATGAGACTTCTCAAGTTATTCATTGTACTGAGACTTCTCAAGTTCTCATTATTAATGTTAAAAAAAATACATGTTTGAAATACAATGGGTTAACTGCTTAGAAGTTAGAAGTAATAGAGATCCAAAGTTCCATCAAATACTTCATAAATTCAAAAGGACACAACAAAACCTTCTGTAATAAATGTGCATTGCAATTAAAGCTAAAGAAACTTTCATGTTGTACTAAATAGTTTTTTAGTTATATTTGTGTGGTTGTACTAGACATTTTGTACTAAACATCTTTATGTTATAAGCTAAACAAGTTATCATGACTTTGATTTAATATTGTTTGCCATTTTTAATATAATATTACCTTAATTTATATATATTATATTAAAAATTATTATGCCGTGTCCACGCCGCACCCATGTCCTATATTTTTAAAAAATATCATGTCCCGTGTCCGTGTCGTGTCGTGCCCGTGTCGCCGTGTCCGTGTCCGTGCATCATTGCTCAAGCATCAGGTCTTTTTTCAGATTTAGCATCTCAAGATTGCATAAAGTTCATCCATATCCATAGAGTTCTGTAAATTTGCATGTCAAACCAAAAAAGTTTACACAACTCTTCTTCTTATTGGTTTAGTTAAAGCATTGAAAGTAGTAGGTACAACACGCATGGTTACCAACTGCCTTAAGAGAGAGTTCCACTTAAGATTAGGCAAACGCTAAAAAAAAAAGTTGCTTTATAGCCGATAATACCCAAACTTCGTTGAAGGATCAAATTTACCCAACCTTGCATATATGCCCCACCAAGATTATTTTCTAATGAAAAATGTTTGGAAAGAACAAATGTAACAATCGATCTGCAACTGGGAATTCATTCACTCTGTGCTCCACGGGTTATTTTGTAAAGTTCAAACAGATGATTCCAACACCAACAACAACAAAAAGCCTTCATCCCACTATGTGGTATCAGCTACAATAATTTTTTTTTCTATTCTATTAAGAATCAAATTCTCATTTTAAATTAGATTATCCCACCATCAGGGATTATTTGTAATATACATAACAAAAATTAAAAGTGTATGTAAAATAACCTGGATCTAAAAAAACGATTCATGAAGTTAGTAGGCCGTGCTTTTGAAAAGACTGATTTATTAGGTAGTAGGTCACGCTTTTGGGCAGAGAATCATAGAAGAAGTAGGTGGATACTATTAGAAAAAACAGATTATTCAGCAAGTGCATCTCGTCATGATCCTCATAGCCTAAACCCAAAGGTTTACAGCCGACACTATAAATCCTTCGCTATTGAATTTTTTGTTGAGTGCTATATGAGGTGATATTCTAAGAAAAGGAAATCTCACAAGCATTCCTTGTTTTATGCTCTTCTGAACCGAATTTGCTATTTTTATACAGTATTTTGTTTGGGTAAAAATCTACTTGAAAACAGTAACAAAAAAGGGTAAGTAAATGTTACAAGCAAACATACATACATGTGTTGCGGATGAAAAGAAAGAAATAAAAATTAAAGCTGGCAGCATGAGGTACAAATATTTTGCATGAAATATCTGCGTACATACTGGATGGTGCTTGTTCGGCTTGCTTCACATCTTGCATTTGATCCCATTAAAGCTGCAGAAGACATGAAGTGAAGCTGATTCTGAACCTACAAAGCACAAATGATGTTCTTATTTGTAAGTAAAAATATAAAGCATTATGCATTGAAATATTAAAATTCAGGAACGTGGTCTCAACTTAATAGCCATCCCAATACAAACTTTATTCAGTTGAATTTTCTAAATCATCTTTTCTTTCTAAATCATCTTTTCTTCTCACTAATAAGAACACTATGTAAGAATAGCGTGTTTTAGTAGCCATTAATTGCAATCAGAAAAAAAAATGGTCCGCAATTCAAAGAGAACAAGGCATTATTATCACATTCTATAATTCATAGCAGGATCCCTAAACTTTTATTAAAATGAAAAAAACGTGATGAAGACTCACCTAAGACAATGAGCCCTATATTGCTATCAGGAACAGAATCCCAATACAATTCCACAAGATCTGCTATCCCAAAATATACATCAGTTGATGTAGCACAACGAGAGCACTTTCATCAAAGCATCACATCAAGACATCGTCATCAAGAAAACAACACAATGCATGATCAAGGCTTGAATAATAGCATGGAATCAAGATGAAGAAGGCATCGTGATTATCACCATAATCAACATAAATCTCAAGAAAGATAAGTGGTCAAGCCCTTCATGAAGAAATCAAGCACATGCTTAATTCCAATACCACTTCAAAGGCAATGCAATCTTAGATAAGTTCAAAGCACATTTTCTGATCATTTTTGCAAGACCGCGTCAACTTTTATTCTATAAAGCAGAGTTATTGGAAATGGGATAGAGTTGATCCAACGAAAATACAGCACTTTCATTAAAACACAAAATCAATATTGGAGCAAGCATCATCATCAAGTACAGATCACAAGGCATGATCAAGGCTTAAATAAAAGCACAGAAACAAGATGGATGACATATCATGATTATCATCATCATCAATAATATAAATTGCAAGGCAACCAAGTAAGAGGCAGCCCCTTCATGAAGAAATCAAGTGAATCTCAAATTCCCAGAACTAAAACCACTCCATTTTTCATACGAGCCAGGGACGTCCGACTACCTTCAAAAGCTAATGAAAAGAACTCCAAATTTTCCTATAAGAAGGTGCAAAGTTTGGTCATTTCATGCTTCGATCAAGGGGGAGAATGGAAATTAATTGAAGATTAGAACCACTCGCTTTCCTTTTTTTGTTTTTTTTTTTTTTAGGGGGGTGCAAAATCTATGACTATATTATTTATTTACTTTAAGTTACATTCTTTCTTTGCTTGCTGTGCATGTCAGTATGTCACCAATCCATGTAATCTAAGTGATCAAAATTAATTTTTAAATAATGAGAAATTCCCCTGGATTGGAAACCCTTGAGACTATAATAATTAGTCATGTACGATTGTCTTTATTATTGTTGAATAAAATCACTTTTGCTGGTACAACACTCTAATGGAAAAGCTTGAAGAACCCTACAGCTTGGAGTGGCTGAGTGGTTAATCCGTAAACTCTAGCCACCATACTAATATAATTTTCCTCCAAAAACCTAAAGTCCATGGCCACCCCCTCCTCTTTAAATAACCCACTTGGCCAAACCTTAAACCCTACAACAAACAAAGCCATAAATCCACTTTGATAATGACCAATCATAACACTAGCCTTGCCATATCTACTTGCTATGTTTGGATCTTAAGCCCCCACAAGCTTCAAGAGCCATCACCCATCAAGATTCTCTTTTGGCGCTTCAATCATTTGTTGTGTTACAATAGTAATGTATACTAACGTATCACTCAAAATTTATCCAATTAGTCCTAAGAATTACAACATGAACAGCTCAGTTTAATACAAGAAGCACTCTAACATAATAGCTTAGCAAACTCTACCATAAATACATAATAAAATACGCACATTTTTGGCGTTCCATCCTTCAATTTAAAGAAATGATAATCTGCATACATACAACATCTTAGGCAATCACTCACACCATATGCATAACACCCCCTCCCCCACAATTATCATTGCCACACCCACAATTATCATTGCCACAAGAAAACAAAGAAAAAAGACAACATAATATAGGAAAAATAAAAAAATAGAATTAAAAATAGATAGACCAAGGATTTTTACTCCTATGAAAGAAAAAAGACTTAATGTTATTGTTGCTACTGTTGAAAAAAAAAATTATGAGAAATAAGCAAGGACTCACTAACTCAAAATTATAGAGACTTGTTTGCCCATGACATTTGGGGAACCACTCACTCAAAGGAACTCACTCATCCATTTCATTTGAGGAGTTTCTTACCTGAACAAGAGAAATTCCTCACTCTCATCTCCCTTTCATATATAAAGCCTTTTACAAGCTCAAAAAAATGAACTCTTTAGATAATTAAATTAGATAATCAGTGGAGATGGCGAGGATTAAATAGTACAAGTAAATCAAATGGTTGATGGGTGATTAGCGGTAGTTAGAAAGTACAATTAATATGATACAAGTGATTTAAAATTAAAATAATCTTACAACAACAAACCTTTGACCCACTACGTGGAGTCAGCTACATGAATCCTTTTTTGTCATTGTTTCCTGTTAAAAGTCAAATTCGTATTTAAATCTAATAAAGAAAGATCATTTGTAATATTTTCTAACCAAGTCTTTTTAGGTCTACCTCTACCTTTCTTAACATAAGTCAAATCTAATACCTCAACTTTCCTAACCGGGTCATCGGAAGGCCTCCGTTTAATGTGACCAAACCATCTAAGGTGACTCTCTCTAATCTTATCTTCCACTGGAGCTACTCCAAACCTTTCACGTATATGCTCATTTTGTATCCTATCTCTAAGGGTAAAGCCACTCATCCATCTAAGCATCCTCATCTCTGCAACGCTTAACTTGATATTATGCTTCCCTTTTAATGGCCAACATTCGGCATCATAAAGCATTGCAGGTCTCACCACCATCTTATAAAATTTTCCCTGAAGTTTGAGGGGGGCTTTTCTATCACACAACAAGCCCGATGCATTCCTCCACTTCAACCATCCAACTTGAATTCTGCTGATAATATCCCCATCTATTTCACCATCACTCTGAATAATAGATCCAAGATATCTAAAACGTGTACTCTTATTAATGACTTGATCTTCCAAAGTCACAATCCCCTCACTAGGTCTATTGCTACTAAAATTACATTCCATATATTCAGTTTAGATCTACTCAAGCGAAAACCTTTGGACTATAAGGTTGACCTCCATCATTCAAGTTTACCTTCAAATCCCTCTCTAGTCTTATCAACAAGAAGAATATCATCAGCAAAAAGCATACACCTAGGTACATCCTCTTCCAAATGTCTAGTGAGAACATCTAGGACTAAAGCAAAAAGATATGGGCTTAAGGCTGATCCTTGATGTAATCCAACCAAAATAGGAAAATACTTGGTCAAACCACCTTGTGTTTGAACACAAGTAATAGCTTCTGCATACATATCTTTAATGATTTGAATATAAGCATTATTAACTCTTTTTTTTCAAGAACTCTCCAAAGCACTTCTCTTGAAACTTTATCATATGCTTTCTCTAAATCAATAAATATCATATGTAGATCCTCTTTATTCTCTATATTTCTCCATCAAACCTCTCAATAAATGTATGGCTTCCATAGTAGACCTACCCGGCATTAATCCAAATTGATATTGAGAAACATTAGTATCACGCTGCAACCTACGCTCCATAACTCACACCCATAGTTTTAAAGTATGACACATTAACTTAATTCCTCTATAATTTGCACATTTTGGTGCCACCTTTATTCTTAAAAATAGGAATTAACACACTCATTTTCCACTCATCTGGCATCTTTTGTTTTCAAAACAGTATTAAAAAGTTTAGTAAGCCAAGAAATTCCTTCATCTCCCAAGCATTTCCGCATCTCTATTGAAATATCATCAGGTCCAATAGCTTTTCCACACTTCATTTCTTTAAAGTCTCTCTAACTTCGGTTTTACTAATACGCCAATAAAAAAATCTTTATTTTCATTTAGGGTGCTAAAGTAACTAAAGTCAATCGTATTTTCACATTCTTCGTTAAAAAGTTTAGCAAAATATTTCATGCATCTTTGTTGAATATCATCTTCTAAGAAAAAAAATGTTAATCTTTATCTTTAATATACATCACTTGAACTAAATCTTTATTACTATTATCTCTTTGTTTAGCTAACTTATACATATATCTTTCTTCATCCTTAGTATCTAATTTAGATTATATAAATCATTAAAAATTAAACTCTTTGCATCGCAAATAGCTTTTTTAGATTCCTTACGAGCCTCTTTATAGCTTTCCCAATTATCAGAATTTTTATATCTAAATCAATTTTTATAAAAAAAATCTTTTTATTTTTTATCTTTTTTTGTACATTTGGATTCCACCATTAACTATTTTTACTATTATGAGTTTTTCTCTTTGAAACTCCAAGTACATCTTTTGTAATATTTTTAATATCACTAGCCACTTTTTCCCACATAATATTAGCATCCTCATGCACAAACAAAATCTTAAGATCTAAATTTTTACTCTCAAAAATACTTTTGTTAATATTTTTTAAAAGCCCCCATCTAATCCTAAAAAATTGTTTTACTTTATTTTATATTTTTTGCCCCTTTATCTTAAAGTCCAAAACTAATAATCGATGTTGGGTACATCAATTTTTAGGAGGCCTTACACCATGATAGATAAAAAGCTAAAGAGGAGCATCACCTTACTAAGTAGTGATTGACTCAATAAAGCAAAAGCTAAAGCCAATCTAGTATGAGTCATTTCAGATTATGAAGAAGATTAAAGGCAATGTTCGCCAACTGGAGTTTCCAACATACATGAAGACATATTTGGGGGTCAATGTGGAGCACTTAAAGCCATCCAAGAATTTTATGTCAAATGTCGATACTAAATAAGTTTTCCTTGAAATCGATAATATGTTGACGGAGTGACAGGTACCATTTGAGTTGGACAAGCTAATGGAGAAGAGAATAGCCACTACAAAGGCATGAACAAAAGGAGATTTATTGCATTTTCAAAGGCGGGTCAATTTCCTAATGCAGTGAAGTTGTACAATAAGAGGTTGAGAAAACAATCTACTCTCTTCTCAATATGTAAGTTCACAGAAATGAAATCCTCCCAAAAAGGGATCCAAGATATGGAGATTAAATCAAGTGGAATAACTAACCAAATCATCAATGATAGTGATTTGGGAATCAAACCGTGAAGAGATTAAATGGATTGAAATCATTTAATCGTTGATGGTTTGATCTATTGATGAAGAAACCAGTTGTGGTGATTCTTAGATTACGCCATTAAGCTAGAAGAACAAAATAGCGGGAGTACAAAAGTATACATGGATTTTAAATCAGACACCTAATAATTAGTATTAGGAGGAAGAAAATTTGGACATTTGGATGAAAATGAGAACAATGGTATTTTGAATTTTGCTGAAAGTTTAAATTCAAGAGAGTTTCTATCTTTTCACGTGTTACTTTAGAAATTATAAGATCAAGTTCAAAATGAATTTCAATTGTATTATGCCTACAAATAGGCATATTTTCTGCACAAGAGAATCAATCCAATTATATAAAATCCTCTTTCTCTCTCCTCCAAATGCTAGCCTTACAAAGCAAGCCAAAATTTGCCACCTGAAGCATCCCAGCTCGTTGGTTACTTGTCACCCCTCATAAACTCCACAAAAGTCAACCAATTGATGCTCCTTCTGGTAGTTTCCAACGGTCATCCAAATGTTTCTGTGACCATAATAGGGAAGGAGTTGGATCTATGCTTGCTGATTTACAGCAAACCTCAAGTAGAATATAGCAATTGATGCTGTCTGGGAGTAAAAGAAACCAAGAGAAGAAGTCATTTGCAGCAAGAAACAATAATTAAGGTACCTAATTTTGATTAATAAACAACTAGAGTTCCTCCAGAAATCATGTAAAATCCTTACCTATTAGTTCTAACCGCTTGTTCCAACTCATCTCATGATGTTTAGAGATTAGCATCAGACCATTTATCTTATTCATTACACTTCCTGACGCCTTTTTTCCCCCACCGTCCTTCTTTCCCCTTATACTTTTCCCCTAAAAAAAAAAACTTTCTTCCACATTCATTTCAATTCCCTTTAGAATCAAATTTCCAACCAGACACTACATCAATTGAGGCCTCTTGTCACAGTGCCACCCCAAGCCCAATAATTTGATTAGCGACATAATTTTTAAAATAGTTAATTTCAGAGAAAAAACTTGTGATATGCACGAACATTCCTATACAAAACATAAGAGAATCTTATTATAACAAAGAATGACTGGTGGGTTGGCTCAATCAAACCGAGCATGAACACAATCATTCGCGAAATATTCGGCTTGCTGAAGACACGTGGCTTAAATAGGAATATACCAGTAACAATTAGATTTTCAAGGGCACAACAAAAAGTGAACAATTTTACAAAAAGAAAAAGTGCAATATGAATAATAAAGAATCCAAAAATAAGAAATGGAGAAATAAATTGACCGGCCAGTAACAAAAACAAAAAACCTAGCCAAAAAGGCAAAAAAAAAGAAAGAAATTAGAACCTTGATACACGAAGGGGAGCGAAATCTGCTTCCATGGTTCACAAAAGCGGGGGAGCTCGACGAGTAGAGGAGGGGAGCAAAGTCGCACCGGTAACTAGAAAGAACGAGGCCAAACTCCATCGTTCTTATCCCCGTCTCTTCTCTTCAAAGAATCAGGTTGAGAAAGTGGAAGAGAGCGGGGAAGGAGAAACTAGCGAACGCCGAACCCGAAATCGCAGTGGCGGCGGCCAACGATAGGTAAAAAGTTTAACCAGATGTCCGAGACAAAGGGCGGAACTTGGCGCTGGAAGCCTGGAAGTCTCGGTCCTCATGGAAGATCACTTTTTTAATAGGTTAAATATTATTTGTGTTTAAATGGTAATGTCGATTTTAAACTGTATGCAAGCTCTAAGATATGTAGAAAATAAAGAAGAAAATATATCATATTTTTCCAGATAAGAAAATCATATTAAGCAACTAAGATTAATATTTTATATGACATTTTTAATTATAATAGTTTTCATATAAAATTAAAATTTGTAATTAATACTGATATATTTTATATCAGAATAATCTGATAAATTCTTTTTTAATTACTTAAAGAGGCCTGTAAGAAGTATAAGAAAGTAATATGCGATGCAAAAATTTTAGTTTTTATTAATTTATATAATAAATTAGATTGTAAAGAGGCTGAAAGATATATGTATAAGTTAGTCAAATAAAAATATAGGAGTAGTGAGGATTTAATGCAAGTGAAATGTATTAAGGATGAAAATCAAAAAAGTATTTTTATTTGAAGAAGATATTCAACAAGATGGAAGAGATATTTTGCTAAATTTTTTAATAAAGATTGTGAGAATACGATTGACTATAGTAACCTTAATATCATAAATAAAAATAAAGATTTTTGTTTTTATCGGTATATTAGTAAAGCTAGAGTTAGAAAATGATTTAATGAAAATGGTGTTGAAAAGCTATTGGACATGATGATATTTCAATAGAGATGTGAAAATGCTTAGGAGACGAAGGAATTTTTTTAGCTTACTAAACTTTTTAATATTATTTTAAAGACTAAAATGATGTCAGATGAGTGGAGAATAAGTGTGTTGATTCTTTTTTTTTAGAATAAATGTGATGCACAAGTTTCTGCAAATTATAGAAAGAATAATTTAACGTGTCAAACTTTAAAACTTTGGGAGAGAGTTATGGAGCTAGGATACGATATGATACTAATGTTTCTCAAAATCAAATTGGATTCATGTCGGGTAGGTCTACTATGGAAGCTATTCATTTATTGAGAGTTTTGATGGATAAGCATATAGAGAATAAGGAGGATCTTCATATGAATATATGATATTTATTGATTTAGAGAAAGCATATGATAAAGTTCTAAGAGAAGTGCTATGGAAAGTTCTAGAAAAGTATGGAGTTAATAATGTTTATATTCAAGTTTAGGGTTTAGGTTTGGGCTAAGGTGAGATAAAATTTTATGATCTTAGCTAAATATTGTTGGATCAATTCACTATTGGAATTGGAGACAATACAACCTAATGGTGATGATAAGGTCATGTTGAGAGGTTGTTAATATTGTTGAAGATGGACATATTGGTTTTCCCATGTAGGAAGCAGTGGAGAAAATATAAAGGTGGTACCATGGATAATAACCAAGGGTTATTGGGATAGTACATCTCAGAATGGAAGAGGAATTGAATGACCTTAGGTTAACAATTAGTTGAAGGTAATAGGGACAATCCCTCTCGTAAAATAAGGAGGGTTAATGACTATATATTGAAAGTGATGAAGGCAATTGTGATAGTCCATCTCTTAAAAGGAGGGGATTAAACAATTGGAGGCAAAATAACAATACCTCTCTCCTTGAAGGAGAATGAATTGATCAACCAAGAATTGTTGGGAGATTGGAGGCTTTTAGGACAATCTCGATATATCTCAAATAGGATGGGAAAACTAAGAGATTAGGAGTTATAGAAAGTTATAAGTAATCAAACAATCTCTTTATTGGAAAGAGGAGGAACGGATTGATCGACAATCAAAGTTGATTGGGACAATCCCTTTTTAGGAATGAGGGTGAATCTATTGACCAAGAGTTAGATAGTGACTAAAGCATTTATAAACAATCTTTCCCTTTGAAGAAGGGGGTAGACTGAATTAAATAAATTAACGAACTACTAGAGGTAATGAATATAATCATTTTCTTGGATAGAAGGCCTTTTGATTAAGCAACCATGAGTTAATTATGAAATGAGAATCCATGATTGCTAGAATCACTAACATTAATTTTCTATATTTAATCAAAATTGTATATATAATTTCTTCAACATCGATATGAGGATTTACACAAAAAATGCCTTATTTTTATTAGCAAAAGACACACTAGACTGTGTCCTCCCATGATCAGAAAACAACTGGGTGATCCCACCTCTATGTTGGCCTGATCAATCCAATCAAATTGAGGTTGTGTTGGGCAACTGATCAGTAGCTAGTGATGGTGGTATGAAAATGATTTTATGGTGATTGTTGTTTACGAAATCTTTAATAAATGAACAACTATATGCCTTTTGAAACACTCAACCCCACAAACCCAATGGAGTTGTCATTTAGACAATCATATTGCCCGTACAAATTTTTGGAAGATTTAAAGATGAAAATTTTATTATATGGAAAACAATGATAAAAAGCTATCATTTTGGTATCAAATTATTCATTTTCTAAATCTAGAAGATTTGTGAATCATAGGCTTATATATGTCATAAGAACTCTAGGAAGTTTAAATCTAATTGGGCAAGTTGTGCTTAAATTAGTGATCATTATCACAATCTAGTGCAAGAGGATAGTTCTTCACAAAGAGAGGAAGTATGTGATCGGTTGGATGGCCCTGCAGTGAACAAATGGTTTGCCACAGATAGCTTTTGAATCTAAGGCTTGTCGTGGCATTAAAAATTCTAGGGAGTTAAATCTAACCATATTATCCATCACAAATCGCACAAGGAGAGTGACAATCAGCTTGGGCTAGGCCAGCCCAAGCTTTCTTGTTTTGGCTAGCTTATCCACCTTAGTTTGTTTGTTTTTTTAGGACATTTCAGAGTATTTGATTGAAGTATTTTATGTTATTGTTAGAATCATTACAATGAGGTGATCATTTTACTATAAATTCATCACTTATAGTTTGTTTGATCCTTAAAACACTACAGAAAAATCACCCATTTCCAGTGGCCTTTTCCGGCGAAAATTGAGCATTTTCTTGCGGTTTTGTAATTTTCCGGCTGTTTTCCAGCGGTTAAAATGGCGCCGGAAAATAAATACCGGCTGTTTTTTCCGGCGGCAAATTATTCCGGCGGTCTTAAACCGTTCAAATTAAAAAAATAATAATAATAAAAAAATTCCTAGCGTGCCACCCCCCGCCCCACTGCGACCGCCACCCCCGCTCCCGCGCTGCCGGTGCCGCACCTCCCACTCCCGCAATACCGGCGCCGCGCCAGCGCCCTCACGCTTCCGCTCCCGGGCTGCCAGTGACGCACTCCCCCGCTCCACGCTGCCGCTCTGTAGCTCCCACGCACGTGTTCGCTCGCGACTGCCGTGAGGTTTGAACCGCGTCAGTTGGGAAGAAATTCAGGCAATCGACCGAATTGCTAAATGTGTAAATACGTATTTTTTGTCAATATTTTTTATTTAAACTATATTCCGACCGTAAATAAATTAATTTTTAATTATAAAAAATGGAACTAATTAATTTAAAATAAAAATTAATAGTTAATATAAAATTAAAATAAACTAACTAATTAATTTTAAAATGAATATTAATTAAATATTTAATATAACTTTTAATAATTATTTGTTAAATCATTTAAATAGTTTAAAATTTATTCATTTTTCTTTAATTTCTTAAAAGCCACTGGAAAATTGGAAAAGCCGTCAGAAAATTCCGCCGGAAATTAGTGATTTTCCTGTTGGGAAATAATTTTGATACTAATAGTTGGCTCAATTTCTTTTGAATTGATTTATAAGCCATAATATCCATGTCTTGAAATTATGCTTGATTATATGAGATTTTTGACACCACATCAATTCTAACCAATTTTTTTAATCCCAAGTAATATGTGTGGGGTTATGTTCGTTTGTTTTTAATTGAAACCTATTTTTAGAAGTCTTCATGTAGAGCTTTATACTTCAGAGGGTGTTTCTTATGGTTAGCTTGTATTTATAAAATTTCGAACTTAGGATCTAGTGGATGATTAATAGAACTCTTGTCAGAGATTGAACCTTAATGATGATTGCTAGTAAGTGAGCTACAACCTTTGATGTTACTTGCACGATCTTTAATCCTAATGCTAAACACTTTGAAGTAGGATAAATATTGATATTTTTCTCTTGATTCAAGAATTTAACCCTTAAATAAGGCTCCTTGAAAAGAGGATGATTTATATCTTTCCGAAAAGGATAATCACCTTCCTCCTTTAATCTTGTTGATCCTACCACTTTGGAAAAAAAAATTTCTTCGATATCTCTCGATACATATTCTTTTTTTTTTGTGTAGCTTTTACTGAAGCCTTTGGGGGGTATTGGATATTTTTATTCTAGTGTACTCATGTGCACAATCTTGTCATGCATGAAATAGTCCATGTTTTTCACCTTGGGAGGTATTGGATATTTCCATTCTTGTGTACTCATGCGCACAATATTATCATGCATGAAATAGTCCATGCTTTTTACTATGCTTGAAGCCTCTTATATCACATCATCCTATTAACATCCAATAATCATCTTGATCGGGCACGAATCTCGAGGCAAAACCTAGTTGGAAACTTCAAAAATTGATTTCGGGAGCATATGAACTCCGATTTCAGCGAGCTTACAGTCAAACTGAGCGTCTCGGAAATACAAACCCAACGACACCAAGATCAACCCAATCCGAGCCCAAATGAGTCCGAATCAAAGGTTCGAAGCGCTGTTGGAAGGTTCAAACCGCAATTTGAGTTACCAAACGGTCTCCGATTTTGACGAGCTTATACTCGAATCGAGCGGCTCGACGAGACGAATCCAACGAGCCCAAGATCATCAAATTCCGACATCATTAAGGCCATCAAATGTCCAACGATCGGTGCATGATCAAAAGATTCGATATCGACCGTCCATTCAAACCACTCCCTGTTCGCCCTTGATCTCACGCCTATTTACGGGCTATGCCACTCCAGAAAAACTATAAATAGAGCCCTCATTCTACACCAAGGGACTCAAGTGAAGAGAGAGAAGAAGAAGAGAAGGAGAAGGAGAAAGGGGAATAGGAGATTCCTCACCTCCTCGACCACCGCCGCCGGAGCTTTTCCTGCCGCCTGAAGACGCCGGAACTCTGCCGGATTTTCAGGAAACGCCAAGAATTCGCAGAAGAAGAGAAGGAGAAGGAGAAAGGGGAATAGGAGATTCCTCACCTCCTCGACCACCGCCGCCGGAGCTTTTCCTGCCGACTGAAGCCGCCGGAACTCTGCCGGATTTTCAGGAAACGCTAGGAATTCGTAGGGATTTTGTAAACTCACTGGAAGAAACAAGTTGTATTTGGATTATCCCGACTTGTGGGACGAAATCCGCCATCTGTAATCTGCAAAATCACTAGTGGAACTTTGCAACTGGGCGAGGCCCCGTGGTTTTTCCCATTTTTGGGTTTTCCACGTAAAAACCCTCGGAGTTCACCCTCTTTTCTGTTTGTGTGTTAAACTTACGTGCAACGCTCGGACGCGAACTTACAAACTCTACCGCCGCGTATTTTCTGACACGCAACAGTTTGGCGCCGTCTGTGGGAACAACTATCCCACTACTTCGAGTACTGCTACGATGGTGAATAGGCGCAGCAGTCGTTTGGTTGGAGCTTCTCGCTCCAACTCTCGTCAGTCCAGAAACTCGTCTATTAACCGTAGACGACCAATGTCAGCATCTTTTCACCCTGGGGGGCAGAATGCTGCCGGGGAAGGGACTTTGAGACCTTCTTTAGAAGAAAGAATCCGGAAGATGGAAGAATCGCAAAACGAGATCCTCCAACTCCTACGAGATGATCGACAGCCGACGTTGGAGGAGATCCTTCTCCCTCGGGATCCACCAAGGGTTGAAGATATTCAATTTGAGCATCGTCAAGAAGAAATTCATCTTCCTCCACCTAGGAGACATCCTCAATCACAACAGGAAGATGAACTTGCCGATACAGCGAGTTCAACACATCATCGCATTTTTTCGGATCTCCCCGAAGGCTCTCCCCAACCACACATCGCGGGATTCCCTCACAATGTTCTGCGTCGTGAACTGCAAAAATTGGTACGGGAAGAGTTCCCCCGAGGAGATGTAAGGCATGCTCTCCGACAGAGGAATTTTCAGGAATCATCACCTCTAACAGAAGCCATTCTTCAGCACCCCATTCCAGTAGGATTCAAAGTGCCAAATGTTGAGTCCTACGACGGGACGACCGACCCATATGAGCATATCGACTACTACAGAACCATCATGCATATTCAACGAGCATCAGACGCGCTCCTCTGCCAGGTCTTTCCCGCCACCCTTAAAGGACAGGCCCGAACATGGTTCTACTCGCTTCCACCTGGAACGATCCCCTCTTTTGTCAAATTGGCAAAAGTATTCGTCGAACAATTTGTGGCCAATCGAAGAATTGCTAAGGATTCTTCCCACCTCTCCGGGATTCGCCAAAATGAGGGAGAATCGTTGAAGGAGTATTTTCAACGATTTTCCACTGAAGCACGACAGATTCCAGGAGTAGACCCTGAATTACTCAGAGGGGTCTTTCTTGGAGGTCTTCGTCCTGGCCCCTTCTATTCGGCCCTTATGCGAGACACCGTCCATTCGTACGCTGACTTGATCACTCGCGTGGAGGCACAAATCTCTGCGGATGAAGTTATAAATGCTCACAGGAAACAGTTTGAGCAAATCAGCGGGAAGCGCAAAGGTGCACCTGGGATGGATAATTCTTTCTCACAGCAGAAAAAGCATGAGAAGAATAATCTACCTCATAGGTCTCCGTCACCACGACGAGGACCTCGCCAAGAAAAGGAGTACACCCCACTCAATACATCCCAAGCAAATGTATTAATGGCCATCCGGGATCAGGAGAACGTGAAATGGCCACACCCTTTGAAGCCCAACGTCGGAAACCAGGAGCAATATTGCCACTTCCACCGTAGCCGTGGGCACACTACTGAAGCATGTTGGCAGCTCAAGGAAGAAGTTGAGAGACTGATCCGACAAGGATATCTCCGACAATTCATCAAGAATACACCAACCCGAGATGAAGTTGGTCCGACTGGGGGGCAGAATCAACAACAAAGACAACCATTGAATAATGTTCAAATGGTTGGAGAGATTGAATGATCACGAACTTCGTGTGTTTGTATTAACAAATATTACTTGTCTTGTTCTCACTTTTATGTTAAGTTGAGTGTCACTTTGATATCTCTAATATCTTCTTTCAAGTTGAATGTTGTCGTATTGTCACCGTGCGTAGATCTCATGTGTTGAGTGCTTTGTAATTTGTAAGTCGTACTAGGGAACAATTGTACTATCTTACGTAATGCAGTAATAGAATGTTCATGTTGTTGTGATATGATTTTTCCTCTTATGAAAGATAAGAAAAAACTTCTCAAACTCTTTCTCCGTGATTCGAGGAATACACAATTCATATTGTATCTCAATCACCGGACGATCAATCCCAGGGGGATTTGATCCTGACCTCATCCACACAGGTTAACGTCGTCGAGCAGGGCTCCGACATACAACCTCGGATAGGTCTTACATCCTTGGTGGATTCTCTCGACCTCTTCCACACAGGTTAACGTCGTCGAGCAGGGCTCCGACATACAACCTCGGATAGGTCTTACATCCTTGGTGGATTCTCTCGACCTCTTCCACACATGTTAATGTCATCGAACAAATATTCTGACATACAACATCGGATAGGTCTCACATTCTTGGTGGATTCTCCTGACCTCTTCCACACAGGTTAACGTCGTCGAGCAGGGCTCCGACATACAACCTCGGATAGGTCTTACATCCTTGGTGGATTCTCTCGACCTCTTCCACACATGTTAATGTCATCGAACAAATGCTCTGACATACAACATCGGATAGGTCTCACATTCTTGGTGGATTCTCCTGACCTCATCCACACAGGTTAACGTCGTCGAGCAGGGCTCCGACATACAACCTCGGATAGGTCTTACATCCTTGGTGGATTCTCTCGACCTCTTCCACACATGTTAATGTCATCGAACAAATGCTCTGACATACAACATCGGATAGGTCTCACATTCTTGGTGGATTCTCCTGACCTCATCCACACAGGTTAACGTCGTCGAGCAGGGCTCCGACATACAACCTCGGATAGGTCTTACATCCTTGGTGGATTCTCTCGATCTCTTCCATACAGGTTAATGTCATCGAACAAATGTCCTGACATACAACCTCAGATAGGACTTCTACCCGACGTCGGACTCCTCCCTGTCATCAGACTTCTGCTCGTAGGAAGACTCCTACGCATCGTCAGACTTCTGCTCGCCAGCAGACTTATACTCGTCGTCAGACTTCTGCTCGTCGACGACTCTTCGTCGGTCTTCTACCCGGCGTTGGACTTCTACCCGACGTCGGACTCCTCCCTGTCGTCAGACTTCTGCTCGTAGGAAGGCTCCTACGCATCGTCAGACTTCTGCTCGACAGCAGACTTCTACTCGTCGTCAGACTTCTGCTCGTCGACGAATCTTTGTCGGTCTTCTACCCGACGTTGAACTTCTACCCGACGTCGGACTTCTGCTCGTTAGCGGACTTCTACCCGACGTCGGACTCCTCCCTGTCGTCAGACTTCTGCTCGTAGGAAGGCTCCTACGCATCGTCAGACTTCTGCTCGCCAGCAGACTTATACTCGTCGTCAGACTTCTGCTCGTCGACGACTCTTCGTCGGTCTTCTACCCGGCGTTGAACTTCTACCTGACATCGGACTTCTGCTCGTCAGCGGACTCCTACTCATCGTCGGACTTCTGCTCGTCAGCGGACTCTTACCCGACATCGGACTTCTGCTCGTCAGCGGACTCCTACTCGTCGTCGGACTTCTGCTCGTTAGCGGACTCCTACCCGACGTCGTACTTCTCCCTGTCGTCAGATTTCTGCTCGTCAGCGGACTCTTACCCGACATCGGACTTCTGCTCGTCAGCGGACTCCTACTCGTCGTCAGACTTCTGCTCGTTAGCGGACTCCTACCCGACGTCGTACTTCTCCCTGTCGTCAGATTTCTGCTCGTCAGCGGACTCTTACCCGACATCGGACTTATGCTCGTCAGCGGACGACGAGTCGTCGTCGGACTTCTGCTCGTCAGCGGACTCCTACTCGTCGTCAGACTTCTGCTCGTCAGCGGACTCCTACTCGTCGTCGGACTTCTACCCAACAGCGAACTCCTACTCGTCGTTAGACTCCTGCTCGTCGATGAATTCTCGTCGATCTTATACCCGACGTTGAACTTCTACCCGACGTCAGACTTCTGCCCGAGGCCGTACTTCTACCCGACGTCGGACTTCTTCTTGTCGTCGGACTTCTCCTCGTTGGCAGACTGCTACTCGCCATCGGCTTCTCGCTTGAATGCTATTTGCAACGCATTATCGAACTCTCCCCTTTGACTCCACACTCGATCGTTGACTACTAACGGGCTTCAACTCGATCGTCCATCGTCAGCAAACCTCCGCTCAGAGGGGAAGGAAGAAAATCCCGTAGGTTTCTATCGCCAGTAAACCGGGGGGGAAGGAAGGAAATCCCGTAGGTTTCTATCGCCAGTAAACCGGAGGGGGAGAAAGGAAATCCCGTAGGTTTCTATCGCCAGTAAACCGGAGGGAGAGGAAGGAAATCCCGTAGGTTTCTATCGCCAGTAAACCGGAGGGGAAGGAAGGAAATCCCGTATAGGTTTCTATCGCCAGTAAACCGGAGGGGGAGAAAGAAAATCCCGTAGGTTTCTATCGCCAGTAAACCGGAGGGAGAAAGAAGGAGGAGGTGCAAGTTTCCTAAGGGCCTAGGAGGCCTATTTATAAGTTTTTGAGAGAATGAGGGGAAGTTACAAATTTTTCTATTTTTAGAAATTTTCCTGAATTTTTTCGGATTTTTTGGAATTTTTTGGGAATTTTTTGGACCCAAAAATAGCCAAAAAATGCATCTTTTCGACTCGTGGGGCCCGCTAAAGGCGGTGGCAGCGAACTGCCACCCGAAATCTGCGTGCGCAGCACGCGGATCGCGACCCGCAGCGCGCGGATCGCGCGCAGCCATCGGATCCACGCGGATCCAACGCTGCGCGACAGCAGCACGCGCGGCCGCAGCACGCGCGGCAGCAGCGCGCGGGCGCCCGCGGGAGACCATCCGCTGGCGCGGCAGCCCAGGCTGCGGGCTCGGGCGCGGCAAGGCCCCAGGCCCCCAGGCGCTTGGGCGCGGCAAGCCCCTGGCCGCGTGGCCGCAGGTGCGGCCGCTGTTCCGCGCGGCCGCTGTTTGCGCGCCGCGCGGGCGCCGCCGCCGGCGAGCGGTGGCATGCGGCGGCCGGCCGGCCGGCCGGCCAGTTCGGCCGCCTAGGCGTGTCCGGGCCCGATTTTCGGCCCGGACGGTCCGATTCGGACGTTTTTTGGGTCCCCGGATACGTTTTTCGACGTTCCGGACTCAATTTTGACACTTTCGGAACTCAACGGGGCCTCTATGATGAAATTCGAGCGAGATGTTGATATTCGGAACGCAATTTTCGGCGTTCTGGCTGATACAAATTTTCAAAACACATATTTTCAGACTCCTAATGCTTTGACGTCCGAAAATAGGGGGGCAACTGATACGGCATCGCAAAATCATCTTGATCGGGCACGAATCTCGAGGCAAAACCTAGTTGGAAACTTCAAAAATTGATTTCGGGAGCATATGAACTCCGATTTCAGTGAGCTTACAGTCAAACTGAGCGTCTCGGAAATACAAACCCAACGACACCAAGATCAACCCAATCCGAGCCCAAATGAGTCCGAATCAAAGGTTCGAAGCGCTGTTGGAAGGTTCAAACCGCAATTTGAGTTACCAAACGGTCTCCGATTTTGACGAGCTTATACTCGAATCGAGCGGCTCGACGAGACGAATCCAACGAGCCCAAGATCATCAAATTCCGACATCATTAAGGCCATCAAATGTCCAACGATCGGTGCATGATCAAAAGATTCGATATCGACCGTCCATTCAAACCACTCCCTGTTCGCCCTTGATCTCACGCCTATTTACGGGCTATGCCACTCCAGAAAAACTATAAATAGAGCCCTCATTCTACACCAAGGGACTCAAGTGAAGAGAGAGAAGAAGAAGAGAAGGAGAAGGAGAAAGGGGAATAGGAGATTCCTCACCTCCTCGACCACCGCCGCCGGAGCTTTTCCTGCCGCCTGAAGACGCCGGAACTCTGCCGGATTTTCAGGAAACGCCAAGAATTCGCAGAAGAAGAGAAGGAGAAGGAGAAAGGGGAATAGGAGATTCCTCACCTCCTCGACCACCGCCGCCGGAGCTTTTCCTGCCGACTGAAGCCGCCGGAACTCTGCCGGATTTTCAGGAAACGCTAGGAATTCGTAGGGATTTTGTAAACTCACTGGAAGAAACAAGTTGTATTTGGATTATCCCGACTTGTGGGACGAAATCCGCCATCTGTAATCTGCAAAATCACTAGTGGAACTTTGCAACTGGGCGAGGCCCCGTGGTTTTTCCCATTTTTGGGTTTTCCACGTAAAAACCCTCGGAGTTCACCCTCTTTTCTGTTTGTGTGTTAAACTTACGTGCAACGCTCGGACGCGAACTTACAAACTCTACCGCCGCGTATTTTCTGACACGCAACAATCCTATTAACATCCAATAAAGTTATATATAAAGCACTCAATTATTATTATATTAAATTTATTTAAAATATTATTAAAACTTTAATGATCATATAATTATAATTATATCATGTATAAACCACACACTCATAAGGTATCTCACTTTAAAATATTTTTATTAATTATCTTCATTAAAGACTATTATGAATTTGATATTGCGTTCTTACATTGCCAGAAACTTTCTAGTCATCTTACAATTGCTTTTAGTATTGGTAATTGTTGGATGGTTGAAGGGGAGGAATGCAACAGGTTTGTTATGTGATAGAAAATTAATGTCCCTCTGAAACTTAAGTGAAAATTCTATAAGATAATAGTGAGACCTGTAATGTTTTATGGTGCAAAATGTTGGCCATTAAAAGAGAAGCATAATATTAAGTTAAGTGTCGCAGAGATGAGGATGCTCAGGTGGATGAGTGATTTTACTCTTAAAGACAGGATATGAAATGAGCATATAAGTGAAAAGGTTAGAGTAGCTCTAGTGGAAGATAAGATTAGAGAGAGTCGTCTTAGATGGTTTGGTACATCACATAAAACGGCAACCTTATGATGACCGGTTAGGAAAGTGGATGTATTAGATTGAACTTATATTAAGAAAGGTAGATGTAGAGGTAAACATAAAAAGACTTGGTTAGAAAATATTAGAAATAACCTTTCTTTATTAGATTTAGATGAGAATTTAATCATTAACAGAACACAATGGAGAAAAAAGATTCATGTAGCCAAAGCCACATAATGGGATAAAAATTTGTTGTTGTAGTAGTAGTATTGGTAATTGCTCTTTCATACACATGTCCAATTGTTTGTGCAGTAAACTCCAAAGAAATTTTGTATGAAAGAAAATGACTGGCATTATCCAAGAAGACTGAACCCTAGCTTTTTATTCAGTATTACTTTTCTTCCTTCACCTCTTTGATAACCAAGTCCTGGATGGATGGTTACCATCATCAGCTGTGTAAAGATGAATAATCATCTCCATCATATATAGGAGCCACTCATATCCCCATATCATGCAGTCCAAATCATTCCTCTTCATGAGAGATGTTCCTCCACGGATCATCATCTCCTCCTATCCTGATTTTGCTTCACTATTCAATGGATAACTGTAAGAGCTAGCTCATTTAGCCGCTTGTAAATGAAAAATATATTTCTGAGAGTGAAATTTTATTTGTATTCATTCTAAATGCCGAGCCGAATCGAAATTCTCACTTCAAATAGAGTTTTGAGGATGTTTTTGGAGCCTATTCTGATATCTCTCCCTCTCTCTCTGTCTCTCTCACATCCGAGTAGCCTCCTTGTCATCTTACACTGACATCCCAGTGGGCTTTCTGATTTGTACTACTACCCAACAAAAGTAGCGATCTCATAACCTAAGGGATAATATCTTTAAAAGTCAAACTAAACTGGATGGCATGATCCATGCAATAATGCCAATATCAAGATCAAGATTCAAGATAAGGCCAAAAGACAAAGTTCGGTGCTGCTTTGCTTTTTTCTGAAACTTGTGATATCATCATTTTGATTTTTGTAATACGTACAAAATGTAGTTGAAAATAGATCGATGTATATTCTAAGGGAGTTCTACTTGTATCAAAATACAACACCACATATATAGCGCTATCAAATATCTAAAAAGAAAAAAAGATGACCCAAATTGTTCTGTGCAAAATTTGGATGAAGACTGAGCACATTTCTTTGAAGAGTTTTCAATATTTCTTGATAGTTTGCAAGCGCAATGGATATCTTCCGAAATATTAATATATTTTTTGTAGTTTTAGAAAGAGATGTATTGTGTCCATGGGTTAAATTTCTCTATGAAAATAATAATAAAAAAAACCCAAAATCTGCAGTCTTGTTTGATTTGCCTTTTTGGTAAGCAGCGGCAGCCACAAAAAAATAAAAAACATTATTCCTTCTTCCTTTGGCAAAACACAGGCTAATTTATGGTCATATCAGAAAAGAGAGGTTCTTTCCAGTGAAGGCCATGCTGTAATATATGGAGTATAATATTGAGAAGAGATGATCCGTCATATTTCTTTCCTCTCTTGGTAAGTAACGATTTCGTTCTAAATAAATTGGAACTCATGTACTATATGGGAATGCAGCTCAATTTGACATATATATTATTTGAAAACTTTGCTTCTAATCATGAGATTATGAATTTGAAGTTTTTTGCTAGAGTTTGATCGAGATTAAATTTGTTCAAATATTTATAAATGGGGAAGCCAAATCACAAATGGCCTAGTTAGTTAGGATTAACTATTTTGTGCATACGTCATATGCAGTTTGGAGACCAACTAGAGTGCGTCACGACACATCTTCGTTGTATCACGGTTAGCTAGCTACCGCTGACGTGGTTGTACCTGATTTGCCTCCAAATATAGAGCTGTGTTCGGCCTCCACACAGAATAATTTCTCCCTAATTAGGGCCGGGATGGCTTGTATGTTTGTGACAGATTTCAGCAGGAAGGGCTGTGACGAATGATTGCTTAGTTTGATGATTAAATGGCTTTTGCAAGCAAGTGATTAAATTAAATTAAATGATAAATAATTTAGTTTAAGGGTAGCTGGTTTGTACATTGAATCATTGATGTGGCTTTAATTACTTTGCCAAAATAAATTGAACGCATGATCAGTTGAGTAGTTATGGTTGAACTGCTCCCAATTATATTTTATTTGTCTTTTTCCCCATCTTTATTCTTCAACATAAGAGAAAGTTGAATTTTGAAACTTTTAAATATTATTAGTGGCTATGCACACCAAGTTGCTTTCTAAAGTTGGCGCATTATTGTTACTGAAATTCTACAAAGAATTCCTCATATAGAAATTTCTATGCAATTTCCTTTTTTTTTTTATTTGCATGCATTGGTACTCTATTCAAATAAATTTACACAGAAAGATATTTAGGGTATTACAAGAACATCCATATAAGGAATTCCTTATATGATTTATATGTCATGTCAGATTAGGTATTGTTTTAATATTGTTTTTATGTCATGAAGTAGTTTATTTATTTATTTTGGAAGTGGAGTTTAGTACGCAATTTGTCTTGGTGTGTTGGTTGGGAGACCTTCAATTCTATAAATTAAAAATTAAAAAAAAAATCAATTCACTAAAAATACAGTACTATACAAAAACAATATCTATTAGATACATATTTTTTTTTTAAATAGAAAAAAAATAGTGACAAAAATTTATCCCAAATAAAACTTTAATGTTTTCATATTCAATAAAAAAAATGACGTCAAAGATGATGCCATATATACGAAGAGAAGCCGGTACTAGTCTTTTTCTATCATCTTGTCTTAGTCAAATTTAAGAAGTTTGACGAGTTCATGACTAACCCTCAAATGCTTTGTTTAAAAATAAATTTAAGATTAAGTGCCTCTCTAATCATCATGATTATTGAAGAGATAGAGTTGGATTTGATTTTGCTTCTTACTTTTTTTCTACGAAAAGTTTTACTTTGAACAAAATGATCGATCGATATTAATGGATCGATGGCTAAGATCGATTTAAACAGTTTGAACTCTCCAATAACCGAAGGAGTTAAATCCAGCAAACCCATATGGCAATTGGCAAACCACCACCTTCCACTACAAGAAAGGGTTCTTTTATTTTCTTTATCTCATGCATGCAGTCATGCTTAAGTAATTAAGGATATGACCTTTGGCCACCGAACTTTAAACCAATTTTACGTAGCAGTTGAGTATGTAGTAACCAATAATTAATTAATCATTGCAGTATATATAATTATAACGTAATTCAGAATCAATTTATTTAATTCAGTCGCTTTCTATACATTGTTATAATATTAATTATTATTATCATTGGATTTGTGTGACCTTATTTGATGCTCACGAGATTCCTCCAGTACTTCTTTCTCCACGCGTACGTCCATATACTGATTGAATTAAAGAGTAATTTTGGATCAAGATATTTTAGAAATTTCTCATTTAAATTTGATAAGTAATTTAATTATTTCTAAGGTTTTATGCACTATAAAAATTAGCTGAATATTTATGTAATAATTAAATGATTAAACTTGATTAGATCTGATCAGAATATATTGATAAAAACATTTCCACGAGTTATTTAAGAGTTTAAACATGAACTGGTTATGTTAATCAATTTCAAAGTTCACAAAAAAAAAAAATGTTTGTATGCTCTCAAGCCAGAAGGCATACGCACGCATGTAGTGGTTTAAATTAAATGAATTGAAATAGAGGCATGCATGCGCTGAAGAAGGCAGACCAAAAAAAAAAAAAGAACAAATAAAATATTTAGGAAAATTAATGAGGGTATTGGGCCTCTTTTTCAATTAAGAAATTATTAGTTGAATTTAGCTTTATTATTATGGGATAATATGTTAATTGGGAAGTAAAGACAACACAACATAATAACAAACAAGAAAATAAAATGACAAAAAAGTACATCAGGATTTAACATGAAAATATCCTAATTTTGTGGGAAAAAAACCCACAGAGCCAAACCACACTAAGAAATTTACTATAAAAAATTGAGAGAATTTGTATGAATCACTTTCTCTCTCTCACTCTCTCATTGATTCGATCTCTTTCTCTCTCATTCTTTTTTTGTCTCTCTTCACTTCTCTGTTCATTATATCTCATAACTAATAAATAAATACAACTCTATAATATGAAGGGAACCCCAACTCGAGTTAAACATGAAAAACACCCCAACTCGACTCAGTATATATGTCGCTACTTTAGACTCTATGTTTTTTAGTCAAACTCGTAGTGAAATAGCTTAGGCTTTGGAGCGTCACAGCAAGTTGCAACGTTCCATCCTCTGTCACCAAGTCGATGCTACATCATCGCCATGTTGCATCCTACGAGGCCCCACAACCCCTTGACAAGCTCAACAAGCAAAATTGAGGTATAAATCAAGAGTACAACCTAATTGATGGTCGATCACAATCAGATTCCACACAAAACTAACATTATATATTAATATATAATTTATACAATTTATTATAGACTTATGATTAAAATACACACTCCAACTCTGTTACTTGATGGTTCCATCATTGGAGAACAACTTATTAGATAAATATAGCTTACAGTTTCTACATTGAATCTGGATTTTTTTGCTTACATTAATTATTATGTATGTATTAATATTGTATTAGAAAAATATGAACTCAACACATAAAAAAAAAAAAATCCTAAATAATCTAAATTAGGAAATTTAATGGATAACTAAAGTGATAATGATGATCAATCTGGGTGACCTAACTTCGATATATGGCCACAAATGAGTTTTGGTGTCACAAGGCTTCACGTGGGTGTGACCCCACAACCATGTTTCTCAAAAAGAGCTATATGTAATTTATGCAAGTTGGGTATCAGTTGTATGATTAATATATTTAGATATAAAAGTCATGCAAATCATTAAAAAAAAAAATGATTGAATTAAGTTATTAGTGGCTACGTATGACGTGCCTATTGGTGGAATGTGAAGGACTATTCATACTAAATATTGTGAAAGACAGTCGCCATATCTATCATAAATAATTTGTTATTGACTTGTGAATTCTACTTCTCCTATTCCATCATTATAGTGAATTTGTATTCTGTAAAATCAACATCATCGATCATTATTCATTACTGAATTATTTTTTGCTTGAAAATATATATCAATAAAAAGAATCAAAATTGATTTCTATATATTAACTAATTTGCGGTCTAAGTTTGTTGCATCATGGAATATTCGCGGCGGTAGAGAAATATATAATTTAATGTCTTAGCGTTGCACGAACATCCAGCACACACACAGATAAAAAGAGAGGGTGAATCATTCACTAGAGATACCAATATTTTTAAGTGGAAAACCCCTGAAAAGGAGAAAAAACTACGGAGCCTAGCCCAGTTTGAATGATTCCACTATTATTACAGTTGATTACAAATGAGGCCCTTCTTTGGGGGAAGCCCTTAGCTTGATGTACATCTTATACAATACATTACATGACAAGAATACAAAGAATCACTACTGATGTGTTTGTTTCGTCTGAAGGACTGTAGTCGGTGGGCGACGTAAGTCAGAAGGGTCGTAGTCGGCGGGCGACAAAGGTCGGAAGGACTGTAGTCGGTGGGCGACATAAGTCAGAAGGACCGTAGTTGGCGGGCGACGGAGGTCAGATAGACTGTAGTCGGCGGGTGACGTAAGTCAGAAGGATGGTAATCGGCGGGCGACGGAGGTCGGAAGGACCGTTGTCGCTGGGTAACGGAGGTCGGAAGGACTGTAGTCAGCGGATGATGTAAGTCAGCAAGACTGTTGTCTGACGATGAAGGTAAGAAGGATGGTGTCAGGTAGACATCCGGTAATGGACATAAATCCAGCATCGGATAGATGACCGGCGAAAGTCTGACAACAGGCAGAAGTTCGGCGTCAGGTAGAAACTTGGCGACGAGCGAAGGTCCAGCGTCGGGTAGAAGCTGTCCAAAGTCAATTGGAGGATGAGGAGAACTTCGGCGTTAGATGGTATTCGGGCAGAACTCCGACGTCACTTGGAGGTCAGGCGGAATTCCGGCGTCACTTGGAGGTCGGGCGAAATTCCGGCGTCACTTGGGCGGAGTTTCGATGTCGGGCAGAACTCCGGCTGTGGTCGATGAGGAGTTTCTTGTCACGACCCAATCCGAGACGAGACGAATCCCGTTCGCACCGAGCCGCGACGGAGAAGCTAACCAGGATCTAGCTTTGGAATTTGGTTCGGAACTGAATCTTCCAAACATTTTAAATAAAACAGACAAACACAGAGCTACTAAAAACATCTAATGCAGCGGAACAAAACATCTATCTTTTCTTTTTTTTCCTCAAAACAATCATCTACAAATACAGTACATGGCTTTTAAATAGAAAGAAAGACAGAACAGAAAAAGCCATGACTGTACAAAAATCAAAAGGTACAAAACAATACCTAAACTGATCAGACTCTGAACTAATCCTGGACTTCCTTCCCTTTCCCAGAACCTGAAAATCACCAGAAAGCAAGGGTGAGCTCAACAGCTCAGCAAAGCAACAAACCTCCAATCAAAATCCTCAGAATCACAAAACCAACACATCAGACAAATCCGTACAGAAATCAAAACAGAATCGGACAGATATCAAATCAAATAGAACTGTACGGAAACAGAAGTCGTATCAAATTAGAAACAGAACAGATCAGACATATCAGATCAACAGAATCAGAATCGTACAGATCATATCGGAACAGAACAAAATCGTATCAAAATCATATCAGATCAGATATCAGATAATTAATTAATAGCCAAATTCCCTGACACTGACTGAATCTCATATGATCCAGGCCCCTTATACCTCCCTTTGTGCTCACGGCACCAGAACAGATGTGCTTATAGCACCAGAATACATAAATAATGCTTATAGCAGCTAAACAGATTTCCTCGGATCCGGAACAGAACAGATATCAGATTTCAGATTGAGCTCATTTCAAAATTCTCAGACACTAACTGAATCTCATAGGATCCAGGCCCCTTATAACTCCCTTTTTATAGCATATACAGATAGCATATTAAATCAGAAGAATTTCGGACAAATCAGAAATTACCCAACAATCGGACAGCACAACGGCATTATACAGAATTTACACAATTTTCCTGAAAATCAAAATTCACCAAATTCGCACAGAATATAGATATCAACATTTCAGAACATTTATTCTATTGCACAGAAAATTTCCAAGTTCACAGAAAAATCCAGTCGACTAAAAACACAGTCTAATCAAAAATACCCGGACAAAAATCTTCAGAAAATAACCAAAATGTGCACACTCGGCACGTCAACGATATACAAAAACTTACGCGGTAAAAACTGAACCAATCAAAAGATACGGACGAAAATCACGAACAAAAATCAATTCCGGACAGATAATACCGCCAAACACGACGGTTCTGAAAATTGAGAAAGGTGGAATGTGCCTTACCTCGTGCACAACAATTTCCTCAACAGTCTCTTCGAACGAAAACGGCTCCGCGACTTTCCGAAATCAACTTTTCCTTTTTCTTCTTTTTTCTCTTTTCTCGGATCCGAAATCAGATATTTTTTTATAAAATTTCTCTCTCTTCAAATGAGCTGATTTCCCTTAAATCATCTTCAGATCGGCCTGGCCGATCGCCAGATCGTCCTGGACGATCAGACCAATTTGATCGTCCTGGTCAGCTCACAGGGCGATGATCCGGCCGATGCTTGTGAACAGTGCAATCGGCCTGGCCGATATCCTCGATCGGCCTGGACGATGCCTACAAGAAATCACCTGGAACACTTCTGGGCAAATTCTGGAGCTCTTTCTCACCTGATCGTCCCAGGACGATCCCAGATCGTCCTGGACGATCCTGGAGCAGATCGTAATATTACAATCTCTCCAACTCAGAAAAATGTCGTCCTCGACATTATCCAATCCAAACTCAGTCAAAACAAGTACGGGTACGACTGTCTCATGTCAGACTCCTCCTCCCAAGTAGCTTCCCGTGCAGTCCGGTGCTTCCACTGGACTTTAACCATCAGAATCTGTTTATTTCTTAACTTTCGGACGTCGTACGCCAAAATCAACTCTGGTTCTTCTTTGTACGCCAGATTCTCCTGAATCTCAACCTCATCAGCAGATACCTTCTTCCTAGAGTCGGATACCCACTTTCTCAGAGTGGACACGTGAAACACATTATGCACATCAGGCATCGAATCAGAAAGCAATAATCTGTAAGCAGCTTTTCCAATCCTTTCCAAAATTTCAAAAGGTCCAATATATCTCGGACTAAGCTTGCTCACCTGACCAAATCTGCTCACACCCTTCATCGGGCTGACTTTGACATACACAAAGTCACCAACTTGAAACTCAACAAACCTGTGCTTCTGATTATAATACTTCTGCTGTCGATCTTGAGCAGCTTTTAATCTCTCTCTTATGAAACGGATCTTCTGAGCAGTTTCATCAGCAAAAGTGGCCCCCAAAGCCTGTCTATCTCCGACATCCGTCAGAGTCAAAGGAGTACGGCACTTCCTGCCATACAGAGCCTCGTACGGTGCCATACCGATACTGGACTGAAAATTGTTGTTATATGCAAACTCAATCAGCGGAATATGATCTTCCCAGCTTCCGCCAAAGTCCAGAACACAAAGCCTCAACAGGTCTTCCAGCACTTGAATAGTCCTCTCAGACTGTCCATCCGTCTGAGGATGAAAGGCTGTACTGAAATGCAGTTTCGTACCCAAGCCTTGCTGAATGCCTTTCCAAAGTCTGGAAGTAAAACGTTCATCGCAATCAGATACGATCACACGAGGCACACCGTGCAATCTGACTATCTCCTTCACATAAATCTATGTCAAGCGATCAACTGAATCCGTCTGTCTAATCGGAAGAAAATGAGCGGATTTCGTCAATCAATCTACAACCACCCAAATGGCATCGTGTCCTTGTCTAGATCGAGGAAAACCCATCGCAAAGTCCATCGTTACCTCCTCCCATTTCCACTCAGGGATAGACAACGACTACAACAGTCCACCGGGTCGCTGATGCTCTGCCTTCACCAACTGACAGGCTTCGCATCTCGACACAAACTCAACTACGTCCTTTTTCATTCCAGGCCACCAGAACAAAAGTTTCATATCAGCATACATCTTACCACTGTCTGGATGTACGGTGTAGCCTGAATGATGAGATTCGTACAGAATCTCCTGCCTCAAATCTCCAAACACAGGTACCCACAACCTGTTCTTACAGAAAATAGCACCATAATCAGAAATTCGAAGTTAAGGAGTCTTACCAGATCCAATCTGAGAGATCAACTTCGAATAATCAGAATCTGACTTCTGGGCTTCCTGAATCCTTGTCTCCAAAGAAGACTGAATGGTCATCTGAGCCAACTCCAAACCACTGGAGGAAATCACCTCCAACCGTAATCGTTCCAAATCACGAATCAGGAAGTCATCAAAAGTAAGCTGAATACCTGATAATCCAGAAGACTTCCTGCTCAAAGCATCTGCTACCACATTTGCCTTACCAGGCTGATACTGAATAGTCAAATCATAGTCCTTGATCAACTCGAGCCATCTTCTCTGCCTCAAATTCAGATCCTTCTGAGTAAAAATGTACTTCAGGCTCTTATGATCAGTAAAGATCTCACATCTGACGCCATACAGGTAATGACGTCAAATCTTCAAAGCAAAAACTACTGCAGCTAACTGCAAATCATGTGTCGGGTAATTCTTCTCATGTGGTTTCAACTGTCTCGAAGCATAAGCAATTATCTGACCATGCTGCATCAGGACACAACCCAGTCCTTTCAGTGAAGCATCACTGAACACCTGGAAATCTTCCGTACCTGACGGAAGTGCTAGTACCAGAGCTGAAGTCAGACAATCCTTCAATCTCTGAAAACTCATCTCACACTCCGGTGTCCAAACAAAAGGTACTGACTTCTGAGTCAGTCTCGTCAGAGGCGTCGAAATCTGTGAAAATCCTTTCACAAATTTTATGTAATACCCAGCCATGCCCAAGAAACTACGTACCTCAAATACCGTAGTCGGCCTTGGCCAATCAGCAACTGTCTGAATCTTCTGGGGATCTACATAAATGCCTTCTCCGCTAATCACATGCCCCAGAAATGAAATGCTCTTCAACCAGAATTCACACTTGGAGAACTTGGCATACAGCTGATGCCTCCTCAAAGTCTCCAACACAATCCTCAAATGTTTGGCATGATCATCCTCAGATGCAGAATATACCAGAATATCATCGATGAAGACGATCACGAACTGATCCAAATACTCCCTGAATACTCAGTTCATCAGATCCATGAAAATCGCAGGCACATTGGTTACCCCAAAAGGCATAACCAAAAACTCATAGTGCCCGTACCGAGTACTGAAAGCTGTCTTCAACACATCAGCTTCCTTCACCTTCACCTGATAATATCCGGATCTCAAATCAATCTTCGAAAATACTGAAGATCCGGAAAGCTAATCAAACAAGTCGTCAATCCGAGGCAAAGGATACTTGTTCTTGATCGTAACCTTATTCAAATCTCTGTAATCAATACACATACGGAGTGTACCGTCCTTCTTCTTCACAAACAAAACAGGTGCTCCCCAGGGCGAAACACTAGAACGTACAAAACCTCTGTCAACCAACTCCTGAAGCTGAACTTTCAACTCAGAAAGTTCTTTCGGTGCCATCCTGTACGGAGCTTTTGATATAGGAGCGGTACCCGAAAAAATATCGATAGAGAACTCCACATCTCTATCCGGAGGTAACCCAACCAACTCCTCAGGAAAAATATCAACAAACTCCCGTACCACAGGGATCTCAGAAACAGAACCAACCTCTAGGTTCAGATCCCGCACCGAAGTCAAAAATACTGGTCATCCCTTCTTCCACATCCTGCTCACTTCCAATACATAAACCAGACTGGAGAGGACACATCGTAATCCCTGAAATACAACTCTCTCTCCAGCCATAAACAAACTCACTTGCTTCTTCAGACAGTCTATCTGGGCCTCATACTGACTCAGCCAATCCATACCCAGAATCACATCATACGATGAAATCGGCAACCGAATTAAACTTGATTTCCACTTCTTGCCAGAAATCTCAATCTCACACAAATAAAATTGTCGAGCAATCAAAGGATTCCCAGCCGGTAAAATCACAGACAAAGAAATCGGAAGCAAAAACGAGTCCAAACGCAAAATCTTAAAACAGTGCTCAGACAGAAAAGAATGACTCGCTCCAGAGTAAAACAAAACACGACAGGGCTGATCAGAAATGAAAATCGTACCTGTCACAACATCGGGAGCATCTCGAGCCTCCTGCTGACTCAAGCTGTAGACTCGGGGCTGAACTGGAACAGGAGCTGAAGCAACAGAACTACTCTGCTCCCTCTGAACCGTAGGTGGTCTCCGTGGTCCAGAACTAGATCCACCACCTCTGCCAACAAATCCCTCAGGGCGTGGAGGAACCGTCCTCGGTCTTCCTGCTGAACCGGCAGGTCTGACAAAGCCCTCAGATCGAAACTCAGAACGCTGATCAAATCCCATCTGTGGACACTCTGCAATCCGATGTCCTGACTGACCACATCGGAAGCACAGACCAGCCATCCTATAGCACTGGCCAAAGTGTCGTCGTCCACAGTTCTGGCACACAGGTGCCGTACTGACTGATCCAGAATTCGTCGTACTGGTAGCAGTACCAGACGACCCTCCGCTCCTCCTGGAATCTATAGATCCAGAACCAGAAATAAAACTCCTCTTTCCAGAGGAACCACTGCCAGAAGCCTCACCTCCAAATCTCTTCCTACTCGCAGTCCACCGCTGCTGAGTAGCCATCAAGTCAATCTCTATCAGTCGAGCTCGCTCCACAAGCTCAGAGAAATCAGTGATCCGGAACGGTATCAGGGGCTGCCTCAAAGTATCTCGTAATCCTCTTAGAAATCTGTAACACCTCTCAGCAGAAGTGCTAACCAGTTGCGGAGCGTACCTGGCTAATGCAGTAAACTCAGCCTCATACTGCATCACCGTCTTTCTCCCCTGAACAAGCCTCAGAAAATTCTCCTGCATCTGCTGTCGTGCAGAAGGAGGAACAAACCAATCTCGGAATACCTCAGTGAACTCTTCCCAAGTAATCAAAGAGTTCAGTCTGCCCTGAAATCTGGCTGCCTGCTGGCCTTCCCACTAGTGCTCAGCCTCTCCGTCCAACAGAAACACTGCTAACGGAACCTTCCTATCTGACGGACACTGCATCCCGTCAAAGGTCTTCTTCAATCTCCTCAGCCACTCCTCAGCAGCTCTGGGCTCAACAGCACCCTCAAATCTCGGAGGTTTCAACCTCAGAAACAACTGCAAATGTCTGTCAAGATCATCAGATCGAACAGTCGAAGCTCTGCTCTGAGTCTCGCTCATCATCTGAGCAACAAGTGTAGCAAACTGTGACAGTGTGTCAGCACCGACCACTGGGGCTGTACTCCCCACTGGTGCTGCCTGAGTAGAACTATGCCCGTCTGTCATGTCTGGGTCTGGCTGATCAATACAAAAAAATCCAAAAAATCCGGAAAACTATCACAAAAACAACACAATAAAAAGCCGAACAAACCAAAACTACCCCCCAGACAGACTCACTGATCACTTCCTATAGCTCTGTTTTCACACAATCTCAAATTCCAAAACCATCGCTCTGATACCAAAAAAGTTTGTCACGACCCAATCCGAGACGAGACGAATCCCGTTCGCACCGGGCCGCGACGGAGAAGCTAACCAGGATCTAGCTTTGGAATTTGGTTCGGAACTGAATCTTCCAAACATTTTAAATAAAACAGACAAACACAGAGCTACTAAAAACATCTAATGCAGCGGAACAAAACATCTATCTTTTCTTTTCCTCAAAACAATCATCTACAAATACAGTACATGGCTTTTAGACAGAAAGAAAGACAGAACAGAAAAAGCCATGACTGTACAAAAATCAAAAGGTACAAAACAATACCTAAACTGATCAGACTCTGAACTAATCCTGGACTTCCTTCCCTTTCCCAGAACCTGAAAACCACCAGAAAGCAAGGGTGAGCTCAACAGCTCAGCAAAGCAACAAACCTCCAATCAAAATCCTCAGAATCACAAAACCAACACATCAGACAAATCCGTACATAAATCAGAACGGAATCAGACAGATATCAAATCAAACAGAACTGTACGGAAACAGAAGTCGTATCAAATCAGAAACAGAACAGATCAGACATATCAGATCAACAGAATCAGAATCGTACAGATCATATCGGAACAGAATAAAATTGTATCAAAATCATATCAGATCAGATATCAGATAATTAATTAATAGCTAAATTTCCTGACACTGACTGAATCTCATAGGATCCAGGCCCCTTATACCTCCCTTTGTGCTCACGGCACCAGAACAGATGTGCTTATAGCACCAAAATACATAAATAGTGCTTATAGCACCTAAACAGATTTCCTCGGATCCAGAACAGAACAGATATCAGATTTCAAATTGAGCTCATTTTAGAATTCTCAGACACTAACTGAATCTCATTGGATCCAGGCCCCTTATAACTCTCTTTTTATAGCATATACAGATAGCATATCAAATCAGAAGAAATTCAGACAAATCAGAAATTACCCAACAATCGGGCAGCACAACGGCAGTATACAGAATTTACACAATTTTCCTGAAAATCAAAATTCACCAAATTCGCACAGAATATAGATATCAACATTTCAGAACATTTATTCTATTGCACAGAAAATTTCCAAGTTCACAGAAAAATCCAGTCGACTAAAAACACAGTCGAATCAAAAATACCCGGACAAAAATCTTCAGAAAATAACCAAAATGTGCACACTCGGCACGTCAACGATATACAGAAACTTACGCAGTAAAAACTGAACCAATCAAAAGATACGGACGAAAATCACGAACAAAAATCAATTCCGGACAGATAATACCGCCAAACACGACGGTTCTGAAAATTGAGAAATGTGGAATGTGCCTTACCTCGTGCACAGCAATTTCCTCAACAGTCTCTTCGAACGAAAACGGCTTCGCGACTTCCCGAAATCAACTTTTCCTTTTTCTTCTTTTTTCTCTTTTCTCGGATCCGAAATCAGATATTTTTTTATAAAATTTCTCTCTCTTCAAATGAGCTGATTTCCCTTAAATCATCTTCAGATCGGCCTGGCCGATCGCCAGATCGTCCTGGACGATCAGACCAATTTGATCGTCTTGGTCAGCTCACAGGGCGATGATCCGGCCGATGCTTGTGAACAGTGCAATCGGCCTGGCCGATGTCCTCGATCGGCCTGGACGATGCCTACAGGAAATCACCTGGAACACTTCTGGGCAAATTATGGAGCTCTTTCTCACCTGATCGTCCCAGGACGATCCTGGAGCAGATCGTAATATTACATTTCTTCCCTCCTATCATTCTCTTTTTTTTTTCTCTTGCTTCTTACTTCTTCTTCTCTTCTTCTTGCTTTTTTGTCCCCTCTCATGAGAAATAAGGGTTCTATTTATAGATAGTCTAGAGTGGCATAGCTTGTAAATATGTGTGAGATTAGGGGTAAATAGGAAGTGGTTGAATGGACAGTCGATATTGAATCCCTTGATCGTGCACCGTTCGTCAGACATTTGAAGGTCTGAATGATGTTGGAATTTGGTGATATTGGGATCATTGGATTCGTCTCGTCGAGCCGCTCGATTCGACTATAAGAATGTCATATTTGGAAACCGTTTGGTAACTCAATTTATGGTTTGAACTTTCCAACAGTGTTTCGTTTGCTTGATTTGGACTCATTTGGGTTCAGATTAAGTCGAACTAGGTGTCGTTGAGTTCGTATTTTCGAGACGCTCAATTTGGTTGTAAGTTCACTGAAATCGGATTTCAAGTGATCATAGATTTAATTTTTGAAGTTTCTGGCTCAATTTGCCTCGAGATTCGTGCCCGATCAAGATAATTTTTTGAGGATATATCAAAGTATAAATTTAAATCTACAAATGATCAGAGTAAACTACTTTTAATATATTTAGCATTTTTTTAATTATTTATAGTGAATTTTATAATATTAACATTTATTGAATGATACACTCATTATACATAAATTATGTTTTAAACAATTTATATGTTACTCTTTTTCTTTTTCTAATACTTTCATACATTATCCCTTTCAAGGAATAAGAAAACTAATTATATTTTATCTATTTCTTCACTTTTATTCTTTTTAAGATGAATTAATTAATAGATAACCTCTAATATTATATATAGCACTAAATCTATATGTGTGTACATGTTCAAATTAATTGTTAATTTAAATATATTTTCTATATTAGTTTTCATGAATGTTATTCTCATCAATATTGTTTAAATTAAAAACTTAAGAATAGACATGATTTGAATAGTCTGAAATCAACCATGCAAATTTTGTATAAGGAGGGCCCCTCGCCCTCATGAACCTCCTATATTTTCTCCTGGGCCGTCTGAAAGCCTTTTTCATTCTTTTCTTGCCCCACACGCTTTATGCTCCTTTGTTTCTTTATAAGACTTTTCTCTCCACTTCCCTTCCTCAATGCTTAGACAACTTCACGTGATCACCTCCCATCATTTCTCCACATAGGACCGTAATTAAAAGGACATGATCGATGTATGCTAATTAATTATTTGTTCTATGAATTGAATTTTATTTTATTTTATTTTTAAGTGGTATTTATATCTATCACAGAAAGACTATGATTTTTAATAGGCTCCATTCCAAGCATATCTTGCATTCACGCATATTGCATGTGATTCCTCATGTCATCATATATGTAGACATGAAGGAAGCAGCATGGAAAGTGGAGGTACCATCATGGCATGAATAAATATTTAATAAGAGTAAATATTAACTCTTCTCATGCATCCACTCACCTAATTGAACATATTTTTAACAATATCCTAATTGAATCATAGAATATATGACGTTGATTCATAGCCTCCATCTTTATTAACAAACTCTTCTTTTATATAACAAGTCATATCATTAAATATGTGTATGCTGAACATGCAATGATTTAAGGGAGAAAAATACTGCACGGAAATTAATTAGTTGAAATTTAATTCCAATCATAATCATGATTTCCTCCCTAATCTTTGATTGAGGCTTAATTTATGACATTTTCTTATTGTTTTTTAAAGTAATTTTTTACGACAAAAAAAATTTAGTTCAAAATTTTTTTTACTAAAAAACTACTTTATAAAATAGTTATTTCTTTAAAAGGTACTAATTAAACTCCATGATTGAAATATTCTTTATGTGATATATTATGTGCCATAGCATCATGCATGATGTAGAAGGCGTTGGAGGGCAACATCATCATTTTTTTTTTAATATTGTTAAATTTGTTGATTTGAATGCATGAGTCTAGTCTTGATAAAATTTTTCTATATCTTTTATATGGCATATATATGTATATATATATATATATATATATATATATATATATATATATATATATATATATATATATATATATATATATATATATATATATATATATATATATATATATATATATATATATATAGTAATGAAAATTAAAGGAGTTGAAAATATATTATAGACCATCTTGGTTGTCATAAAAAGAAAATTTCATTCTTCAGAAGTAAAAAAGGGTAACAATCAAGCATGGGTAGCATGATTCTTTTGTACATAAGGAGAGAAATTAATCAAGTGCATGTCTACCTGTCTGTATCAATAATAAGAAAGCAATACTATTATTCTTGCTTTCTGTACATTAGTTTGAAGCACCTATCTGCATAAATAATGATTGAGAAGTACAGTTTTTTCTTCCTTTTTACAAAGTACTGATCAAACTAACACATATGGCAGAGGCTGGCTTGAACTAATAAGATCAGGAAACTACCACTATTAATCCAAACAATAGCAGAGCAAAGCTCCTATATTTTCCTTCTTCTTCTAAGCTAATTATTCAGCTCCCAAACTTTAGTTATGAAAACAAATAACAAAGACCCGTGGGTTCCGATTCTTCAATTCAAGCTGCTTCAGAACTCGCCAATTAAAGCTAACAAGTAGCAGAGTGAGCGAAGGGATTGAATATATGTTGCGTGGGCTTCATGAACGAGCCGCCGCTGATATCTTTGCCATCTGCCTTGTTGGCTGCTCCAACGCCCGCTCCGGCGATCCTCTCACATGACGGGCAAACCATGAGGGTGGCGGCCGGAAGCTGCATGAAAAGAGGCGGCGGGGGAGCTGAGAACTTGATGGCCCTTAGCTCTTGAAGCTCCTTCTGTAGCCTTCTGTTCTCCTCTGTAAGGGTTTCACAGCACCTTCTCAGGAACTCACAGTCCACCTCTGTCTGCTTTAACTTGGTCCTGCGATACAATAAATATTATTGATCAAGAAGATCAAGATATTGATTCATTTGTTAATTAGATTTATATAATTAATTAAGAGTTTAATTTAATTATACATAGTTTGATGATCACATATCTTGCTTAATTAATCTATTTGTTAGCAATGGGCAATTTTGATGTGTTTATCTACTAATTATATATTAATTAGGCTTGGGTTGTCCCCCATATTGAAGTCTCTGGCCTAACATGATTATTAATTGTGCAGAATAAGCAAACCAAACTCTATTAAATGAATTAATTATGGTAGGAGGTAGATAAGGAGATTAATTAATTGATACCTTGCTCTTCTATTCTGAAACCAAACTTCAATCTGCCTTGCTCTTAGATTCAATTGCTTGGCCAGCGTTTGCTTCTGTTTCTGATAATCACATATAACACAAAGTAGAAGAAATATATTGAGAATTAGGTAACATGAGATTTATAATCATCATATGCAGATCATCTGGTGTTTCTTTCAATTATGTAAGTAGAAAAAAATCATATATATGAAGAAAAGAGATTTACAGGATTAAGAGTGCTATGCTCCTTGAACCTGTCCTCCAAAAGGGCAGACTGCTCCTTGGTGAGCCTCAGCTTCTTCCTTGCGGCGGCTTCGTCATCCTCTTCCCTCGAACGCAAGGAAGAGCCTCTCTCGACCTCTGTCTCCTCACCACCAACATCAAGTTTCTCCTTCTTGATGTAATTAGTAGTTGAGAAAGAAGAAATCGTGCTATGGGGAGAGGATAGCCTAGCCTCCTTGGGCGTCGTCGTGGAGCCATAGATTTCTTCGGAGAGGCTAAGGGTGAGAGATGGCTCTAGCGGAGGTGGCGGAGGCTTCGGTTGTCGCCGACGGAGGTTAGCAGGCAAACCCAGTCCAAGAGAAAGGCCTGTGTCACAACTATCCTCCTTCTCCATGAAAAATAATTGCTTTGGCTTCTGAGCTTAATTTCAATCAGTAGCCTTCTTGATATATTTCTTGTTGGAGGGAGAAGAGAGGAAGAGAAGCAAAGAAAAGAAGTATGGCTGATATATTATTGAGAAAAGAAAGGGAAGGAATGAGGAAGGGGGAATGAGTAAGGGTGAAGGTTGGGAATATATACCTGAATAACATGGATGATCAGGTTGCCAAGGTTGACAAATTAAAGAGAAGACCGGCTTCCTAGGACTGAAGAAGGACTAATGATGTAGGAACTTAAAATAGGATCTATGGCTTTGGTGTCTTGTAACACATCAAGAGAGTGAATTATTGTATAGAAAAAATAAGAAGCAGTACTCCTTTCCTTTGAGGAAAAAAAATGTTCGGTGTATAGCTTCACACATTCTCTCTATTTGTCCTTGTGATTTTAAATACGGAAAAATTAATTACACCAGGATGACATGACTGACTTCAAAAATTGACATGTGATATTTCTACTTTATTTATTATGAATTAAATTATGTGATTTTAATTTGCAATAAAAATATAAAAATAATTAATATAATTGTTTTAAAGTTTATAATAAATTTTTTATATATTTATATATAATCAATAGACTAATTTATCATAGAATATGAAATAGAAATATTTATTTATTACATATAATCATTCTTAAGGTAAATTATAACTTTATTAAAAAAAATTGTAAAATTGATGATAAAATCATAAAATATTAAGATTATATTTTTGTGTAGATATTCTATGCTATTGTTTATATATTTTAACACCCATTGAGAATATATTATATGAAATATTACTTTTACAATCTCATTGTGACAGGTTATTAGATTAAGATAATTTGATTCTTTTTTTTTCTTTTTAATATGATAATTATCTCTATTTTTTAATATTTTTAATGAATATTTTTGTTCAATATATGTAATGTAAAATTATTATAAAGTTGATTTTTTTGACCGCATTTAATTTAATTTGCAGAAGATTTGTAAAATAAATGATATCTAAATTAATTAAAATACTAATGCCTTCAAATAGCTTATGTTAAAAAAATCAATAAATAAAAGTTCTATCTAACCTTTCATCATGAAAATGCTTTGATTTTGATTTTTTAATAATTCAGTCTTTGTGATACCATCGATCACTTCGAATAGTAATTAGTATTTGTTAACTGACATTCTAAATGCAAATTAGTGCTTTTTTACTCAGGTGATCAAGTCGTTCATGTAATTCAACTTTATGACAGTACTATTAGATGGAGTATCAAACAAGTTTGAATTTTGGGTGCTTGCAATAAAGAATGAGCTAATTAGTCTTGTAGTTTTTTTCTTTCTAAATTTTTTAAATTGAAACTTTGGCGTCTTGTACCAACTTTTTTTTAACTAAAATGTATGTGGGTTTTTCTCACAAATAACAAAGTACCAATGCCTATTAATAATTGGTAATCCCGTGCGCGAATAAAGAAGCACAAAATTATCATCAATAGTAAATTATATTGGTTTATTTTTTATTTGTTGAAGGAACCAATGAGTTTTGGACAGCTGAACGCATTAGCACGTGGAAAGACATTCCAGCAACTTGTGTGGATCTTTGCATAGATATGCATTGACTTCGATTCCACTCCATAAGGCCGATATCTTAATTATCTGTAAGCATCCATGATTAGAGAATAATTACATCATAAGTAACCCAAAAAAAATAAAAAAAAAAAGAAGCGACACAAAAAGTAGTTGTAAGAGAACAATAACATTTATTTAATCACCACAGAAATAAACATGACTTAGTGGGGGACACACCTTCCCTTTTATAATTGTTTACTTATCTCTTAATTAAACGGAGGTTAAATACATAAAAAAAAAACCTTCTTTACAGTTCACACGCCACTTGTTTCATTGGCGGAAATGGGAGCCACTGCACCGACGGCCCCATCCTTCTCAAACAATGCACTGCCACGTGGATTGATGACGTGGTCCGGCAGGAAGGCCCACCAATGATTTGCTATCATGGCATTTGATTCCATAGAAGACGGGTTTTGAGGAGAAAGTTCAGAAATGAAGATAAAGGGTGGGTAGATAGCACAATCGTAGCATTGCCTTTCTTTTAATCTTTTTTTGTTTTTGTTTTTTGAGGGCTGATATATAAAAGATGATTTATATTTTCTCATACATTAAATAAATAAATAAATAAAAAAGCTAAAGGTGCATAACAAAGTTATGTGCAGAGATTTTGTTTGATATTATTGTCTTCTTTTGTCTTACATTATATTGTATAGTTGAATAAAATAAATAAATATTGTGCTCTCTAAAGTCCTCTAAGAGATATAATAATTTAATGAAAAAATATTATGTCAATTAATATTAGGCATATTAAAAAATTAATATAATTTTTATACTTATTTTAATCTGGTTAGTGTAAAATTAAATAAAATAATCAATAATAAAAGGCAAAAATATATAAAAACATTTTCTTAGAAAGCTGTCATATATAATAACGTTACAGAAAAGTTTTATTATTATTTTTTTAAGTAAGTGAACCTTTCAAGTTATTATGCAAAAATATGCAACAAAAAGTTAAACTGAAGAGAACGAACTTTTATTTGGTCCGGTGCAAGGACCTAGAGGAAGGTTCGGTTTTGCCTAAAAAAGTGCAAATACCGAGTTTTTTGAAAAAATACCGAGTTTTTCAAAAAACTCGGTATTTGCACTTTTTGACCTATTTTTGCCTAAAACCGAACCTTCCTCTACATCCAGTGAAAGGACCTAATAATTGCTCGAAGAGAACAGAGTATTTTATTCAAATCAAAAGATGATCGCATAGCATAAATAGATAAATAAATAAAATGAATATGGTGTGATTTGGCAGGCTTGCTTGCTTGCTTTGGCGAAACGCATCAATTGACCCGTGATCATTGTAGCTTATGTGACGTGTCATATGAGATTTAATTTGGTGGATGGATATATAGATCGATCAATTATTAATGTCACTGTTAATATATTCTTTTTTTAAATAAATCAAATGCAATAGGTTAAAATATATGCATCGTCTGCTACTCGTCATGATCATGCATGCATCTTTTTCATAAATATTTCATCCATATATTTTTACCTAAAAAATAAAAGTATTTCTTACAAAATTAAATCTATACACAACTTTATTAATTATCAATTAAATGTAAATGATTAAAAGTAGTTAATAATTAGCCTCTATCATATCAAAGAGACTTGCAAGAATAACAATATTTCCATTTCTCATAATATATATATATTTTCACTAAAAATAAAATTTCGTACATTTTTTGGTAGGAATTATCGTATTGTAAAAATAGAAAATAAGCATGCATGAAATTATATCCAAAGTTCTCAAACTCACAAAAAAAAAAAAAGAAAAAAAGTCTAAGTATGTACACAGTTAGGATAGAGGAGGAACTGGCACACGTACGTTTTAGTTAGCGATAATAACTTGTCTTAATTAGTATAACGTGTGGGGATTAGCAAGCTCATTTGTGCTTTAGCTACATCAAATAATTATGAGCCACCGACTTTTAAAAAAAAATTGGTAGGTCATGTCCCCACTCTTTTGGAGGCTTATGACTCACATGCTCATGATCATGAAACGGCTATAGAGAAAAAAAAATCAATAACTTAGCTCATCAAGTACATCAGTAGATTAAAAAAATTTGAAAGAGACACTAAAAATTTTATATGAAAATTTATTTATTTATTTTTTTTTTTTGAGAAAAGACTTATTTAGTTGAAATGATTTCAGTAATGTATGTTACAAGTTATAAATGATATTCTTCTTCTAAATGGAGTACGTACTTATACAATATAGAAAGTATGAACTATGGAAGATTTATGGTATGATGGAAATAGGAGCATTTGAGACAATGTAGTTGTCTTCATAAAATTGTTTGTGGCATATTCGGCCATTTTCCTTTGTGATATATAGCGGGGATCATAAGCATTGAAAGTCTAACATTATCTTAAACTAGGTGATCTTAAGCTCGTTGAATTTCTCTCATCAAGATGCTTATTTTCCTATAAGCCCATAAGCTTCAAATTTTATTAATTATAACAATGTTTTCAATCATATTTCAAGTGCTTGATTTGACTTATTTGGAGTTATATTATATCACACTTAGTGTCATTGAATTCATATGATTGAGACATTCAACTAGACTATATTTAAGTTTGCCAAAAATTGGAGTTCGAACCACTCTAAATTTAATTCTAAATGTTTTCAACTAAAATACTGGAACGAGTTTTGCGCTTGATCAAATAGATTTTATTTTTTTTTGTGACAAATGGACTGTACATAATTTAAATATAAGATAATTATATTTTAAATATTTTCTAGAATGTAATCAAAATATGGACTTTTAGATTCAATAGTTTAAATGACAATTGGGTTAATGAATATTAAATATATATACTTTACTTTATTTTGAATATTTTATAGTATTTAATAAGGGTATATTATTTTCTTTCCTTAATTTCTAACAAAAGATATAAACAAATACTATGAACTCTAACATGTATAAAATGCTCCAATATTGTATAATAGCAAGATATTAATTATTTTTTGAAATATTAGTTTCCTATTACTCTTTTATTCATTTTATTCTTATCTTTTGTATTGGATTCATGCTATCTCTAGCTTCTCTTCTCCCCTTGGGTCCTTTCTTTTGAGTACTCATTCACATTTCGTCTTTTTTGTGCATTTAGCATAAGAGCATAAAAAATCTAACTAGTTAAGTCACTAACTTGCAAACTCACATCTCTGTCATCAATCACATCACACCCACCTACACCTCCACCTACACCTTACACCTATACATGTGAGTATTCTTGAGATGCTTTACCTAAACGTATCTCCTTTTTTATTCTTATTAATCTATACATCTCCACATCATTTATGTTGACAATTAAAATCATTAAAAAAAAAGAATATGAAGAAGCTGATGATGAATTTGAAATAGATTTAGAGATTGAGGTTGTACTAAAAATTGAGATCTTATCCTAAATGGTGAATATTGATAGTGAGCATGACATATGTAAACATTTATAAGTGTTTCAATACCACTATAGATGTCACCAAATGAAAAATCATTAGTTGTCATTGTTTGTTTCATCTATAGTATCATATCTTGACATTAAGTTAGCCCTCTTAAATTCTTTAGAAAAGGGTTTCCCTCAACCATAATAAAACTAGCCTACCATAGGTTATTAATTGAGAAAATCAAAACCTAATGTAGAAAGCTACAAATAAACACCCAACAAATGCACACCTAATTAATATTATGAAAGTTTTTTTGTTTGTTTCGAAATTGGTGTCGTAATTAGTCAAGCTTTAACTATGGCATTGATTAGGGTTCCTGATTACTATATTAATTGGGAGATTTAATTTTTGGGATATCTAATTGCCATGATTATATTTTCATTAATTAAGTTTTCTTTACTAATTTTGTTTCAAATCTATAAATATAGGTTTGAGAGCTGTTGTAAGAGTGCAATTGTAGCCATGTTTCTCCACAATAAAAAATATTCCTTTTTTTTTTTTAATTATGTGGTATATCTCAGTAAAAAAAAAAAAAAAATCTTTAAATGTATATGAATTCATGTGAATGGAATAAGAGCCCGCAATGAAATTTCAATGAAATATGGCGCAAATCCTATCTCATCATAGTCACAAAATCCTCAAATCTTTGGTGGGCCTCTACTCTCTCAATTAACGTTGCACACTAGCTACCATTACCAAATACTCATCTCCGTCCACCATTTTTTCTTGTTGAAAATAATCACTCTTGCACTATATTAAAAATATATCCAACCAAACTTTAATACTTTGACAATTAAACATATTTAAAAAATTCTAAAAATAATTAGTGCACCTTCGATCAACTGATGCATATAGTTGGTTATGTGTTCAATAATTTTTTACTGCTTTATTTTTCAGACATTAATTATAATTTTATTTGGCTAGTGATTTATTGGCTCTTTCTCACTGTTCTTTAAAAAATTGTGTTAGAAAACTTCTTTTTGGAATCATAGTAACTCGAAGTTGTTTTCTCTATAACAAGTTCACTATGAACTTTATAAAACACTATAGTCATCTCAAAAAGTCTCTTATTCTTCTAATAGTGTGCTTTCTAATAATTTCGAATCTTATTGTTATTTTTCAAAATTTTAATCCAAAATAATTTTATTTTTGTATATAAATTTCTAATGCATTACAAATGTTGTACATATACATCACGATGTCGAACATTTTTTTCATATCAATCATGAGACCAAACTAAAAACATAAAATTATTATTATTATTATTTTAAAAAGGGGACTTGCCCCACTTTATTCAATAAAAGGAGAAAAAACAATAAGGCCTAGAGACAGATAAAGCAAAATACTAGCTGAAGAAATTAAAAAAAAAAGGAAATCAACCTCCAACAAGGAGAAAAAATTAAAACGACCGCTAAGAAATCGAACACCACTGAAGAGGGCAAAAATGCTAGTCGGACTCAGGAAAGCTCCTGCAACTGCTCAAAAGCTAAAAACAAGGACCATCTAATGGCGAAAACAAATGATGAACAAAGCAGAGGATAACCAACAAGCAAGCATCAACCCACAAAACAAATAAAGGCTCTCGATCAAAAAGAGAAGAGCGACCACCACGGTTGCCAACAAGTGAAGGCTATCAAGGTGGTGAACAAAAGTAGCCTCATTATTGTCCATATTATTTCCTCTTCTAATTTCTCCTACGATGAATACCACCGCCACAGGAGAAGGCGTGATCCACAACACGCCCCACCTTCAAACCATAAAACTCTTGAAAATCATCCATATGCTCAACTATGTCATCTCTAGCACCCCCTCAGGCTAAGGATAATGATTCATCCAACCAATTAGATAGTTCCTCACTATTGTTAGTCAAAGTCAAATCCAACTGGGTTTTCAATTCAGTATTAGAAATAATTGAATTTGGAGCATCAATAATTGGCACATTTCCCTCAATACCCACACGATTAGGTGTCAAAGGCCATCCCATATAAGCCAAGGGTGATTCAAGATTAGTCTCCTTCAATTCGCCATGTGATTCATTCAAAACAAACTCGTTAAAATTACACACTACCATGTTGAGCCTATCCTCACCAGCTATTCCTTGGCAAAGCTCAACATCCGGCATTCTGTTGGCATCATAAACAACAACATTAGTGGCTGGCCTAACCTTAGCACCCAACCCATCAATAAGCAGGGGAACTAACCCTTTAGAAGGAGAAACTAAATTTACATTAGGATAATCTGAACCATCATCAACATTTATGGTTGGGCTAGATGAATGGTTATCAATACTCAAATCAGTAGTAACACCCTCACATTTCACACCAAGTAAAGCCAACAGATCCTTACACATTTCCCATCAACCTGAGAATCAATTCCAACAATAACATTGTAATCAGTCATCTTAGGAACAAGAGCAGGGTCATCAAAGGATCTGAAGCCATGTGATTAGGCAAATCAGTTGTTTCCTGAACCAACACATTAGAAGAGCCATTCCTCATAGAAAGAGTAATAGAAACATGTCGATCAACAACCCCATCCACAACGACAACATGATCATTAAAACCCCACTCCATCAGCCCATCCTTAACAAACGAAACCAAAATGACAACATCATTATCGTTAACTCGTGATATGGGGACCGGTAATTATTGTAATTAAGAAAGCCATAGGGGCCTTAATTTCTCCTTTAATCCGGAGCTAATCTCCAACAAGAAGAAGTGGATTAGTGATCGTTAGAGGCTAGAGCTTTTATCTCACTTTGATTAGTTGGTGAAAGAAAAGGCCGACATGCATCCACCAACTATAATGCCGCATGGTTAGAGGAGCTAATCGCATGATTAATACTTTTCTGAAGTGGAATTAATTTAAATTAATTGATGGTGCGTGGGAATTGAAGTTTCTTACTATATTAAATTTTGGAAAAATATATATTTGTCCGTAGATATTAAATTTTTTCTCATAATAAAATAATTATAATTGTTGTTCTTTATTATATATTTTTTACTACGCATTTCTATGCATTTTTAAAATTAGAGAACATCTAATTTCATAAATTCAACATCATTAAATAATTTAATCATAAAAAATAGATGGATCAAAATTTTTTCATGAATTCTTGGTGTTGCATCCATCAGAAATATTTTGTTGTGAAGTCATTCAAAATGCATGGAACCTAACATTTGTTACTAACCAACTGTATGGCCCTTATGGAATGGGCTGATATTGGTCTGATTTTTAAAATTAGGGCCCATCTAATCTGCAATCACAATTAAAGAGCTGTGCCGCTTGGTTGGGCACAATTAAAGATTATCTCATAGTCGGAACAGATCTTCTATTATGAACGGCGTGGCAGTGCTTAAGGGCCCCTCAAGCTAGCTAATTAGTCTATTTTATAGTTCCCTGACAACAATAATCATTGGGCCGGCCTTTTTTTAATAATTAAAAATACCCACCAAAGCCCAGAGGGTTTTCATTCACAAAAAAAAAAAACAAAAAAGAAAAATTATTACCTAGTTGTCATTAAGAATATCATTAAGTTGAAACCGGATGCAACATTTATCATCAATATGATTTGCTCAAATTTCATAAAATTAGACTCCAAATGTTAATAGAAATTTTCTCTTATATTTAAATAGCATGAAATTATATAATTTATAATTACAAATAATATAAAAAAATTATGTTTATTTTAAAATTTATGATAAAATAATGAAAATATCAAGACATTTACATTCACCGGAGTAATTTCCGTATAAGGCAAACAAAAATTTCCCCCATAATGAGATATTTCACATTTCATATCATACATTTTTGGATGAACTCATTTCATGCAATGTGTTAATTTTTAGTTGTTATTCCAACTCAATTTTTTACTTTTTATTAAATAATTTTGATTATCGGTGACATAATTATTATTTCAAATGAGAATAGGCTAAATAGCTTACACTAAATTTTAGAGATACACAACTTTAATATATAATATATAGTTAAAAAATGAAGACAATAAATTTGAGTGCATAATTGTTTAACTTTTTTTAAATTTAAGAGTGCAAAAGCTATAATAATTACTATGCAGTTAAAGAGATCGGGTCTGCGGCCAAGTGGTCTACAAAAGAAATTCCTCCCATCTCATCCGGGCTCTAATCCCCTAAACATCCTTAAAAAAAAACTATGCAGTTAAACATTAATAATAATTATCATTAACATGATTGTAATCTTTTTTTAAGATGATAATAATAGTGTAATTTTTTAAATACAAGTTGGCTCCATATTTAAGACCATTTTTACTTTAAGGGAGAGAGAGAGAAAGGGAGAGAGGGGAAGAGTAGGAGTGCAAAAAGAAAAGGTCCTTTATGTTTCCTTTGTGGTGTGTGCACTAAATACGCCTCGACAAGAGTTTTCTCTGGTGACTTCTGTGTCACCCTTCGTTCAATTACTCCTCTCCTCTCCCTCCCTCTCTCTCTCTCTCTCTTTCTCTCTGTGGCCTCTTGCTTCTGGCTTTTGTATTTGGCCCTTTAATTAGATATGGCAGGTCAGGTCTTCCTTCCTCTCCTTTCCTCTTCATTCATATTAAATACACAATGGCTAAAAGCAGCTAGGTAGCAGAAGAAGAGGCCGGCCATGGCCAAGTTCATCTATGCAATGTTACTACTGTTCTTCACCATCACAGCTGCTTCTCTAATTCTGCTTATGGAAGCTTCTCATTCTCCAGTTCCTTCTTCATTGATATTGAATGCTACATTCGATCAAGACAAGAGAATGGTTCCTGCTGGATCTAATCCTCTACATAACAGGTAGAAATCGATCATGAAATGCAACCACCGTCCGGCTTCATCAGATTAATTATGGGACGCCAACCATTTGATTTTTGAGTTTTTCTTACTCCTTGCAGAGTTTTGGTTTCATTTTTTTTTTGAAATTTCACCATGTCTGTATATGCTTTTCCATCAACGGGTCTTCTTCTTTTACTTCTGCATCTTAACGTCTTGTACATGCAAGGAAAATATCTTCTAATTTATTTTTATATGTTGATATATAAAGAAGTATATATATATATATATATATATATATATATATATATATATATATATATATATATATATATATATATATATATATATATATATATATATATATGGCTCTAGCTAAGTTCTAATTTCTGTGAATTCATTACGGTGAAAAATGACATCAGGACCTCTTAAGCACTGCATGCGGTTTGCCTTATTTTTTAATTTATTTTTATACATATATATCAGTCAAAATAGTTTTATGTAAGACAACTAAACAACAACTTAAGACAAATTCCATACAAGTCAAAATACAAAGGACGTGCTGCATCATGCTTAGTAGTTAGTAAGAGTAAGGTAGTTCTAATATAATTTTTTATTCAAATTATGGACAAAATTTTTGGAATTAATTAAATTGCACAAAACTTGGGTGAGGAGATTTTGATTATCCAGGTTTAGTTAATATGAATAAAATATAAGAGTTGATTCATTTAAAAAAAAAATTGATGAATATATAATTCATCATGCATGATCAAATTTATATTAGAATATTCAGGTTAATTCTTTTGATTAATTCACAAAGATATTCCTAATTACTTTGATTAATAGAGAGCTTAAATGTGGTCAGGTTCTTTCTCATTGGCATGCATCAAGTACTTGTTGGACCACACTACAGGCCTGCTTTGATTACATGATATAGGATAGTAAATGAAATAATTATTAGCTAATTAATTGTAAATCCTCATCAGTTAGCTTTAGCTATAATGTTGATTTGAAAAAGGTTGAGAAATTAGCTCCATCTGCCTTGTGTTGTGTTGTGTTGTTGCAAGGTGTCTTTGTATTGCTGGAAGGAAGACGCTGATCGATCGACATATAGTTATGATAGGTAGTTGTGGTGTTTATAGTTTTGATGAAAGACGATAGAGTGGCCCAGGCTATTATTATAAAGAAGAGGAGAAGTGGGCAGAAATTCTGCAGCTTTTGCCTTCTTCTTTCTCTTCAAGTGCAAAACGGCAATCGAGAAGAGAACAAGCATAGTTGTTTGGTTGACGATGCCCATCGCAATGCTGCTTCTTGTCTTGAATGGGTCCTTGCTTGCCATATATATATATGTACAATTATGATCGATGCATTCAACATACTTTTACGCAGCTTTTATTTAATGCTTGGACATGTGGGAATTATATTACGAGTCAGTTTGATTCGACATTGTTGTGTTTACTTTAAAATATTAATGAAATTATGTTCTAAATGTAAAATTATTTTTAGAAACAAATAAATATTAAGTTCAAGTTATGTTGAATGCTGGAACAATCAATAGTAGTAGCGTTGCATCCTGGAATATTCATGGTGGTAGAGAAGTATAAATTTTAACGTCTTAGTTTTGTACGAAGATTTATCACACAAACATATGAAAAGAAAGGGTGTAACATTTGTAAAAGACACCAAAATTTTTAGGTGGAAAATCTTAAAAAGGAGAAAAAATCATGGGGACTGACCCAGTTTGAATGAATCCACCATTATTGGCAGTTAAGTACAAATGAGACCCTTCCTTAGGAAAAGGTCTTAGCTTGATGTAACAAATATACATCATATAGCGTGTGTTATATGCTGGGATTTGAAAAAAAATCACTATTGATACATCTGTTTGGTCGGTAGAACCATAGTTAACGACGATGAAGGTCGGAAAGATCGTAGTCTTGTGAAGGAGGTTGGAGGGACCGCAGTCGGCTCGCTATAGTGGTCATAAAAGATTGTTGTCTGACGACACAAGTCCGAAGTATCACAATCTTGTTATAGAGGTCGGAAGGATCATAGTCGGCGCACGATAGTAGCCAGAAAGAATGTTGTATGACAATGGATGTCGGAAGAACCGTAGTCGCAGGCGACAGTAGTTAGAAAAGACTGTTGATTTGTGAAGGTGATCGGAAAGACCGTAGTCGGCTGGCGACGGATGTCGGAAGTTCGACGATGGGCTAAAGTTTGGCTTCATATAGAAGTCCGACGAAAGTCTGGCGACAAACAGAAATCCGGCGATGGGCGGAAGTCTGGTGTCGAGTAGAAATTCCGGCGACGGGCGGTAGTTTGGTGTTGGGTAGAAGTTCAATGAAAGTCCGACGATGGGTAGAAGTCCGGAGACAGGCAAAAGTCTAGCGACGGGCGGAAGTCCGGCGTCGGGTTGAAATCCGACGACGGGCGGAAGTCTGACGTCAGATAGAAGTCCACTGAAAGTTATGTGATAAGAAGAAATCTGGCGACAGACAGAAGACTGGCATCGGGTAGAAATTCGTTGAAAGTCCAGTGATGGGAAGAAGTCCTGCAATGGGCAGAACTTCAGCGTCACACCACATCAAGAAAAAAAACAATGGAAAAATACCATGATTTAACGTGGAAAAATCCAAATTTGAAAAAAAAAAAAAAAAGGAGTCACACCACACCAAGAAATTGACTATGAAAAGAAAAAAAAAATTATACAAATCACTCTTCTCATATTCTCTTCTTGTCTTTCTACACTTCTCACACCATTATACACTTAGAACGAACAAAGAGATGCATTAAAATTACACCAAATGATGCAATCCTTCAAATGAAATAAGAAAAGTTTTCAACCCCGGCTCATAGTTATGCGGTGCAGTACCTACCACACCTTAGCGATTAACATATCTCCACCACCCAAAACTTAAGTAGGGCTGCATTGCTCCGCTTCGACCCTTCTATCAGCTCCTCGTTGAGCGCAACCAACAAAATTGATTTCTAAGGTAACAGTTCAATCCGACCAAATGAAAAAAATCAGATTCCATACATAACTAACATACTTCAATCATTTGTATATTAAAGATTGATTAAAATATTTATATGCAATAATTATTCATTCACATCCAAGGTGTTGAAAACACTTTGACTTCACTCCTACTTCGTTCAAAATGGCAATTTTTTGGACATCACTTTAGAATATTATTGCACATCTGATGCTACATCTCAAGGTTTTCCTTAGGTTCTTCTAATCATTTTCCCTGCTAGCATTCTCATCAATAGGGGTGTCAACTTTTGACACGACACGAAAACCCGACCCGGAAAATCCGGGTTGAACCCGACCCGATTTCAAAACGGGTCGGGTTCGGGTTCCAGAAATCGACCCGTTTCAAAAACGGGTCGGGTTCGGGTTGACCCGGCGGGTTGCCGGGTCAACCCGCCAACCCGCCGTCGGCCGCCGCCGTTCCGGCGCCGGCCACCCAAACCGGGTCGGGTCGTGTCAACCCGGAAACCCGCCGGGTCGGGTCCGGGTTCGGTTTTTCGACCCGTTTCTCTACCCGGGTCGGGTTAGGGTCGACCCGTTTCGCACCCAGGTCAGTTCGGGTTCGACCCGAACCCGACCCGTGACCCGAAATTGACACCCCTACTCATCAACACTCAAATCCTCGGTTACCTCTTTGAACAACATTTGATAGTAATCTCATTGACAACCCTTCTTCTAATATATTAATTGAGTAGATTTTATCTGATTGGATGACACTATTTCAAGCCATGAAATTATCAGTATATTTACATTTCATTCAATCTCTTTTTTCCTTTTGATTTCTTCCCTTAGGTTGAGAAGTATTTCCATTTCCTCCAACCTTTATTCAAAGTATGAAAATTAATTCAATTTTGAACTATCTTTAATTTTATTTCATTAAAAATTTTTCAATTTGATTTTGCTCAAATGTTAATATAGATTCTATTTAAAATTTTATATGTAAATATTAATATTAAAAGGTGATAGTTCCTTTTTGTAAAGAATCAATTTTGTTTATTTCAACATCAGCCTATTTCTAATAAACTATTATATTGTGATCATATCAATTGCGAGTCCGTAAAAAGGGCTCTACATGCGAAGCTATTATTCGACACCGGCCGGTTCTCCTGTACGATTACGTTTAGGTACTAAGCTTGGTACCGCTATCGAATGCGGTACCGAGCATGGTACCAAATGCGGTATATTTTTAGAGTGACATAGGCATTTTTATTGATCTCCGGACGCCACATATCCAGACTATGCACAGAATAATAAATCCTACTTGCGGGCCTTTTTGGTGCGCTGTGGAATATGGAATCGGATTGAAATTTCAGGCCGTGGAAAACTAAACAGGCTTTCACATCATTCCATGAACCTATATATTGGGCCGTTGACGGGCCTGTTAACATGTTGTACGCATTAGCAAATTCTTGTTCGTAGTGGGTTAGAGGCTGTTGACAATCTTTGCTATTGTTACAACAACGCTAGCGTTTGTGTTGGTCAAAGTCATTCTCCTTTTGCACCATTACAGTAAGTATAATGTAAGTTTCTAAGATATAATTAAGACCGTTTAATTATCTATTAATTATAATTATAAAAAATTTGACAGCAGAGGATTCGATTTTGAAGTGATTTCAGAACCATTTTTTATCACCGTAAACCTTAAACCCAGTGCCTATAAGGACATTGCTATGAATCTTTGCTCTCTTGAAGTAGTGAAATCCTCAACTAATAAAAGATCAATTCAATTCAATCCGAATTCATCCAAGCTTACACATTGAATAAAAAAGAAGCCGTGCACCAGTTATAATTATGAAATTTGGTTTCATCTCTCCATTTTACAGGAGACTTTGCTCGGGAAAACTTTCTTACTACTTTCTAAAGTAATTTTTTAGTACAAAAATTTTTTAGTTCAAAAAAATTTTGTAATAGAAAGCGATCCCGAACAAAGCAAGAGTTACGATAACCATGAGCCAAATTATTCTTCTTAACCAAGGGGTTAGAGTTTACATAAGGATTTTTTCTTTTTAGAAATTTCATTTTAACTAATGGTGTTGCTATCGTTAAGCTAAAGTCTTCATAAAAGCTTTTAATTGTGTTGTCGGGGGTTAATGTTTTATTTGAGACATCTTTCTTACTACTTTCTAAATCAAGTTTTTAGTAAAAAAAATTATTAAATTAAATTTTTTTGTACAAAAAAAAAAATTTAAAAAGCAATAAGAATGATGTCCAAAGAAATGATTCACCTACCTGCACTTCGGCTTGTCAGACACATGAAAATGTCGATCGATCATATTTCTACTAGTAAAATGCTTATTCAAGAAATCAGTTACAACAAGCTAACAATTCTGATTCCCTTATTCAAATTCAATCTCTTCAGCAAAATACAAAAGTTAATCTGCTTATGGGTCGAATTTATTGTCACGCAGCATATCAAATTTGGAGGGCTCGAAATGATAAGAAGCATGGACGGTCATTTGTTGTCATGTAGTGTATCAATGTAGGAAGAAACGGACATGGGTTACTGTTCGCTCCAGAAAAATTATCTTTTTAAATTAACTAAGAAATGCGAACCCCACTCTCACGAACTTAGGATTCCCTTTAATTTTCCTGGAGGTAGATTGAGTTTCATATTTAACCAGATTTCCCCTGAGAGTAATATTAGGATTTATTTAGATTTGAGTTCTAATTCCTATGAGCTCAAGCCCTCATAGTTAATTACCCCTCATAACGTATTAGAAGAGAACTCTTGATTAAGGATGAAATATACTTAGCTTCATCCAAGAAGTGTGAGAATGTGCAACAAAGATTTAAATTTAGTTATGGGAGATGAATGTACACCCTATCAAGATCCCATGGTTTCGTCATACCGTGATTTTAGTCTACCAACACTAACAACCATTGATTGTAGTGTCCAAGAAATCTGATTATCAGCCATGGGTTGCCTCCTCTCAGGGATCCCAAGTATACTGAAGTGGCGATTTGTGAATTTTAGTTTAGTTAAGTTTAGTTTGGGTTGGAGCTTATGGCTTACTTAGAAGTTGCCCATTAATTTGTTTAATTTGGGGCCTACAGCTCCAATTAGGAGTTGCCCGTTAATTTGTTTAGTTTGTGGCTTACGGCTCCAATTAGGAGTTGCCCGAAGAATTTTTGTTGGGTAGGTATTATGGCTTCCTTAAAAGTTGCCTAATGGGGAGTCTTACGACCTAGCTCTGTAAACTAAGTGGCCCGTAGGGTGGGTCTTACAACCTAGCCCTTATAGACTAGGATGCCCGAATGGATTTGAGTTTCTATTATAGGTTTGTTCATTTAAAAGTTCCCTAGCACACGGGTCTTACTGCTTCGCTTAGAAGTAGCCAAAGTGGCGGGTCTTATAGCTTAGTTTTATAGACTAAGATGCCCATAAAGTGGTTTGAGTTTTAGTTATAGGGTAGTTTTTCTAGAAGTTTCCTAACACACGGGTCTTACTGCTTTACGTAGAAGTAGCCCAAATGGCGGGTCTTACAACTTAGTCATATAGGCTAAGATGCCCAAAAGGGATTTGAGCTTTAGTTAAATGGTCGTTCGTTTAGATGTTTCCTAACACGCGGGTTTTACAGCTTCATGTAGAAGTAGCCCAAATGGCGGGTCTTACAACCTAGTCATATAGGCTAAGATGCCCAAAAGGGATTTGAGTTTTGGTTATAGAGTCATTCGTTTAGAAGTTTCCTAACATGCGGGTCTTACTGCTTCACGTAGAAGTAGTCCAAATGGTGGGTCTTACAACTTAGCCATATAGGTTAAGATGCCCAATTAAAGGGTCTAGAGTTAGGTTGCTTTCTAACTATTACCCTTAAAGACTGGACTTACGGCTTTCATTGAAAGTAGTCAACATAATTTTAAGAATATCGTTTCATTTAATAAATATATGTTTAGTGAAAGAATTGTTTATAGGATTTACTATTTTTGTTAGAAGTAACCTATAGGATTCAGATTAGCTAGGGCATATAGCTTTAGGCATTCTACTTCCTCAACGCCAGTCTTAGTGTCTTGTTTTATGCTCGTAGCTTATTTCTACTACAGCAGTTTGTGGCTTTACTTAGCATTGTCATTTATTTGTTTCTACCGCTTTCAGCACTTTGCTTTGAATGTAGTAGCATTTTACTTTTTCAGCATTTAACTTGTATTTATGATTGTGTTTTTTTTTTTAATCTATTGGCTTACATGTGCTCGTAGTTAGTGGTTGCGACTGCAGGAGATTACAATCACAAGTGATACAGTTGTAGAAATTAGAGCTAGGAGTTGGGATTTTGCTAGGAGTTTGGGACTTTGGCTAGGGACCGAGGTCAAAATCCATCAGGGGCTGGTTTTAGATTAGGATTTTGGAGACTTTCTTTCAGTTGTGTTTTGGTTAACTTTCTTAAGAGTTGATTGTAGTGTGAGTTGTACAACGTCCATTAGTGTGAACATTGTTTTGGATATAATTTGATTTGATTTGAATTCAATTTAATTGTATTAATTAATTGAATTGATAAAAAAATGAATTTTAATTAAAAATGTAGTTCATTCAATTTATTAGTTTAGATTTTAAGTGTATTTTAAAATTAGATGTATGTTAAATTCAATTTGAGTAAGTTGAGTTAATTTGCTCAATTAATTCATTCAATTTTTTTTTTTTTTTTTTTTTTTTTCAATTAATTCATTCAATGTTTTGATGTGAAGCATTTAATCATTTAAGTTCCCTTGTTAAGTTTGGTAAATTTAAAATTATTTAATCGGTTTAGATCAAAGCTTCCAATTAATTAAAGTTTAATTTTAATAAATCTTATATCAATTGAAAATTAATTATTTAATGATTTAAAATTTTGTTAATTAAATGGTCTCAATTTAAATTAATCAATTAAAATTCTGTTATGCTCTATTTTTAATTGTTTTAAAATCTTAAGTAAATTTACAATCAATTAAAGCTTAGATAAAATTATGATTTAATTGTTTAGATTTCTGATTTGATTTTTTTTTAATTAAATGAATGATTAATTAATGTCCCAATGTTAATTAACAAATTGAAGTTAGACATAAAAATGTTCAATTGAATGTCTCCAACTTTCTAAAAAAAAAGTTTTAGTTCAGGATTTTCTAGAAAATTTCAACAGCCTCCCGACGTCCCCTCCCCGGCGCCGGGAGGTAAGGAGTGGCTCGACTCGTCTGGAGTGAATCAACGACGAGGAGATTTGGTCTTCAAAAGCTTTAATTGTCGATGATTGGTTGCCAGAGGTTGTCGAAGATTGCATTTTGGCTAAGTCCTGGATTTTTAAGGAAATTTCGGCAACCTCCCGGCATCCCCCGAGGGGACGCTGGGAGGTAAGGAGTCGGGGGACGTCGGGAGGTAAGGAGTGGCTCGACTCGACCGGAGCGAATCAACTATGAGGAGATTGGGCCTTCAAAAACTTTACTTGACAATGATTGTTGATTGCTGGTTGTCGGAGGTTGCTCATTTGAAGATTACAGCCTCTTTCTCCTTATTGTTTATTTCTATAATAATAATAGTATAGATATTAATAGATATAATTATTATTATTATAAACCTAGCTCCCTTTCTTACTCACTGTTCCAAGAAAGAGAGAGAGAGAGGCTCTGTTTTTTGAATTTTTATTGCGTCCTCCCACCTGACGTAGAGATACGTCCTCCCTCCCCTAAAAAACTCGATTTTTGCTCGGTATTGCTAGCTATTATTTGATATTAACGAAGAATATCATCATGTGAAGACAAATACCAAGTTATACCGAGCTATACCGAGCAATACCGAGCTATACCGAGCAATACAAAAAAATACCTAGTTTTTCCTTGAAAAAACTTGGTATTGCTCGTTATAGCTCGGTATAGCTCGGTATAACTTGATATTTGTCTTCACATGATGATATTCTTCGTTAATACCAAATAATAGCTAGCAAAAATCAAATTTTTTAGGAGTGGGAGGACGTATCTCTACGTCAGGTGGGAGGACGTGGGAGGACGCAATAAAAATTCCTGTTTTTTGGGCAGAAAACCAGAGGTCGCTCGCTGGGGGGAGATCAGAAGGTGGGGTTTGGCTTTGCTTGCAGAGGTTGAGGACAGATGGAAGGTTTATGAAAGCCTAGTTGGGCAGCGTCTATATGCGAGACGGACCAGGCTTAGGCTCCGATCTTGAACGGTAAAAGGAGGCCGGCGAAAGGCTTCAGATTCGCAAGAGAAGTCCGGTCGACGGCCACTGATTTGTTGCTTGTATTCCTAGACAAAGAAAGCCATCTGGTTTGTTTCTTGTTTGAGACGGACCGAAGAAGCCGAGAAATTGGAACCGGTTAGCGTCTCCCCAAAAGCGTGTGTCCCAGCCCTCAGTTGTTTTGTTCTTTTTATGTATTGAAGCAGCAGTTGTTCCCACGAAAGAGGGCCACTTCGACGACGTGGGTAAGACGACGTGCTTCAGTTATCTTTTTTTTTTTTTCTTTGCTTATCTAATTTAGTTTAAATCAAATAGTGAAGCAAATTTCTGGATAAATGAATTATAATATCCATTATCATAGCACGGCCTCGTTCAATTCGTCAAGGGACGACACTGATCGATTTGCTTTCATGCAGTTCAAACTATATAATTAATTGTCTTTCCAGCAAATTCAGCAAATCGAAATATTGACTCCGACTTATTTGAGTCCAAATGCAATTATCCCAATTGTTTATATCTAAATTGTTTGTATAAACTATTGTTATCGCATGTATGAATTGCAGCTTGAACTTTCATTGTTGTATAAAAAAATTGCTGCTTAAAGCTTAAATCTATTCTTGTAATTACAAATTTATTTGCATTGATATCCAAATTTGCTTGAATTTACAGTTGCCATTATAAACTGTAAATAAATTCATGGCTGCATCTTGACTATATAGGGCACCTTGTTGTGCATGCATAGTATTTGTCCTAATGCCTTAAAGACATTTGGATCTTTATGGATAACCACTGTTATCGTCCACTTCTTGAGCATAAGTGTTGCGACGAGCACAATTCATATATATTATGAATTTCAAACTTGACATCTTTAAGGACCCTGAAGAGGCTTACAAATCTTCTGCTGAAAGAAAATTGCCATGTAGCATCTTACTTTCATCTAAACTTCTACTGAATAATAATGAATTACGAATTTACTCAAATGAGGCATATGTATATATGGTAGTAGACCTCATATAACAGCCAAAATCCTTGCTTCTTTTTTTCCCTTTTTTTTTGGATTGGCACTATGGCCTTTCATAGTTAAATTCATCTAGCAGTGAATAACAAGCTTGTTCACCATATCTAGACATAGCTGATTATGAGAACGTCTACCACTTCATTACTCGTTGCATTATTTATCACGCGTGAAAGAAATGAGAGGCACTTATAAATTTTCTTTTTTTTTTTAAAATAGTTTCAAAGTTGAATATTCCCTTTGTTTGCCTCATTCTCTTCTTAACACATCACAACTGTTAGATTTTATTTCAACAGTTACCAGGGGTTTCTCTCTCGTACCCGTAAATTCCTTTTTCGCTCGATTTGAGTGGGTTTCTGTCACACCTAAAATGAGTTGTATTGGTGAGTTTCTAATACATTATGATTTACTTTACTTCACACTCTGTCCAACAAAACACCAAAAAATAAAAAAAGTATCTACATTCCTTTTACACTATATTTATTTTTCCTCAAATCAAACATCCCCTTAATGAAAATGCAAATCTTCAAAGGAAAAAACAAAAAGAAAAAGTTTTGATTAATATTTGAATAATTGAAGCTGTACCAATACTATTGAATGACAATAAAGATCTGAGTCCTATATATGAATCTAAGAAGCAATGGTGGTAACAATCATGGAATGGTCTAACCTGGTACTAAATTTTATGGCTGCATATTTTTTTAGTGGTTCATACGTCGTTGATACAGTGCCATAAGGTTACAACAAAAAATGCAATGATTGAGGGAAAATAATAATACTACTTTTTCAAAGTTGTACTAATGTTTTTCAGCTCAGAGCAATTGAAAAGACTTGGAATACAAGTTACCTCTACTCATGCTAGCTGCAAACACTAAAAACAAATGATATAATTAAAAAAATAATAATAACAATAATAATAATAATAATAATTGTAAATATTTCCTTTTGTATTTCAGTATTTCTATTTCTAGGTGTTTTTTCCAGCTTAAGAGACAACTCTTGCTATTTCTCCACTTATTTTACTTAATCTCATTGATTGAGCCGCATATTATTCCCTTTATTTTTGCAATAGCTCATATATATTACTTATATTCATTCTTGTTTAATTATGCAATAGATCTTATGTTTTATTACATGTATAATTTAAGTAAATATTGTTTGTACCATGATGTGCAGCCGGTTCACAAGGAACCAGCAGAACAGGCCAAAAGGCCGGTTCAGGTTTACAGGAGGTGGACAGTCCGCCTCCCATCTTCTGGCCTGCCCACATGAGGGCCCCACTTAATGCAATTTTCAAATTGGGTTGGGCGGCTAGGCAATGGGAGGGAAAATCAATTAGGAAATATTTTGTATTAAGTGAGAGGAGGGAGTTTAGGAGGGATTATGTTTTGTTTGATTGCAAATTAGGGTTTTCTTGGAGGCTTGAGCTCTAGAACGAATTCTAGAGATTGGGAGAGTGCGATCCTCCTCTCGAATAGAGGATCTTTGTATCTTTGCAAGTTTTCTTTCATCTACTAGTAAAGTACAATTGTTTGGGCGAGTTTTTCTCCATTTTTCTCTCCGGTTTTCTCTGTTTTGGTCCAGATTTTACTGTTTTCCTGCTGTAAACAGCAGGAGTTATCATGAATTACTTCAGACTTTGGTTAGGAACTACTTGAAATTAAGTATTTCCTATCAAATTGGTATCAGAGCATTATCTTGGGACCATCGGCAGCTGAAATTCAAAAATTTCAGCAAGGAAACCTCTTCCGCAAGGGAAATTCTCGGTTACCGTGGAAAAGAAGATGGCCGGACGAAAAGTAGAAGTTCTGGAGGGTGAAATCGGCCAACTGAAGACCGATTTGGAAGAAAGAACCGTTGAATTTCAAAATCAATTTGCGTCCATCCATGAAAATATGGATGGAAGGTTCACGACATTAGAAAAAATGATGAAGAAGATGTTTGAGGGCAAACGAAACCCGACGACAGCAGAAGAAAGGGAGACCACTGGCGACAATGGGAGAAACAGGAACCCGAACCCATTGAGGGGGAGGGAGACTACTGAAGTGGACTTCATGGGAATGACAGAATGCCTCCGCTAGAACCACTTTCTAGGGAGGAGATGAGCATGGGCTATGAAAGAAGGGGTGAAAGAAGGGGTGCTGAATTTTTTGGGAGAAGGGATGAGTTTTACCGTCGAGGTGCTGAGGAGGAGAGATGGAGGGAAGAGTATGAGGAAGGGCAGGGGTATGATCGGCGGAGGAAAGTTCGTGACCACTGGGGAGCTTTTCCCCCTCGAGGAATGGGAGGTTATGGAGGAGCGAGGGGAAATTGGGGAGACCCGAGGGTGAGAAAATTGAAGATGCCCATCTTTGAGGGAGAGGACGCAAATGGCTGGATCTACAAGGTGGAGCGATACTTTGCGGTCAATGGGTTGACCGAGGAGGAGAAATTAACAGCAGCAGGACTTTGTTTGGAAGGGAAAGCATTAGCTTGGTACCAGTGGCGGGACATGAGGAGGCCTATTCGAAGCTGGAGGGAGTTCAAGGACTGTCTGCTAGAGCGTTCCGAGCTAGTAGGGGAGGAGACTTCTACGAGAAGTTCTTTGCCCTGACACAGGAGGGAACGGTCGTCGATTACCGCGACAGGTTTGAGTACCTCGCGAGCAGGCTGGATCGTCTCTCTGAGACCGTGTTGGAGGGGAACTTCATGAAGGGCCTTAAATCGGAGATCAGGGCAGCTGTCAGGGTGATGCGACCACGGGACTTGGGAGAAGTCATGGGGTTGGCACAACTGGTGGAGGACCAAAAACACCTGGAGAGGGGTGCTCGTAGCAGTAGCTCTGGGGGATCTTACAAGATGACAACTACCTTCCTAGCTCCCAAGGGAACTGCCCAGGGAGTACCACGAGATGCACTAAGGGAGAGGACAGGAGGAGGGGGAAATGGCAGAAATTTCAAACGGCTGACAGAGAAAGAGATGCAGGAGAAGAGGGCTAAGGGATTGTGTTTTCGCTGCGATGAGAAGTACACACCGGGGCATCGGTGCAAGGTCCGAACTCTTCCGGTTCTCACCGTTTGCGATGACGAGGAAACTGAGGAGGGAGGTGAGCTAGAGACAGAGGAGGAGATGGAGGAGAAGCTACACTTGGATCTGGCAGAGGTTTCCCTGAACTCAGTGGTGGGATTCACTACAAATCACACCATGAAAGTGAGGGGAGAGATAGAGGACAAGGAGGTGGTGGTGCTGATTGATAGTGGGGCGACTCACAACTTCATTTCCACACAGATCGTTGATTAACTGGGAGTGAGATTGGTGGACACTGGCTGTTATGGGGTGATGATGGGCACATGGAAGATGGAGAAGGGTCAGGGGATTTGCAGAGGAGTGCGACTGACGATCCAGGGGATTCAGGTGAAGGAAGATTTCCTTCCGCTGGAGCTTGGGAGTACCGATGTCATTTTGGGCATGAAATGGCTACAGACTTTGGGGGACACCAAGGTGAATTGGGGAGCACTCACGATGGAGCTGACGGCCGAGGGAAAAAAGTGGTAATCAAAGGAGATGCGGGACTTTCCAAATCCCTAGTTTCTCTTAAAACCATGGTGAGGGACATTCAGTCGGCAGGCGGAGGGTATTTGGTGGAGCTGCACAGTTTGGAGGGGGCGAGATTAGAGAAAGGAGGGGACATCCCACTCTCCATTCAGCCATTGATTCAGCAGTTCCAAGAGGTTTTTCAGCTACCTCAGGGGTTACCACCGCAGCGGGAGAGGGAGCATGCCATCGTTTTGAGGGAGGGGGTATCACCCATCAGCGTACGACCCTATCGCTACCCTCAGTTTCAGAAGGATGAGATTGAACGGTTGATTAGAGAAATGTTACAGGCAGAAATCATCAGACCGAGTATCAGCCCTTTCTCTAGTCCCATTCTGTTGGTCAAGAAGAAGGATGACAGCTGACGATTTTGTGTGGACTACAGAGCACTCAACAAGGAGACTGTCCCGGACAAGTTTCCAATACCCGTCATCGACGAGCTCCTAGAAGAATTGAGTGGGACTGTGATTTTTAGCAAGATAGACTTGAAATCAGGCTGCCACCAGATCCGAATGAAGGAGGATGCACCCAAGACGACATTCAGAACTCATGAAGGCCATTATGAGTTTTTGGTGATGCCTTTTGGTCTCACCAACGCCCCAGCGATTTTCCAGGCCCTGATGAATAGGGTTTTCAAACCTTATCTCAGACGGTTTGTGTTAGTATTTTTTGACGATATCCTGATTTACAGCAGGACAGAGGAGCACTGGGAGCACTTAAAAAAGGTGTTAGAGGTACTGCATGAGCACCAGTTGAGGGCCAATTTTAAGAAATATTGCTTTGCACAAACCAGTGTAGAGTACTTGGGCCATGTGGTTTCAAAAGATGGGGTGGCAGCTGATCAGTCCAAAATTGAAGCAATGCTAAGGTGGCCAGTACCGAAAAATCTGAAGGAGCTGAGGGGATTCCTAGGACTGACAGGTTACTACAGAAGGTTTGTAAAGGGGTATAGCTTCATAGCATGGTCGTTTACTGAGCAGTTGAAGAAGGACAGATTCCTATGGGGGGAGGCCATTCAGGAGTGCAGAAGACTTACAGGAGACTGGCGGCCGAGCTTTACTGGAAGGGGATGCATAGAGATGTAGAGGAGATGGTGGCAAGGTGCGAAGTTTGTCAGAGGAACAAATATCTGGCAATGTCGCCAGGAGGACTACTATAGTCATTGGCATTACCAGGACAGGTATGGCAGGAGATATCTATGGACTTCATAGATGGACTGCCTCGTTCAGAAGGATTCACAGTGATCTTGGGTGGTAGATAGATTGAGCAAGTACGCTCATTTCATTCCTCTCCGACATCCGTACACCGCAGTGACAGTAGACTCAGCTTTCATCAGGGAGGTGGTCAGATTGCACGGGGTACCAGAGACAATCGTGTCAGACAGAGATAAGGTGTTCCTTAGCCATTTCTGGAAAGAGTTGTTCAAGTTGCAGGGAACAGTTCTGAAAAGGAGCACCGCCTACCACCCGCAGACAGATGTCCAGACTGAGGTGGTCAATAGGAGCTTGGAAACATACTTGAGATGCTTCGTGTCGGATACGCCCAAACAGTGGGCTAAGTGGCTGTCATGGGCGGAATATTGGTACAACACCTCTTTCCACTCGGCTGCACAGATGACCCCATTCAAGGTGTTGTACGGAAGGGACCCTCCTCACTTGGTGCATTTTGGGAGTAGTAGTACTCCCGTGTCTTCAGTAGAGGAGTATTTGGAGGAGAGGGATAAAGTGCTGGAAGAATTGAAGAGACATTTACTGAGGACTCAATAGATTATGAAGCGGCAAGCGGACGAGCATAGGAGGGACATCCAATTTGAAGTGGGGGAGAAGGTGTATTTGAAACTCCGACCATATAGACAGAAAACAGTCGCCAACAGGAGAAATGAGAAGCTGACTCCTCGGTACTTTGGGCCTTATGAAGTGCTGGAGAAGATCGGAGCGGTAGCATATCGACTGAAGCTACCACCAACAGCGACCATACATCCAGTCTTTCATGTATCACAGTTGAGGAAAGCCATTGGAGATTATACAGCCAACCCCGAGCTACCAGTGACTCTGACAGAGGATTTAGAGGTGGTTTTGGAACTGCTAGAACTAATAGGGGCTCGCCAGAAAGAAGAAGGAACTAAAGAAGTGTTGATCCAGTGGAAGAACCTTCCAGACAACGAGGTCACGTGGGAGCCATACGAGAGGGTGAAACATCAATTTCCTGATTTTCATCTTAAGGACAATGTGGTTCTTTGGGAGCGCGGTATTGATGTGCAGCCGGTTCACAAGGAACTGGCAGAACCGGCCAAAAGGCCGGTTCAAGTTTACAGGAGGCGGACAGTCCGCCTCCCATCTTCTGGCCTGTCCACATGAGGGCCCCACTTAATGCAATTTTCAAATTGGGTTGGGCGGCTAGGCAATGGGAGGGAAAATCAATTAGGAAATATTTTGTATTAAAAGAGAGGAGGGAGTTTAGGAGGGATTATGTTTTGTTTGATTGCAAATTAGGGTTTTCTTGGAGGCTTGGGCTCTAGAACGAATTCTAGAGATTGGGAGAGTGCGATCCTCCTCTCGAATAGAGGATCTTTGTATCTTTGCAAGTTTTCTTTCATCTACTAGTAAAGTACAATTGTTTGGGCGAGTTTTTCTCCATTTTTCTCTCCGATTTTCTCTGTTTTGGTCCATATTTTACTGTTTTCCTGCTGTAAACAGCAGGAGTTATCACGAATTGCTTCAGACTTTGGTTAGGAACTACTTGAAATCAAGTATTTCCTATCATACCATTATACTACTTTTTGTTAAATCTTTTTTTATCAACCATATAATTTAACTATTTTTTTTAGTCTCTTTTGACACCCTTTTTTCATTTGGTCTATTCATTAAGCACAAAAATGTATAGGACATTAAAATCTAAGCCTACAAAAATTAACACAAAAAGGCATAGCATAGCTTATATATTTTATAGACTTATTGCTGTGGAAGCAATGTAACACGAAAAACAAAGAACAAAGCCAGAAGAAAATGATAATCAAACTATAATGTGTTTTTCTAACATTCAGAATGTCCTATTTCTTTTATTACAACAGCTATATTTATTTTTTCTCTTACTAAATGTAATAGAGCATAAAATAAAGCATACATGTATGGTAGTACTATAGTTAGTTATATAAGTAGTGGAAAATACTAAATAACGGTAACAAGGAGAGTAAGTAAGCCTGCGGTACTCAATACGGTAAAGTGATTCCACATCAGTCCTTCCCCACTTCAGAGGAATTCATTTTTGACGAATTAATTTCATTTGTTGCAGAATCTAGTGGGTGATAAGTGGAGATATTAGTGACGTTGAATGTAGAGGAAGTAAGAATGTCTGAAGGTAAGTTCACCACATATTGTTATTTATTCTTAGTTTGATAGTAACATGGCTGATCTTCCTCGGATTCAGCTTCGAATAGGTACCTGCTAAAAAATCTCACCTTCCTGAGTCGAACCATGACTAATTCACCAGGACGGAACACTTTAGACTACTAATGCACATAAACCTTATGCTTATACAATTGATTAGAGGCTTGTAAGGCATTGCAAACATTTTCCAAAATGGATTAGAAGTATCTAGTCATCTTAGTTGCCGCTGAATTGTGGCGCCTTGGGAGCACCGTGATATCTTCTATGTTAGTGTAGATGATATTAAAAGGAAACATACATGTTGATAGATTGGACATCAGATTATAGACAAACTCGGCCTGACTAAGAATTTCATCACATTTCTTTAGATTGTCCTACACTAAGCCTTGTAGTATATTGCCGAGTATGCGGTTCACTACCTCCGTTTGCCCGTCGATTTGGGCATGATAGGCGGAGCTTAGTTTAAATTTGATTTGTAATTATTTCCAAATCTCTCCAAAAGTGACAATGAAATTTAACATCACGATCATAAGTGAAGCTTCAAGGCAGACTGTGGAGCTGAATAATTTCTCTAAAGAATAAACGAGCAATTCTAAGGGCACCAAAAGTCTACTTGTAGGTGATGAAATGAGTCATATCTTTGAAAATTTATCAACTAGCACCACAATAGAATCAACACCCTTTTTTGTTTGTGGTAATCCCAATATAAAGTCAATGCTAAAGTCCTCCCAAATGGATATCGGTACTGACAATGGTGTGTAAAAGCTCATGTTATAGCTGCTCCCATTATACACCTGACAAACCGGGCATCTCTCCACATACTTGGTGTCTTCTTTTCGCAAATGAGGCCATATGAAGTAAGCTTGCATATGTTATATGATTTTCTCTCTCCCCAAGTGAGCCGCTAACCCTTCAGAATGCATCTCTGTAATTAGTTGTTGCCATGCGGAGGAAGCTTGTATACACAAGGAATTCCCCTTAAACAAAAAGCCATGTTTTAGCCAGTGTTCACTATACAATTTACCATATAAACACCGCTCCAAGGTATGGCAAATTTTGGATCGGTGTAGTACAGATTTTTAAGTAATTCCATTCTAATGATTTCCATCTGAAGTTATACTTGGAGGGCTGAACGTCGACTCAAGGCATTGGCTACTCTGTTATGTTTTCCAGATTTATGTTTTAATACAAAACTAAACTTTTGCAAAAAAATTATCCATCTAGTATGTATCTTGTTGATATTTTTTTGGTGTTAAAAAACTATATTGCTTAATGATCACTAGAAAGTACAAAATCTTAATGTAGAAGATAATGTTCCCACTATTTAAGGGCCCGTACAACCGCATAAAATTCTTGTTCATACACACACCATTTCTACCTTGTTGGACTCATTTTCTTGCCAAAGAATTCAATCGGTTTGTTGTCTTGAGACAACACAACTCCAATCCCTACTGTTGAAGCATCTGTGTCAATGAGGAAAAGCTTTTTAAAGTCGAGTGCTGCTGGGATCAGAGTTGAAATTAGAGCTATTTTAATAGTGTCAAAGCTGTGTTGTTTCTCGATTCCCCGCTTGAAGGAATTTAGTTTCAAGCTATTAGTAATTGGGATCATAATCATGCTAAAACCCCAAATAAATCTTTGATAAAAATTAGCTAATCCATGAACACTATGAATTTTGATAATAATATGAAGTTGTGGCCACTTGTGAATAATGAAAATCCTACGAGGGTCCACGCTAACACTCTTCGTCGAGATAACGAAACCCAAGAAATGCAATGTTAGCATGGTGAACTCACATTTGGGTTTGTTCAGATACAACTTATTTTTTTGTAGTACTTCAAAAATACAAGTGTTTCCAATGATCATCAACGGAGGAGCTGTACGTACTAAAATATCGTTGAAGTAGACCACATAACACTTTCCTAATAAAGGTTTCAAAATTTCAATCATTAATCATAAGAACTTTGATGGTGCATTGCAACAACCAAATGACATTACCTTCTATTCATATAGCTCAGTATGAGTCTTAAAGGTCGTCTTCCACTCGTCACCAGGTCGGATTCTTATTTGATGATATCCACTGTGCAAATTAAGTTTCAAAAATACTTTGGATCCCGCTAAATAGTCGAGCATATCTTCCAACCCTTGCACGTGGAATCTATATTTGGTAGTAATCTTATTGGTAGTGCGACTATCAATGTACATTATCCAGGAATTGTCTTTCTTTGGGACCAACAGAGCTGGTACTGCCAAGGGCTGAGACTAGGTTGTACTAGTAATTTATGCAATAACTCATCAATGATCTTTTACCGCTGTTGCTTTTCAGTTGCGCTCATTTTGTAGTGCGGTAGGTTAGGCAGTGAGTCACCGGAAGTGAAATCAATTTGGTGTTGTATGGAATGCATTGGGGGAAGTTCATCTGGGAGATCAACTGGTATTATATCTTTGAATTTAGCTAGTAACTGGTATAATTCTGTTGGATGTTTGGTTTTATTAGTGTCAATATGTCCCTCAGCCACCACAATAGCTAAAACAATTTTCATTTCACGTCCTGATCGTAGTAGGGAATTATCGGATATGATGCATAAAGCGAATTTATCATTACTGTTAGTGATGTTACTATTCTGGGAATTGGGTAGTAAGCAAAACTTGTGCCCCTTCCAATCGAATGAATAGACATTAGCTCATCTGTCATATAAGACTCCTATGTTGAACTGCCAGGGCTTGCCGAGAATTAAATGGTAAACATCCATATAAATGAAGTCACATGGGATCTCACATTTATAATGTCTCCCAATTGAGAAGCTCACTCGACACATGTCAAACACAGGGATGTCCAGTCCCCACTTGACCCAGCTCATCTTGTATGGACTTGGATTTCTTGTTGTCTTAAGTTGCAATGCTTAGACTGCTACTCTAGAAATGATATTCTTAGTGCAACCATTGTCAATTAGAAGTTCACATTACCTTACCTTTAATTGTTAATTGTGCATTTAGTCCTGAAGATGGCATTGAACTGAGAAGTAGCAACTTCTATAAGACACACACAATTGTCTCTCCCTCATCCCCTGATATTTCCACATACTCCTCGCATTCTCAACTTCAGTTGTAGTGACATTAGATTCTAGTTTGCCTTCCATCAATTGTAGTTTTTGAATGTTTGGGCATTCATTAGACTTACGACCCAACTAGAAACATATGAAGCACTTCAAAGTGGTCGGCCTACTATATGGATTCTCCTTTGCTGGAGCCTTCAACTTGTTGGGACCTTTATTCTCATCCATTTGCGAGATTCATATCATAGGAGAAGTGAGTTTGGTGCTAGGGTTTAGGTACATAGGCAGCACTCAAATTTTGGCGCTTATTATTCAAAGTAGCAAAATCATTGAGGCGGCGACGGTGTATAAAGGAACGCTATAGATGATTGAGTTTCATATTTGCCTTCAACACAAAGTTAACAGCATGTGATAATGACTACACAGAATCCAGCTCGAGCTTGTCTTGAATTGCATCCTTCAGTCCCCCAATGTAATTACGTGCTACTATTTGGTAGCCTCTTTTAGATTGTTGTGAGCACTAAGGCGGTAGAACTCCTTTGTATAATCACTAAAGCTCCTATGGCCTTGGTGATATTATTGAAATTTCATATATAACATTTGCTCAAAGTCGATGGGTAAGTAGTGTCCCTCGAAGGAGCTCTTTTATTCTAGGCCAATTTCGAACATTGATTTTCAAAAAATACGGTAAGTGATTCCACATCACTTAGGCTTCGTTTCTTACTGTTTTATTTTTCAGATATCGATCATAATTTCTATCCAAGCATTACATTTTTGCTCCTTAAAAAAAATTGTATTAAAAAGCTGTATTCTACAATAACTTTTTTATCTCAAACGAAGCCTTAATGATTGGTAGTGAGTAGTTCCCTATGCGGCATAAACATTCGAAGAAGGATTTTAACAAACCAATTTGCAGGTAGCGATTTCACAAGCATGCTCATGACGCCGGATAAAAAAAATGAATAGGCAGATTAGCAGGAATGAATATGAGAAGACTCATCACCTCTTTGAGTGAATCTAGCAGAAACTGATGACAAGAACTCATCATCTTTGCAGTGACGTTCAATTCCTCTCCCTAAGAACATGCAAGCTGTTCCATGCGAAATTTGATCGGCCTCAACCGTGTACTCGAAACTTGAACGAAAGCAGATGTGGCTATGAAGTTCTGCAGCTATCAATCATTCTCATGCTACAGATTCTTGGACCAGCATTGTGTAGTACAACTTCATAAAAACTTTCTCTTATTGCCTAAAGAAGTAGATAATTTATAAATTAAAGCAGCTGTACTTGTAAAAATGAGAAAAAAATAAACCGATATTAAATGTGGTGTTGGTAGTTGGCGTTTGATGATATATATATATAAGTGTACAGTTTCGTTGGATGCAAGGTATCAGATCTGGCTAAGTAGTCTGTAGCAAGCCCCAAGGCCAAAGTGTCATTATCCATACAGATCTCTGATGAAGACCTGACATTACTCTTCAGCGTCAGTGTCCTCTTGAATTGGACCACTGCACCAACCAGACTCCATCTTGCTTAATAGTTTTCCTTTTTTTTTTTTTTTTTGTGTTCCAGTTTGATAAGTATTTCTTGTAATTAAGCAGCTGCTGGCCTGCTACCAAAAACAAAGGGAAAAGAAAGGAAGGAAAACTCGCGGTGAGGTTACCATTAATGATATTTCTGTCTCATTCGTTCCTATCTTGCATGGTAAAGCAGATTGAGACAAGATGCTTGCAAGACTAAGAGATATTATATTACAAGAAATAAAATTCTTAATGAATGGAGTGTTTAATTCTTATTCAGCTTACAATTGTTTACTAATATATAGCAAAATTCAGGAGTACTGATGTAGGAATCCTGCAATAGTGGCTTAGCAAACAGTGAGAAATCAATGGAACAGTAACCACAAGGTTTACTGTGATAAGAGAACTATATTTCTGTAATCAAAAACTCTCTCTTCTTCAGGAACTTTTATTTAATCCAGTGCAAGGACCTAGAGTAAGGTTCGGTTTTGTCTAAAAAAGTGCAAATACCGAGTTTTTTGAAAAAATACCGAGTTTTTCAAAAAACTCGGTATTTGCACTTTTTGACCTATTTTAGGCAAAAACCGAACCTTCCTCTAAATCCAGTGAAAGGACCTAATAATTGCTCCTTCTTCAGAGCTCGGCAAGATAAACCTTCCACAGGGAAGGACTAAAACGGTTAAACACTAAAAGTAAGTAATCAAATAAAGCAACAAAATGTGTAGTGGCATATAGTTCTAACTAACACTACAAAAGCACATGAAGATAAGCTAGTCCGCCAGGATACTAAAGTTATTGTACTCCGCATCAAGTAAATAATTATATTGTATCTTAATTTGTTAAAATCTCTATTGTAATTAATTTAAATTACAAGAAAGGTAAGTTGTTAAAAACTTTCCTTTAACAACATTAATCTTGTTACTCTTATTAACAAAATTAGTTTAACAATAATTTATGCACTTTTCTTAACCAAGTCTATAATATTAAAGGAGAAAATTATTGCTATTGATAACAAAAATTTAGCAAGAGATTTATGACTCTTGTTAAAGTTCTGAAAATCATTAGTAAAATGATCAATCTGGCATGGATTTCTCTAATGTATTTTAGTGGAGCCTCGTGAAAAATAGAACTTACTATAATACAAATATATATTGCTCCTTTATCGCATTTTTTTGTATGTCAGATAAATTCATAACATGATTCATAAATATCCAGTTAGAAAAATTTGAAATTTGCATCGATATAAAAATAAATTATGTATATGTCGTTATTTTTTAAAATAAAACTAACACAACTATGTAAAATGAACTGAGATAATTATAAATTTATGTATAATACGACTAATAAAATTTAGAACTGTTGCATGCCGGAATATTTGTTGCGGTAGCTAGAGAGCTTGGATTTAGCGTCTTAGCTTTGTATGAAGATCCATCATACACACATAAGCGGGAGGGGTGTAAGAGTCAAAAGAGGCAATAAGATTTTTACATGGTAAACACTTAAAAAGGGAAAATTTATGGTTCCTGATTCTAATAGTGTTTATAGTTGATTACAAATGATACCTTTTCTTGGGGGAAGGTCATTGCTCCATTTAGCAAATATACAAAATATAGAGCACATTACATGGTAGGAGTTGGAAGAATCTTGTGATATGTGTAATAACCTGAAAGAGTAAGTAATTTTAAAGAGTGAAAGATTTGAAATTTTGCATTTTGAATCTATTTGCATGTATTTGTAAGTATTTTTTGTATGAAAATGGTATGCATGTGCTATGAAATGAGTCCCAGGGGTTTAAGGGCTTTTTGGTAAATTTTTTGAAATTTTACTGCTTGAGTGCCTAGGTGTTGGGTGTCTGAGATCCGCAGCACTGCAATAATATCAAGGTGTTAAATAGTGATATTTTAGCGTTATAGTCTCAGGTTTTGAAAAATGAACTAGCGCCACAGCACTAGGCTGCTATTTGCACTTTAAATACGGTATATACTTTTGTATATTGTTATGTGTGGAATCTGATTGTGTTGATCAATCTAATTATTCTTTTATTTCGGTCCTGAAAGCTTGTCGTGTTTGTTGAGGGTATAGGGGTTTACCCCTGCTTGCGTTCAGGTGCTTTGCACTATAATTTTTTTCTCTGTAGAACGCTCTGGCGCTGCATACCCGAGTGCCACAGTGATGTGTTCCTGAGTGCCATAATGTTGAATGACAAATAGTAGAGAACTACAACGATATAGATATGACGATACAGTGATACAAGATAGAGGCTTGAGCATTGTGGTGTCCCAAATTGTTAACGCAACACTACAAGATGGGCTAGACAATTTTCTTTCTTATTTTTCTGAAGGGTTGCATCCCTTGGGGTTATTTTACTTGGCTTTCTCTTGTATTTTGAGTGGTAGACTTTGAGATTAATGATGCATGTGAAAATAGAAGCAAGGAGAATGAGAAAGAAGAGAGATCTGTACTTATTTCTCACAATTTTTATAGTGTATTTCATGGTGTGGTGTGGCTCTGTGGTTTTTTTTTTTCCTTATTTTGGGTTTTTTCTCATTAAATCTTGGGGTCCTTTATTTTTCGGTAGCTTTTTTAACTTTCTTTCTTGTTTCATCATTGTGGTGTTTACTCCTCATCTCCTCATTCGATATGATTTTATTGCATTGATGTGATTTTATCAATTTTATTGAGGCATTGATTCTACAGATTAATATAATTTCTTGAATGATTGTAGAGTGCTACTATGACATAGTTGGTCACTATTTCATTGAATTGATGCCTATAATGATTTATGGGATTACTGATTAATTTACTGCTCCTAGTACAACACTATTTTATTATTTTACTGATCTTATTGCTATTAAGTGTGAACTTCATTATTTCTATATTTATTTCTGATTATATGACTGCTAATATAATGAATTGATTAACAACATATATATTACTTCTACACTTTTTTTTTTTAAATTCAGTTATAGATTTTTTATGACATGTTGGATTATTTAGCTCATTATATATGATTTAAATGATTTTATGACAGAGAAGAGGTTTGGGAGTGTGAAGCAAAATAGGATTCCTCATGCATGTTCAATTCCTTTTTATTTTAACTATTCTTAATTTTATACTTAGGAATTGAATGATATTTTATGATTTTATGATTCATGGGTATAGTATATATATGATTTTGGGTCAATGAATATAGATGCATATGAATGTTTTAATCAATAAAATTTGATTCTGTTGATATATAATCTTATTACTAATTATAAATTAAATTAGATAGCTCTTGTTGTTGTCTAATAAAAGATAAATAAAAGAATTTTTCTAAATCAAATTTTGGAGCATGACATAATAAGGGTTATTCTTAAAAGAATATTGACATGTTTATTTGGTTGGTTGGACTGTAGTCCATCAACGGAGGTCAGAGTGGCCGTAGTCGGGTAACTGAGATGGAGGGGACCGTTATTAGGCAATATATAGAGGCTGGAGGGATTGTAGTATATGGTCACAGTGGTTAAAGGGACCATACTTAGCATGCAATGGTGGTTTGAAGGATCGTAGTCTATGGGCAACGGTGGTCAGAGGGACCATGGTTAGTGAGTGATGGTGGTTAAACGGATTGAAGTCAACGGGCAACGGAGGTCGTCGAAGAGACCATAGTTGGAGGATGACAGTGGTCGAAGGGACCACATTGGCTTGTGACGATAATCGAAGGAATCATAGTCAGTGAATGACAATGGTAGGAGGGATCATAGTAGTCAAGCGACGAAGGTTAGAGGGGTTGTTATTGGAGGGCGACAATGGTGGAAGGGGTATATTTATATTCATGAGTTTTTTCCAGATCTCTTAATTTTTGAGTGATAGCTCTTGGTCTCTCTTTTAGGTTGTTTTATTAGATTTCTTGGATTGTAATTTGTGGGGATCAATCTTAAGCTTAAATGTTTTTTATTATACTCTTTTTTATTGTAGCTCATTCCAGAAGTAGAAAACTTTTGATCCCTGGTTAAAGACTTGTAATCATTTTTGAATTAACACGTAGGCCCAATGATTAGTTTATATATATATATATATATATATATATATATATATATATATATATATATATATATATATATATATAGTTTAAACCAAATTCTAAAATTGTCATTATATCATAATAAAATTCTGATTATAATATTGTAATATAATTTTTTGTTATTATACAAAAATTATTACTATAAAAAGACAATTAAAGGGATAAAAATCGTAATTTAATTACAATTTTATTTTAGTAATGAATAAATAATAATACTATTATTATTATAATAATATAAATAACAAAAAAAATATTTTTTGGTGGGAGGGAGAGTGTCCTTCCGGCCTCCATTTCTTCGTGATTCTGTTTGAGATAGTTTTCTTTCTATTTTGTAAAATAATTTTTTAATTAAAAATAAATTTTAATAAAAATTGTTTTAAAAAATAAAAAAAAATGATTTCCCTACACCAACAATTAAAAAATTACGAGGTAAATGCCATTTTCCTAAAGTCAGACGTTGTATCACAAAAGAGAGCTGAATATACGGAAATTCACATAAATTAAAGATAAAACATGCACATATATATAGTTGACTACAAATGTCTCATAAAATAATTGCGTACGCATTATATATTAGAGAGACCAGAAACAATATTGCACCAAGCTGCTAGCTCTTCATACATACATATATGATATATCTATTAAAAAACAGAGGACCAAATAATTTCCAGCTGCAGCCGCCATTGATGGCCATTAACAGATGAATAATTAGAAGAAGATATATAGATATTATTCCGTCCAGCAATTGCAAATTAAGATCTCATATTCCAGCCATGCACTCCGCGGGAAGAACCGCATATCGTGATTTGTCGGTGCAGTAGTCATAGATAAGATGGTTGAGTCGAACCCACCTGTACAGCCTGGCCTGCCCAGCGCTGAGCTGGCAGTACGCCGGTCCCTCCCACCAGTTTCCGGCGTTCGACGCACAGGCGGCGGCGGAGGCTGGCGCCGCCCCTGCGACGCACCCTTCGATATCGAATTCCTTATAGTAGGCGTAGAAGGGCGCCTTGCTCCAGTCTATCTTCTCCAAGCCGCCTCTCGTGGCCCAGTCGTCGGCTTCCCATAGAGTCGAGTAAACTCCCATGGGCTGCAACGTGGGGAAGGCAACGCCTCGCCTTTCGTTGTTCTTGAATACCCTGATCGGCACCTCGTCCACGAAAAATCTGCATGAATTCATTTTGTATAAATTAATCAATATAATCTCTTTCACTGCCATGTGTTTGTTTAAAATATCTTCACGCAATTGCGAACAACAAATTAATTAAGTAGTTGAAAGCGATCGAGGTTGATCTATTTGTATGGTTGATTGAAGGAGGGGTCAATGAAATTTGGCTTTTGTGAATTAGAACCCAGCAATGTGCGAACAACCGAATTATTTTGTCCTGGCCTGCCATCGTTAGCTAGACTCGTGAATTTGATTAGCTAGCAGTACTGCAGCATATATAAAGATAATGATATGATGTTACGACTTGCAGCTTCTAAATGCGTTTGATTTCAATTGCAAGTTCTATCACCTGTCACTCATATGTTATGTTAAATATTAACTTTTTATATATTCAGCGTAATGTATAAGTAGGATATCCTCAAAATATTTTTATAAAAAAATTGATCATCATAATATATGACATGGGCTTCAACCACATAATTAAGCTGATGTGCATGGTACATATTTGTTATATGACTTCTAGAATGTTCTCCCTAGCTTATAAATATAGTTATTGTAGTAGGAAAAATGCATTGATGAATATTCTTTGAATTGAAGCTTAATGTTTGGTTTCTTCTATTGTTCTTGGAAATCCTTCAAGCATTCTCTTATTCCAAAGATTCAATGATTTTCTCCCGTACATCAGTTGATTCTTACTACAATACTTTGCCTATTTATAGGCAAATAGGAATATTCTAGAAATTATTAATAAGTTAGTCCTAAGGATTATTTTTAAGAACATTCTAGAAACTAGTAACAAACTTAGATAAGTTAATCCTAAGGAATGCTTTAACTAATATGTTCCACATCATAAGCCCTCATTTGAGGTAATTGGATAGAGAGGGCCAGCCTTATCCTACTTGCCTAAACACCTGCTATTGGTGCTCCATGATAGGAGGGACCCCAAAAGCAAGCATAACTATATTGTATGGTGCATGATTCATGATATAATTAGCATTATCTTTTACAAGGAAAAATCGCTATCTTACTTGTCCTACAAACAAGACGAACGACCCCTAAAATATATCAATACTTTTTATAGTAACATAATTAAAATAATATAAAATAGTATATAAATTTATTAGATTTTACATTCATTCAGCACCTTTAAACTAATGAGAAACAGGACCATACTATTGTTCTCTCAGCCTGCCTTCAAAATTATGAACCCACCACCACCTACAAATACTCAATTGTTGACCTAGTTCAGCTAGTGCGGACCACACATCATTTGATTTGGCCTTTTCTAAGTATTGCTATATATATACTCCCGTGATATGATATGAGAATAATTAGATATATATATATATATCGATGAACTAATATTCATGTGATTTTAGAATTTATTACTAATTTCATCATGACTTATTCCTGTTTATTGGTTTTATTTTTACCTTATGCTCTCTACTAATTTAATTTTTGAGATTTAAAAATATAGAAAGGAAAGGAAAACAACATATATAATTATATATTCTCTCGTTTTTAATTCCATATATTTTTAATGTGTAAGAGAAAGCTTGAAATAAGCTTACATGACATGGCAGTGATTCCAGAGGATAGAATAGGTGTGATAATCAGCAGCTGGATCGAACCATAGATTAACCCTTTGCTCTCTGTCTCCTTTCCCTTTGGCGTACACATTCGTCTGGACCGTATAAGGCTGACCGCTTCTGTTCCCTAAGAATTCGAAGTCCAGCTCGTCCCTCACACTATCAGTGTCCGAGTTCATCTGCAATATTCGCCCAATTAATAAATATATTTATTTAATTACTACTCTTCCAATTAATTTCTATATATTCTGTAATATATATTTATCCGATCGAACATAGAAGGCGGTGACGGTGCCAGCGGAGTCCCCGGAGACAAGCTTTATCTTCATGCTGACACGCCCGAACAAATACTTGTTCTTCGATGCAAAACCAGAACCTGCATATATAAAATCGGTTAACTATCTCCATGCAGCTAGCATCTGTATGTATTTTATATTACTCTATTGTAACACTAAAAGGAGTTTTTTTAATATAAATTTTATATGTTGTAATCATTTATGAATACTTGTTTAATACCATTATTGTTGTTTAATTATGACTAGCTTCGATCTTACCGGAGGACTGGTCGAGAATGAGTTGAATGGAAGAGCCTCCTTGCAGCTGCTTGACATGAGAATCCGCCCAAGTGATCGTAAAGCCTTCGGTGAAGGTGACTGGCTTCGCCCACACTCCAGTGACGGCCACGGCGATGAACTGAACAAGAAGAGGAAGAAATAGCTTCCTGAAGCTCTCCATGGATAGTACTGATTCAGGCCAGAGATTTTATATATCTCATATATATATATTCTCGATCAAGAGGTACAATTGAAATGCTAAGGGCAATGGAAGAAGCCTTTTATAAAGGGGAGATCGATGATAGAATGAACAAAACAAGTGTAGGGACACTGGATCAGAGATTCCATATTTCCAGCTAATCTAAATTCCCAAGTGCTGGAATTACTTTCCTTTTACATGTTTATTATATTTGGTTTATTTTCTTACATTATTTACTCCTATTTCTTAACTTCTATGCATAGATTGCACTTTTTCCAATTATTTAGAAGGGTTTGATTTGGCCTACATCTACAAATAAAAAGTAATATTTAATTAGTGGAATTTTTATATTATCCGGTTTTCAATATTAGAATTTTTTGGGGTTTTGAATTACGGAGGCATTTATTTTAATCAGGATAATTAATATTAATTATGTTTAGTTATATTTGTTAGACCTGACCATAATCATATCTTTTAACATATGAAATAATTATTAATGGTGTTTTTTTATTATAGAATAGGATTTAAACCATAATATTAAAGTGGTTAAAAAATGTTTTCCTACTATTTTTAAAATATATAATAAATTTTAAATTCTTATAGGTATTAGCAGATGGAGTCCTGCAATAAGCACATAAATAAGAGAAATTATCTTCTTTTTTTTTTTTTGACATTTTGGCCAATTAAGGCTATCTTAGCTTAAAAGTATTGAAAAAAAAAGGCCGGTGAACCGTTACTTTCCGTTGATTGGCATTGACGACTAGACAGCAGGATGTGGGGCTAGAATTTATTAATGGACGGATCTTTTGTAAATGGACGGTCTCGATCGAAATAATGTCCACATACTTCAACCGTAGAAAAATTATTGAGGGATTTTATGAACACGTAAGACGTAGCATGGCAATTACTAAATCAGTCTTCTGTGGCTTGGCTCTGCACCAAGTGGGTCCGCGCCGACGTTTTGTTTGCCAGTCACAAATTGACACGTGGTTATCTTTTGAGTGCAGAGATGACCTATTTTACCCGTCTGGGCACCTGTTAAAGTTGCTGGTGGGCTCCTTTTGGCGTCAGCTTTTGTTTGTCGGAATGTGAAGAGCAAATAGCAGTAGAAATATTCTTTTTCTTTTTTTTTTTCCGAATCTGCAGATATATTCTCTTAGCTCTAAAATAGAGAAAAACTATTTTTTTTCTAGTGACAAATTAAATCACAGTACCATTGAGCAGTTTGGTCCCGTAGTGGATCCCACCCAGAAGAGCTCGTTCAATTAAAAACAATTAATATTCTTTTGACCTATATTCTTACGATTACGCAATGCTTTGTACAAAAATCAAATAGTTTTATTGGTTGGTGTTTTACATGTGAGGCGCCACATAAAACCCCGAATGTAATATGTGGATCACTGGCAATAAGCCAAATGTATATCCTCAAAATGATTCAAGGATTTCCACTTGTTTTCTGATATTTAAAATATATATCATTATGATTATTCCAACATTTTGAGAGAGGTATTTTATTAAAACTGATACGTCATTAAAAAATTATCTTAATGGGCACTAATTATCTCGATGCAAAATCAAGTTGGGAACTTCCGAAATTAAAATTGGGACCAGCCGAACTATAATTTCAACAAACTTATAGTCGGATTGAAAATCACGGAAATACGAACCCAACAACACCAAAATTGACTCAATCCTAGTCCAAATGGATCCAAATCAAAGGTATGAACCACAATTTGGATTACCAAAAGGTTTCCAAACATGACGTGCTTATAATCTAATCGAGCGGCTCGACGAGACGAATCCAACGAGCCTAAGATCACTGAATTCTGACATCACTAAGACATTCAAATGTCCATCAAACGGTACATAATCAAGGAATTCAACATCGGCCGTCTATCCAAGCCACTCCCCATATGCCCTTGATCTCTCACCTATTTACGGGTCATGACACTCTAGGAATTTATAAATAGACCACTCCTTCCTCTTGAAAGGGGATGCTCCAAGCAAGAGAGAGATTGGAGATCATTCTTGCCTCCTCGCTCCTCCTCGACCACCGTCTGACTTCCACCGGACCATCGCCTTACATCGTTGCTCCGCCGGACCACCACTTTAGGCCTTCACCTCCATCGGACCACCACTTAAGGTCTTGGGCTTTGCCGGACCACCACTTGAGGCCATAAGCTCCGTCGGACCACCACTTGAGGCTCTGAGCTACGCCGGACCACCACTTGAGGCCCTCACATTTGCCGGACCACCACTTGAGGCCCTCACCTCTGCCGGACCATCACTTGAGGCCTTGATCTCTGTCGGACCACCACTTGAGGTCCTGAGCTCCGTCGAACCACCATTTAAGGCCTTAGGTTATGCCGGACTACCACCTGATGCCCAGACTTCTCCAAGAGCACCACATGACCCCCGGACTTCTGCCGGACCACCACTTGATGCCCGAACTTCTCCCGGACTACCACCTAACACCCGGACTTCTGCCGGACCACCACATAAGGTTTGGACTTCTCCCGGACCACCACTTAACGCCGAAACTTTTGTTGGACCACCACCTGAGGCCTAGACTTCTACCGGACCAGTACCACCTAATGCCCGAACTTCTCCTGGACCACCATGTGACTGCCGGACCACCATCTAAGGCCTGGATTTTTGCTGAACCACCACCTGAGGCCTGAACTTCTACCGGACCACCATTTGATGCCTGGAGTTCTACCGAAGTATCACTATACTACAACAGTTTTTCTGACCCCGGTCTCCTGCCAACTTTGCTCTTTCAAATCCTGGTGGGGTCATCACATAAAAATCAATTGTGGGGTCATCACGCTCACACCCTTTTACATATACTCTACTAGTTATAGTATTTTTTTATCAAATCTATAATCTTGAATATGAATTATAAAACTATTAGTATTATATGCATTATTTTTTTTAATTTCACACGAAGTCCCTTGTGCTTATATAATATATATATATATATATATATATATATATATATATATATATATATATATATATATATATATATATATATATATATATATATATATATATATATATATATATATATATATATATATATATATATATATATTGCGTCCTGAAATATTTGTAGCGGTAGAGTAATATAAATTAAGTTTAACTTCTTAGTTTTATACAAAGGTCTAACACCAAGATAGATAACCAAGTAGGGGTGTAACATTCATAAGAGACGCCAAAGTTTTTACATAAAAACTCCTGAAAGGAGAAAAATCATGAGTGCTAACCCATTTTGAATGAATCTACTAGTGTTTGTAGTTGATTAAAAATGAGGTCCATCCTTAGGGGGAAGGCTTTAGCTCGATGCAGTAAATATATATCATATAGAATGCATTACAAGGTGGGAGTTGGAAGAATCAGTGATTACATGTTCGTTTGGTCAGCAGGATCATAGTTGGCAAAAGATATAGCATGGATGTAGTCGACGAGCGATGGAGGTTAGAAAGATCGTAGTCGGGCGACGATGTGTTGAAGGACAGTAGTCTTCAGGCGATTGCATTAGTGTTGAAAGGATCGTATTCGAGTGACGATAGTTGGAATTGAAGGACCATAGTTATCAGGCGACAATTGTTGGGAAGACTATAGTCAGCAGGTGACGGAGATCAGAAAGTCAGTATTTGGTGGGGGATGTAGGTTAGAAAGATCGTAGTTGACAATGGTGGTCGAAAGAACCATGGTTGGAGGGTGATGTAGGTCGGAAAGACTGTAGTTAGGGCTGCAAACGAACCGAGCCGAGTCGAGTATGTGAGTGTTCATGTTTGTGTTCATGTTTGTGTTCATTTAATATCAGCTTGTTCAAGTTTGGTTCATGTTTGTTTGAGCTTTATTATTTGTGTTCATGTTTGGTTCATTTAAATTAATGAGTGTTCATGTTCGGTTCATTTTCAGTTCATGTTCGTTTGTTTAGTGCTTATCGAGCTTGTTCGCGAACATATTTAACGAATTTTTTTTAACTATCAAACAAATACGTTCATTAACATATTTATGAACAAACACATTTATAATAAAAGCAATTGTCTATGTAACAAAGGCAATGATTATTTATATTTATTAATTTTATAGTCAAATATTAATTATTTTTATCTACCTTATTCACGAGTTCAAAATCGAACATGAATCGAGCTTCTTATCGAGCTTAATGTCGAGCTTGTTCACGAACTTCAAATGATGTTGTTCGCGAACATAAATGAGCCGAACACATTAGTGTTCAAGTTTGTTTGTTAGCTAATTAAACGATCACAAACGAGCTTTAATCAAACCGAACAACGAGTAGCTCATCGAATGTTTGGTTCGCTTGCAGCCCTAACCGTAGTCGGGCGATGGTGACGGGAAGGAATATAGTCGGAGGGCAATAATGATTAGAAAGATCATTGTTTAACGACGAAGGTTGTAAAGACTATAGTCGGCGATGTTGGTCGGAAAGGCCATAGCTGGCGACGATCGATGGCCTAGCGGTAGTCTCAAACCAAAATTTTCAAACTACAAAAGGTGATTAACTTGAGTCTTAAACAAAAAATCTAGCTAAATATCAAACTAGAAAAGGAAAAAAAAAATCAAGCTAAATATCAAAATACCTATCCTCAAAGGGATGGGTTACTTAATACTCCAAAATGATAGTCATACATCATTATAAAAAGTTTATCATAAAAATAAAGAAAATATTGTCTTGAAAATTAGAATAAAATATAACCATACAAAGAAAAACATCATAAGAATCAGTTTAGTTATAATGGTGTTCATCATCTATGATGTCTTCGATCAACGATCAAAATATATCGCATCATAGATTTCAACCTCACAAGTACTCGTGGTGACAAAAAAAAGTCTTAATGAATAAATTAACAAAAAAAAAAAAAGGAGAAGGCCGGTTCTTCATTTCTAATTTATGGTAACTATAAAAATGTCTTAATTTTTTTTTACATTAGAAAGTTCATACCCTTGAGATAAATATTTCAACACAAATGGTTCACAAAATGATGACTTACAAAGCTTGTAAGAGTTCAATAAGGCTAACTATTTTAGGATGACCTACATAATAATGAGTGGATATTGGCACAAACAAAGGGAACCGACGAGTCACTCAAGCCAAGTTAAGCTTGTCTTGCCCTTGACAGCCGCTTCTCGCCAAGTTGCGGAGAAGGGAGATGGGTGAATCGCAAAGGAGAGGAAGAGCTAGAGCATGAATGTGGCACGTATAGCTGAATCGCGGTATAATACCGGGAAATTATAGCTCCGAAAAACATTTATTTGATGGGTTATAACGGTGGTTTTAACCTCCTTTATTAAAGCGAATTTAAATCGTGGGTATTAGCGACGGTTTAAACCAGTGCTAATAAGAACAGTTTAAATCGGTGTTGAAAGGATTCTAGGGGCGGTGCTTTTTGAGCCACCACTAATATATTATGCGTAAGTTTTTAATTTTTAGTTGTGAGTTATCCGAAAAATAACCTAATGCATTTGTCAATGAAATTATATAGAATATAGAGATGCATAATAATGATATTTTAATTATTTAATTATAAAGGAATTAACTTAGTTTTTAAGAATTATGCAAAAGAAAAATCGATCCTAATCAAACCTCAACATATAGAATAAATGAAAATTGGATGACATTATAAGCATCATGTATGCATGTACCAATTCATTATAATTTCACATCATTTAATTAGATATAAGAAATGGTTAGTAGATAAGGATCGAGTATTAACTGAGAAGGTAATGATAGAGATTTATTTATCCTTGAATTATTTGGTCCATTATTAAGTTGCACATATGTTACAATAGAGATATGTTGGCAGATAATGACATCCCAACCATTGCCAGAACAAGGCAGCGAAAGCTACTGTCTACATGAAAAGCTATAGCTGTACAATGCGGAGACTTAAGGCTTTGTTTGGGACTGTTTTTCTATTGCTTTCTAAAACGGAGTTTTAGTAAAAAAATAAAAAAATTGTACTAAAACTCTGTTTTAGAAAGCAATATTAAAAAAACCGTCCCAAATGAAGCCTAAGTGTACCAGAGATTATTAGTTTTTTTTTTTTGGGACAGTTTGGGGGATTCGAGCCCGGGTGAAATGGAAGGAATTTCTTCCGTCGACCACTTGGCCGCAGATCCGATCTCACCAGAGATTAGTTAATCTCATGACAAGCTAACTGCATTGTTTTAGATTAAAAAATTATTTGCTTAGCACTGTGAATTGATTCCTAGAAACTTTAAAGCAAATTAGCCAGTTTACTAATCCTAAACCATAAATCTTAATTTGGTTTTCGCAATTTTATAATTCACATTTTAAAAGAAAATTTGTTTGTATCTTTTTATTTAAATAAGGAAGAAAAATATGATTATAAATTCTATTTGATTAATTTTTTAAAATAATAATTAGTGGTACTGTTTAAAATTATTTTAAGCTATATGAATTTAAATTAATAAAAAAAGCTTTGATTAGCTCTGTAATTTATATATTAGAATAAAATAAAACACAGTAATTACTTTATAACCCAAAAGAAAACAAAACTATTATGTTTTAGGTTTAGTTGTTATTCAACCTGCAGACCATAGATATATAGATGAATAATCTTCTTCCAATCTAAACAGTATATTGACAAATGAAAAAGAATTTCAAAATTCTCTCTATTCTTCTATTCAATCATGTGACATAAATCATTACTTTTTTTTACTTTATAATCGTAATATTACTTTTATTTGTCATATATATTAAGATTGTCGGCATTATTTTATGGATGAGTTAATATTATTTATATCAAACTTTAATTATATAATTTAATTTTGTTGATAGGGCCCACAAATTGGCCCACCTATTGTGCAAGCAGAATATCTCACCTAATAGATTTAGGGTAGCTCACGGGCTGGATTATAGCACACCCTTTTATATATAGTTGATTGATTGTGCTGAGAATAATTTCATTTTTGTTTTGCTAATCCTAATAATTAAAGCTAATTAAACAGTGTTAGATCTTGTGGGCAATCCAAATATTCAATGCCTAGCCTAGCTGGATGACAAGCAACTGGCATAGATTCTTAATTAAACGCCTACAAACTCACCAACTGCTACAGGCATAAGACAAAAGATTGATAAGTACCCACTGAATGGTCCCAATGGCTTTGCCGCCAGCCAGGTTTCCTTCTATCTCTGTGTTACTTACTACTTAGTATACATATCTTTTTACCATTTTTGGAAGCAAGTATGAACATCCGTTCAAATCAATTATAGTATGACTAACAGGTCTTTATACAATATTTTTCTACGCACCTCAATTTGATCTGTTGGTTAGAAGTTTTGGCTATTAACCAAGATGTTTTAGGTTAGAGTCTTGTATATGTGATGTATGTGTGAGTTTATTTTAATTGGCCTAAATATCCCATAAAAATATAGACATTTTTAGCATTTAATAACTTAATTAAGAGATTTATACACCTTTAATTAAGTTCGATATACATAAATTGATATTCAATCTAAGGCATAAAAACAATGGTTAACATTAATATATTAATCAAAAGCTCATACAAGCATGCACGCGACTTTTCCCTCGGCTCTGCTAGGGTTTCGCTTTGTTCCGGGGTCCCCGCCCCGCTGGGGCTTCCCCTCCGGCGATCTCCTGGATTCAGGGAAGTTTTCTCCTTTCCTGTGTTCTACTTTTGTTTTGGTGGCTATTTTGGTTGGTTTTCTTGATTTTCTCCGGCGGTGCTAGTATGACGCCTAGTAAACTTAGGGACCTTGGTTTTTTAGGCGGGGTTTCTCATTCTCGTTCTTTTCTAGAGGCACTTGTTGGTTCTACGCCTTCTTATCCAAATTTTTGGACTTCTACGTTCCGTGATTTGCCTTCTTTATGGATTTTCGACCAGGAAATCAATGATTTATAAGCTGCCCCATTTCAATTCTGGTTCGTTGGTTTTTTCCCTTCTAAGAGACCTGCTCTTGACTTTATTCAAAAATTTTTCTTCAATTTGAAGCTTAAAGGAGAAGTTTATGTTACTTTGTTGGATCCCTCTCACATTTTGATCAAGTTATCCAACGATCTCGATTACTGTAGGGTGTTTTGTCACCGATCATACCTTATTTTTAATTGCTATATGAAATTAACAAAATGGTCGTCTAGCTTGGATATTGGTGTTGAGTCGCCGGTTATTTCGATTTGAATTTCGTTTTCGCGTCTTCGTCCACACTTCTTCTCCCCTCGGATTCTCTTTGGGCTTGGTGAGATTTTTGGCAAGCCATTGAAAATTAATGAAGCAACCTCTGTTGGTTCCCGACCTTCAAATGCTCGTGTTTTAGTCTAACTTGATATAACGAAATCTTATCCTTAGCAAGTTTGGTTAGTCTCTGAAACTTTAGGTTATGTCCAGGAGGTTATTTTAGATGAATTTCCTCTTTTCTGTGCGTCCTGTAAATGTATTGGACATATTCCGGTGTTGACCTCGATTTTGCCTAGACCTGGGTCTAAAGAGTTGACTTGGTCAAACTGACCAAGCCAAACCCTATGGCCCTCCCCACTGGGTTCAGTGGGTCGAGTCGAGTCTGTCGAGCCCGAGCTTGGACCCTGGGTCAACCCGGTTGACCAAGTCAACCAGTGTTGACCAATTTGGACCTTTTAGACCTAAAATCAATTTTAAATTTATTTTCATGGTTTCTTGAGCTCGAGCCCCACCCCCTTGACTCCCTTGACTGGTTTGACCAAGTCAATCGCTGACTTGGTCAACCCAAGGTCTAAATGAGTCAAATCAACCTATTTAAGTCAATTTAAGACTCATTAATGGAGAAAATTGATTAGAAAACGTTCCAATATTCAAAATCCCGCCTAAATCACTCCCTCTCTCTCTAAAATTGATCCTAGATCTTATCTCCACCGTCCAAGAGAGGAGAGGGGATTTAAATAGTGAAATTTAGGTTTTGGAGGGGACCTTTTTGCTCTTGCCTTCGTGAGAGATTTCCTCAACCCCTGAGAGTTGGTGTGAGAGCTCCTGGACCTTCTCTCAACCTTTTCCGACCAGACCCCGGCCTCCCCAACCCGCCGGCGGCCGGATTCCGGCGAAACCGAGAGCATATAGCACCTTGGACGATTTCCCGTTGATCGAGGACGAATCAAGGCTCGAGTTCAACTAGGAAAACATACGAGGACAGTCTACAAGCTCAACCGTGTCAAAGATTTGAAGATCCAACGGTTAGATCTTCTTAAAACCCTTAGAATAGGTTAAACACTTAGAGCTAAATAGATATCATTCTACTTTATTTTAGATCAATCCAATATACCCCCATGATTTCTGTTCATTAGTGGAACCTATGTTTAAAATTTTGCGAGATTTGGTTGAGTATCGAGCGAGAACGAGGCGTTTTTCCTATTAGGGTTTCGGTCCGGCAAAGCCATGCACGGCGAGTGTCCTGGACCGTTGATCTGGCTGATCAACGGTTCGGATCCTTGACTCCCGCGGTCTGGCTTGACCGCGGGTCTTCCTCCGCGGTTCCAGGCGCCACGTGGCGCGATCGAGGCCCTCCGCTCAGACCGCGCGAATCGGACGGCCGAGCGCCGCCGCTGACGTGGTTAAAGAAACCGCGTTTCGCGGTTTTCGATTGCCGCAATGATTGCGGCAATCATTGCCGGCGGCGCAATCATCGCGCCGCCAAGCAATGATTGCCCGCGGTCCCGGGATCCAATCCCGGGATGCCACGTGGCAGCCGCCGGATTTAATAGTTAAAAATTGTTTTAAATTATATTTTAATTGTATTTTAATCCAGAAAACTTCAAAAAATTGTAGAAAATTCGTTTTTTGTCCGATTTTCGCGTATAATACCTTGTTTTGTTCGTATTTTCATTCTCTACACATTAAAAATTTTTTTTTATAAAAATGATAGATATATTTTTAATTATTTATTAAACAGTAAAAAAAAATCCTATTTTTATTATTATTTAAATTATTATTATTTTAATATATTTATTATTATATTATTATTTAATTATTTAGTTATAGTTATTTGTTATAATTACTGTTATTTTGAAATACTAGCCTATTATTTGTTATTATTATTATTATTATTATTATTTTAATTATTTCTTCTAAAAATTATTTTGAAATTAGCCTTTAATGTCCTTTAAACTTCGAAAAGCCGTATCTTTCTCGTTTTTTGTCCGATATCGACGCACAACGTCTTGTTTTGAGCGTATTTGGATCCTGCACATTCTGGAACTGGTTTTACTTGAAATTTTAGGGTCTCTGTGCAATTATTTTCAAAACAGTCAGCTGCGTTATTTTAAAATTATTTATTTATTGCCCTTAAACTTCGAAATTACATAGCTTTGTCGTTTTAAGTCCGCTGTCAACACACAATACCTTGTTTTAGATGTACTCCGAATTCTGCATATTTTAAAACTATTTTCAGATGAAAATTATGTCTGTACTTTCTGTTATTTCAAAACCAGTGAAATAGGGCTATTTTAAAATGTTATTTTATTATGTTTTAACTTCGGAATTTCGTATCTTCGCCGTTTTAACTCGGATTTTGACGTGTAACCCCTCGTTCTTTTCAGAAAAGCGAGCTTTATGTTTTGAAGCCATTTCCAGCCCTTGATTTTGGCTGTTTTGACCAATCATTATTTGGATTCGATTATTCGAATATTTTCGATATTAAATATTAATTATGATAATTATTTTCAGGATACAAAAATATTTTTTAAATCGTTGCGAGTCTCGATTGAGTGGTCAGCAAGTCGCCCATATACCTATTTACTATAATCCAACCTATTTTTAATTATCTTAATTTCCAAAATTTATGTATATATATACTTAAGTATTTTTAAACTACTTTGAAACTACTTATATATTAAATCTCTTAACCTTGGGAGACTTGCTTCATGAAATTTTAGACATGGATCTTATGTGTGAAGAGCAATCATGGGGGAGTGGGTTAGTGAATGGTTGAGTCCCAATCATTCACTAATCCTCTCTTTAGGTGTCTTTACTTTTTTTATCTTTCGTAGATTGCATGTGTAGGTCATCGCACTACCACCACTTAGTTTAGGTTCTCCTAGATCTAAGGACATGGTGTGTTTATTTATTTACTGTACTCCCATGCATTTATTATCCCGAGGGTTAGTGTAAACATCACTTTAAACTCCTACAACGTAGTGACACCCTAAGGACAAAAAATTAAGGACCTGTCTAGCGAACTTAGAAGTTTTCTAGGAGCTAGGATAGATCCCAGAACGACATGAAAACTTCAACATTTAAACTTAGTGACATCATAAGCCTTTCATAATTTTCTAGGAATTTTTAGGGCTTGTTAGACCCCTTAGTTAACTAACCCTAATTAACCTGCTAATTAAGGCCCTGAGACCTTCCGGAAATTACAATAAATATACCATAGGTCAGAAAATTACCCATAATACCTCAAACTGACCAGAATATGACCCTTGCTCTTAGATAAATAGGGCTCCCTAGTTTGACTTCAGGTTGACCCACAATTTGACCCTAGGTTGAAATTTCAGTCTACTACCTGTCTAACTACTCGTATTAAGGTCTAGTATTTTCCTAAGGTGATAGGAGACCCAGAATTAGCCTTTTTCCCATAGTGACTTTTTGGACCCTTAGTCTAGTTTCTAGGAGGACCTAGAACTTTCCAAAATTGGCTAATACAATTCAAACTTCAAATATGAATACCCTTAGTTCTTAAAACTGATCAACAAATAAAAATAATCAAAAATGGATCTAATTCACTAATATTTGAATTTCAATTAAAACATCCTTTTTAGACCCCCAACATACCTGAACTCTACATAATTTCAACTAATTATCCCACTTAGGATCTATCCAAACCACACTAGCCTTACACACATAGAATGGTTTGCTAGGACACCACTTCTAGATCTAGGTTAGGCCGCTGGATTTTATTTTTGCTGTGTGCCGGAGCTTTTCGTAGTTTTCACTGCATGCTGTTTGAAAATTGAATTGATGTGTTTGCTTACTTTTCTTGCACTCTGTGATGTGATGGGCGCTAGATTTACCCCTAGGTTAGGAACGTCATATATATATATACTGTTCTTCTATGCAGGTGGCCATGCTCAAGCTAAGAAAAGGGGGGCACCGTTATGATTTCTAATATTGTCTTATGCAGGTGCTTGCTCAGCCCCCCTGATATAATGAGGGCTAAAATTATTAAATAATTATAATTGCTACAGATGGAGCTGCTTAGCCCTCAGAGCATGGCTTGGCACAGGGTCAATGGTGTTAGCATTTTCATTTTCATATAAACTGCTTGGGATGATTATTAGGATAACCTTGCAGGTGATTTAGAATTTACTGCTTTTTCAATAAATGTAAATTTGTATGTAATAATTGTTAAGAGTTGTGAAAACAACCTTTGAGTTGGGATATTCTTATCCAGCTTGAATTCTAAAAGAGGAAGGCATCCCTAAGGGGAGAGTCTTCTCCCATTTGGAAGATCGAGCTGGATGGCTTTAGATATCCAAAGAGAAAAAGCAATACCTCCATATTGGGGGAATTGTTTCTTCGTTTGGATATTCAAGCCACGACGGATCCAAGGAGTCAGAGGAGGAGTGATCCAAGGAGTCCAAGGAGAGGATACCCAGGAGATTGAAGATGTTGAAGATTGAAGACCCAATATCCCACTCAAAGTTGTTGGCGTCTGTCATAGGCTTAGAAATCCGGGTTGTTGGCAGTGGTGCCCGGCCACTTTACTTTTCTGCATACCCTGGGTTGTAATTAAAGGGCAGTTGGCCTATGGACATTTACTTGATTAGTTGGATTTATATTGATGTGTTTACCTGATTGCGCAGTAGAATTACCTGCTTTTTCTAGGTTTCTTTCTTGCATGCCGCTCTTGTTTTTGCCTGGATCGTATTAGGCTCTTTAAGGACTGAAAAATCTTTTATACTCATAACCAAAATTTAATATTTAAGTTTTAAATAACATAGAAACTTAACGAACCTAGGGAACTGCCGGAACCGTCCGGGGTCGCATGCATATTACTGCATCTTCTCTCTCCTTCTAATAAGACATCTCCCTGCCTGCGGGTAGAGTCCGGATAATCTGGCCTATGAGGATGAAGTGCCGGACCTAGGGAGACTCAGTCTTTTCTAAAAATTATTTTATATTAAGCCTGTTTTTAAAATCTAAAGCATTCATGAGCTGACATTTCAACTAGCATGCATTGCATTAAAAATCAATTTAATTAAAATTTAATTGCATTAGTTTGGGGCATTCACCCAACATAAGTCCAGGACCACTTAGGAAATTCTCTAGATGTCGGTCCTCCTTCCAATAACTGTACCACCCACCCATCTTTCATAATTGACTTGACAGCATGGTTTTAAATCGATTAGGTGGTTAGCTGGCTCCCCCAATCCAGGCCGGGATAAGTCCAGATCTTTGCATCGCATTAGCTAGGACACTGGTCTTAGTGTGTGTCGAACACTAAGTCCAAACTAGATTTAGGATTCGAGGATACTACATTCGGTCTCGTAGTATGCCTTAAATAGTAGGTAGGTCACTTCCTTTCAGGGACTATAAATCCTACTTATCTGCGTCATAGGATGACGCCACCTCCATCCTTCTCTCACGCATGTGATCGAATGTTTGATTTTGATTTTCTCCAGTTTCTCTCTAGTACCCTAGAGCCTCCGAATGCTGGTATGAGCCACGCATTTTGATTCAGCCCCTTCGGACCTTTCTTCCCTTTGAATAGGATTTCCTAGTCTATACCCTTGTGCCGATCCCACTTTAGGAGAGGATAATGTATGATCCTTAATCGAGAGTTTTCTCAGGCTCCGGCCTAGGATGTAATTAACCACGGGGGCTTGCGCCCGTGGGAAACTTGGTCCCCACAATCTACTAAACCCCATTCGAGCTCTTTCATCGGATGGGGGAAACCCGTGATTTGGTCGTGTATATTACTACCCATCGAGGTGTGTTGGTGAAAGCCTCTATCCTCAATGGTTAGTCGTATGCACGATCCAATCTGTCCCTTCCAATCGGCCCGTTCGCGCGGTGCTCTTTCGGAGGTCCACATCCGGGTAATTGCCGTCCTTCATCGGTTGTTATTCCTAATGATTCTTCTATACCGAACGCAAATTTAGTCCCCCACAGTATTGAAAATGTTGATAATGTCGCTGTTCCTTTTGTGCTGGAGGTTTTGAGTAGTGATATTGCTAATACTGGTGTTGTGGTTGTTGCCTTGCCCACTCATGGCTCACCTGTTTGTTCTCCTGGTGCTGTGGGGTCTCCTGCCCCGTTGGCTGGTGGGACTTTTGGTGTGTTGGGGGATGCCGTTGTGCCTGGTGCTGAGGTTGGGGTTTTTTCGGCCCCATTAATTCCTCGTGATGTTGTTAACAATAGCGATGTTTTGGGTTGTTGTCCTGTTATGGTTGAGATCGATCAATCGAATGCTCCGCCGTCTCTTATTGTGCCTGCTTTGGGTGTCGAGGCTTCGGCTTTGTCTGGCTCGCGGCTGAGTCTTAATGAGGATTCTGGAGGGTTGGATTATGTTGTTTCTCTTGTTTTGGGTGTCGAGGCTTCGAGTAAGTCTATTGCGCCTGTGGACCTTAACGAGGAATGTGGATAAGTGGATAATACTTTTGTTAAGTTGCCTGTGAATTTGATCGACACCCAAGCACTATTGTATCATGTGGGTAATAATTCTGGAATGGATGTTAGGACCCATGTTAATTGTTTGCATTGTTCGTCTGAATTTGAATCCGAATCTGATTCATCTTCGGATTATTGCGGTGGCTCTGACCCCGGACACGATTTTAAACTGGTTCGAGATAGACCTGTCCTCTCTATTGCCTCTCGTGGGAGATTTCATGGGAGAGGCAGGAGAAGAAGATAATCCCTTTTTCTACAGTGATTTTTCCCTATTGTTTTATCTGGATTGCTTATCTGGTTTTTTGGTCATTTTGGAGGATCGTCGGATTGTGGGGCAATGATGTGGCTGGGGCTCGTGTCCTCGTCGTCATGCTGGTGGCAACCTTGGTGATGTTCTCAAACTTGGTTGGATCGATTGGTGCACTTTCTTCCCCTTATTTGATGGCCCGTGCAAGGCTTCAGGGATGCTGGGAGCCTTGGCCGATTACTGAGCCCTCTTTTGGTTTATTTTGCCTTTTTTTATTGTTTTTGCTATTTATCTTGTGTAACCCTTTTTGACTCTAATATAATGTTTTTCTTTTTCAAAAAAAAAAAAAAATCAAAAGCTAATACATATATATAATACATGTTTCTAAAATATTCATAATGCATATATGAATGTCTATGTTTGTACATATATTTCAATGATAATAATTTTATTTTTATATTTACATAAAACAAAAATTCAAGAAGATTGTACTATATGATATGGTAGACTAAATTTTACTTATTAAATTTGAATAACATATCTTAAAGATCATATCAATTTATTGAAAAATATTTCAATATTATTCTCTCATATAATTTCTCTTTCAAATCTTCCCTAATATTCTTACTCCTATCCTAAACAACCCAACACAAACTTTATTTCAATAGAAATTCTAAATGAACAATATATTTTCCTTAATTTAGGATGATGGAAGCTCCAACATTCATATGTCAGATCAGAAAGTTTGAATGCCACAACATAATTAGTAGAATTTTGAAAGAGAGCATTCTATCGGTAGATGTCCTCGAAACCTTTGTGGATCATTACAATAGTCATATATTAGATAATATTTTCTCACCCATCTGAACATTCCCATTTGGCTGGGTGTCAAGCCACTGAAGTTGGACTTGTTCCACCAATTCTGGTTGCTTTCTACCCTACATAACCTTCGATTTCCTTTCCAAACACATGCGTCAATCTTATAGTTCCTAAAATAGGCTATAAAGGGCCCTTTTGACCAATCAATTTTATCTAGACCTCCTCTTGTTGCCCAGCTGTCGCCATTCCATATGCTGATCCTAAGGGACATTGGTCGGCTGCTGGGAAAAGCAGCACCTTTGTCTTCATGATTTCTGTAAATCCTTATTGGCACCCAATCCACCATGAACCTACAATCAATAGAAGTTAGTATTTTTTAAATTCTTATTGAAATGTTATAAAGTTCAAATTGGCATATTGCATACACAATTTGTTGAGCGTTCCAAAGAATTGTGTATGTGTGATATTCTTCAGTTGGATCAAACCAAAGAGAAGTTCTTTCTTCCCTGTTATCATATCCATCAACATACAAATTTGTTTGCAATGTGTATGGCTGCCCCGTTTCATTACCAAGAAATTCAAAGTCAATTTCGTCGCGATTTGGTTGATCAGAACTTAGCTGCAAACAAATTTTAAGCAAACATCATGGTAGTAAGGAAATATATATTGAATATGTTTTTTCTTAGAGAAACCAATTTCACTAACATAATAGGCTAATACTGTGCCGGCTGAATATCCTGATATCAATTTAATCTGCATATCAATCTGCCCGAACAAGAACATATTTCTTGAAGCAAAAGCCGCACCTTCAACGAGTGTAAGAATGATGAGCAAGGCAATGTTTGTAGTTGATTAATTAAATATCATAATTAAGATTTGTAATGTGAAGAATACCAGATTCTTGATCTAGTTTTAAGCTTCTTGAATGTCCATCAGCAGATGTATTCACATGGCTTTGAGACCACGTAATGGAGAAATCGTCGTTGAAATCACCTGTGGAGACAACAGAGGCATACGAAGATCTGATAAGATTTATGAGAAAAAATCCCAGCATTACGAAGTCTCCAAATCTTCGGGCCATTGTGACAGATTCAACATGGATTAAGAAGAGAAGATCTATGTCAATTTATAAGAGTAAAGTTAAGCCTCAAAGCGTTTAGAAAATGTATCAAAATGGTTTGCATGTGAAGCAAGGATGTCTTGAGATTGGAGCAAAGGAATATTTGCCTTGCATGGATATTGGTATTGCTAATTGACGGTGGAAGCTTATTTTTCATGTATTGAAGAAGGCAAGTGACATTTGTGGACAACTGACCTGAAGACCATTTTTTTTTTAATTACATAATTAAATTCTATGCTGCTTCAGAATTACAATTTCAAAAAGCAAGATGTTAGCTTAGGAATCACATACTAGACTTCTTAGATGTTAGCCTAACAGAGAAGAATCAAGTCGCTCATTTTTTCTTAATAATTAAGACTTTTTTGGGATAGATTTTGGCCACTTTTCTTATGATTTTCAACAAATATTTAGACTAAAAAGTTGTTTTAAAAACAATAAGAAAACTATTCCGAACGAAGCTTAATTCTTTTTAATGTGAAGGAATTACATATTTAAATTAAATTCAAATAATTTAATGTGACGAACCAACAAATTTAAAATGCATTCATATTCACAGAACATGTGCTTCATAAGTTTGGATTTTTCAAGATTTACATGTATATTTCCCATGAAACATAAATCCAAAGTTACTAATATATTTATTAACTTCAAAAATTACATTGAGAAATTCACCACTCATAAGATAAAATGACTTCGTACTGATGGGGGCACTAAATATATAAATCATCAGCTCACTCAATTTCTTATCGATCATGGCATCTCACATCAATTCTCATGTCCCTATATGCCAGAACAAAATGGCAAGGCAGAGCAAAAGCACAAACATATTATCGAAACACCAAGAACTTTGCTTCTCATTGTATCCGTCTCTCCTAATTATTGGTCTGGTGGTGTCCTAACATCGGTTTACCTCATAAATAGAATGCCTTCATCGACCACAAACAACATTTCCCCATTTGAAATACTCTACAAACAAAAACTTGATTACAATCACCTTCGAACATTTGGCTATGAGTTCTTTCTGTTAGTTCCATCTCATCTTCGCCACAAATTGCAATCGAAAGCAAAATCATGTGACTTCCTTGGGTACTCAGACACATATACATGTTACAAATGCCTTAATTTTGAAGCAAACAAAATATTTATGTCAAGGCATACCACGTTCGATGAATAAACATTTCCAATCTCAAAGCAAGAACTCTTAGCTAATACCTCTGCTAATATCATATCTCCATTTCTTCTCACACCCATTTCTACAAATTCTCAAAACAACTCAACACAAAATCAACAAGTGGTTCACCCTCCACATGTATCGACCACTGCTGAATATGTTTTGTGGTAACATTTAATCCAATTCTCAAGGAACCTCACAAAAACATCAGCATCCCCCCTGGACAGTTGCCCAAAACACCGGCTCTCATCACCCAATGGTAACTCGACGACAAACAGGATCACTAAAACTGAGGGTCAAATTAAATCTTATTCACGAGCAATTGTCTTCAGCACCTACTTCGGATCCTACGACATATATATGCTGAGGCATTCAAAACCATTGAGTGGAGAAAAGCCATGGCAGCTAAATTTTTTGCCTTACAAAGGCAAGGAACCTAGACACTGGTTCAACCCCCACCAGATGCATCTATTCTTGGCTGTAAGTGGACATACATAACTAAATATCATTCAGATGGATATATCGCCAGATACAAAGCATGACTAGTAGCTCAGAGAAACCATCAAGAATATGATATAGATTACATCGAAACAGTTAGCCCGATAGCAAAGCTAACCATTATTAGAATTTTATTAATCGTGGCTTCACATAATGACTTGCCAGTTCAACAACTGGATGTAGCCAACACATTCCTTCACGAAAATATTTCGGAAATAGCCTATATGGTCCAACCGAAGGGATTCGATGATTGAACTCATCCAAATCATGTTTGTCTGCTTAATAAAGCTTTCCACGGGCTCAAGCAGGCTCCGAGATAATGTTACAATATATTCACATCCTACATGGTCTCTCTTGGCTTCGAGCACAACAAATCGGATCCATCCCTATTAATGTTAAAGTAGAAGCAAGCCAATATATTTATCCTCATATACGTGGATGATATTCTAATAACAGGGGACAATAAAAAAACCATAAAGAAGCTCCTTGATCAGCTTAACGTCAAGTTCGCCATGAAACACTTAGGCGAGGCACACTTATTTCTTGGCATCCAAATAAAATGTCAGGATCAACAATATTTTCTATCCACTACCCTTCGTGCAACTTCAACTATAGCAGCCAAGACCAACCCTTCAATAAATTCCTCCAATTATTCCAGCCTACCATCTCAAAAGCCCACCACTCAAGCCCACTCTCCACCTCAACAAAACAGCCCGTCCCTACATCCCCCCCATCCTTTCAATAGCAAAAAAAACTGCACCCTATCCAACCTTAAAAATCAGCCCCAATCATTTCATCCAACCCAAATCTACCTTGCATACTTCAATATTGGCCCAAACTAATTAAAACCAGCCCACTTAAAACTAACCCCAAGGGCACAATTCTCTCACATTTGACTCAGCAGAAATATTAGATATATTCTCCATGAGTTCTCTTATTGTATTATGATTAGTTAGTTAGTATCAATTAATTGTACTAATAATGATAATCATTATCATTGATTATTATTATTTTCATTAATAATAATAATAATAATTTTTATTATATATTATCACTCTCGTGAGTTGTAGCTTTATATAAAAAAAGAAAGAAAAAAGATTTGTGAGAAAATTATATATATATAATGCATTCATTCATGCATTTTTTTATGAGTTCTCTTATTACATTATTAGTTAATTAGTAATTAATTGTACTAATAATGGCAATTATTATTATCATTAACAACAACAACAACTACAATAATAATAATAATCGGAATTGGTCCATACTTCAACTTGACATTTCCAACGCATTCTTACATGACGATCTTCTGGATGACATATACATGTGCCAACCACCAGGCTTTGTGGATCCGAAACTCCCAAACCATGTTTGCAAATTGAACAAATCCTTGTATGGCCTCAAACAGGCTCCACGACAATGGTTTCAGAAACTCACCAGCTTCCTTCAATTGCGCGGATTCAGGTTCAGTCGTTCCGACCCTTCACTCCTTAAGCAAAATAATATTCAAATTTTACGTGCTAATCTATGTCGATGATATTCTTGTCACAGGGAATGATCAACTTGCTATTCAACACCTACTCAAACACCTTCGCACTCAATTCACTCTCAAACAACTTGGGCAAATTTCTTTCTTCCTCGGCATCCAAGTCCTTCAAACCTCTATTGGTTACTTTCTCACTCAAAAACACTACACAACGAAAATTATTCATAATGCAGGCTTCGACGACTGCAAGCCGGCATCAACACCGGTCACTCCAAACTCCAACAATAAGGCTAACAATACTCAACTATTCTCCGATCCCACCCTATACCGCCGCCTAGCAGGCTCTCTTCAATATATGTCCATAGCTAGGCCCGACATCGCATTTGCTACCAACCTTATATGTCAACATATGCAGCATCCTACTATACAAGATTTTCACAATCTCAAACGTCTTCTCCGCTGCATTAAAGGCACCAAGTATTTATGCTTGCCCATAACTATCGGTGAACAAATACTCCGTACAGACACAGATGCTGATTGGGTATCCGACGACACAAACCGGAAGTCAATCTCTGGGTTTTGCACATTCTTAGGCCCAAATTTCATCTCCTGATCCGTCAAGAAACATGTTACGGTGGTCAAGTCATCCACCGAAGCCGAATATCGATCCCTATTTGCAGCCACATCGGATGTGATATGGCTCCGACGTCTTGCTGCCAAACTAGGCATCGAGCAAACTATACCAACTATGATCTATTGTGACAACAGCTCAGCTATTGATTTGGCCAAGAACCCCGTCTTCCACGCATGAACCAAACACATCGAGATATATTATATATGAATTCATTCGTCAACACATCAGCTCCGGCAACATCTCGCTAGTTCACATCCCATCCAAGGATCAAATTGCGGATATTCTAACAAAGCCATTCTCCATTACTCGTTTTAACGACCTTCGAACCAAATTAATCATTCGCTCCTCAAATGCTTAATTTGAGGGAGACTGTTAGCAAATGAGTCATTTATATGCCATGTATTTACATTTGTACCGCATCTAGTCTATTTAAGCTTCCTCTGCACCGATCCTATTCATTGAATACATTACATTAGTGTCTCTCAATCCCTAATTTGTCTCTCTTTGTCCGTGAGTTCTTTGGTTGGCTTCTTTTAATTTCCACGTAAAAATTATAGCGTCTCTTATAAGCGCTATACATCCTATTTATATATTTGTATGTGATCTTCGTACAAAAATAAGACTTTAAACCTTATATTTCTATATTGCTGTGATATTCCATGACACAATATAGAGCATCATACTTCACAGATGTATCCAACAGCCGGAGACTGGCCTATGCAGTCAACAAGTATCGCAAATGACAAAAAAGAACATGATCGATTGAAATCTCTCGCATGTTGATGATTCATTCGGTGGACAGCAAGCAATTTATCTTTTTCACTTGTTACTTTATTAGTTGGCAAGTTGTTTTGTGCTTTTATATTTTAATTATGCATAGGACCGCAGCTTATATTTCATTATTTCATGAGAATGATCCCTGTCCCTGTTTCACATTAATAATAAGTTTAAGAGTTTTAACATAAATAATTGTATGAGTTCAAATTATATCAGAATATTTTAATATAAGTTATTATTATTTTCAATTAATAAATCTAAATTTCTTATATGTAGCGTTAATTTTAAAACCAATTATGTATTTTTTTTTTATTTTTTAAAATATTTTAGATTTTTTATTTTAATATTTTAGGTAGATAGAATTAAGAGATTTTGAGAGAAAAAAAAAGAAGAGATTTTGAGAGGCTATGGAATAGGATATTGATAAATATTTGTGAATAATATAATTCTTGAATGATGTGATGGCGCGCTCATAGAAGAGGACAAGGATGGTTTTGGCTATATATATATATATATATAATCATGGTTGAATATAAAGGTTGGGGGAGGAAGGAGAGTTCTATTTGAAGTTTTCACTTGGGGAGGTGGGAGAGAGGAATAGTAGAGGCGGCTTCCATTAATCTATTTTAATCAAGCACGAAAAAAATTTGAGGGATAAGGTGTCAATTCGTATAGAATATACAAAAAATTATTCCTTCATTTGACATTCATTTTCACTATATATCATTGTTTAAAAAAGAAAAAAAGAAAAATTGTTCTTCCACTTTTAGAAGATTAATCATTTTCTTCTAATTAAGTATCTACTTAAATCTAATTCATATGTGATGTTTTAAGTAAGAAATAATTAAATATCTTGTGTTTGATTAAATTAGATGTAAGTTTTTGATAAGTCACCTAAAGTAGTCTTGATCAAGCACGAATTTTGATATAAATATGAGGTTGATGCTTTAAAAATTAAAATGGGTACCATCTGATATCTTATTTTAGCAATCTTATAGCCAAATTGATCTGCTCGGGGAAATGAACCAATCAACATCAAAATCAGTCTAATTCGAGTCCAAATAAGCCTAAATCAAGGGTCCAAAGCATACATGGAGGATTTAAAGCATTATTTGAATAAATAAATAATCATCGAATATGGCATGTTTATAGTCAAATCAAGGGGCTTGACGAGATGAATCCAACGAGTGCAAGATCAACAAATTCTGACACCATTAAGATACTTAAATGTTCGATCAACAGCCTATAATCAAGGGAATCAACATAAGCCACATATTCTAACACACTCATCTTGACCTTGATCCTCCCCATATTTATAAGCCATGCAACTCCCAAAAAATTATAAATAGCCCCCCATTCTTCTGAAGGGGAGGAGAAAGAAGAAAAAAAATTTTGGGGAGCTTTCTTGCCACTGACCATTGCGGGAGTTCTTCCTGACTATCATCGGAGTTCTTCCCGCTTATTACCGGAGTTCTTCCCGACCATCGTCAGAGCTCTCTTGGTACCAACCATATTGATGGAGTTCTTTCTGACCACCATCGGAGTTCTTTCCGGCCATCACCAGAGTTCTTCCAAACCGTCGCTAGAGTTCTTCACGACCGTCATCAAAGCTCTCTTGCAACCGACAATTGTCGGAGTTTTTCCCAACCACCGCCGGAGTTCTTCCTAACCATCGTCATAGTTCTTCCTGATCGTCGCCGAAGTTCTTCCCGACCGCCATTACAGTTCTTCCCAACCACAGTCAGAGTTCTTCTCGACCAATGTCAGACTTCCGCCCATTTGTTAACCACCGCCGGAGTTTCTTAGAGTATTATTTCTACCTTTTAGAATAATATAATATTTTTTAACGTATTACTCAATTATCAAAAAAAAAATCTATATTTATCTTTCAAATTTATAAAAATATTTATTTTTTTTCTTTGAGGTAGTACAATATTCCTAGATATGTATAATTATTCCACTAATAAATATCCCCATATATTTATTGTTGCGTCCTTGAATATTCACAGCGGTAGAGAACTCTGACCGTCAGGTGGTGGTCTGGTCGAACTCCACGCGTCAGGTGGTAGTCCGACGGAACTCCAGGAGTCAGGTGGTGGCCCGGGGTAACTCCGGGTGTCAGGTGGTGGCCCGACAGAACTCTGGGCATTGGTTGAGGAGGAGCGAAGAGGTAAGAGCGATCTCCGATCTCCCTCTTGCTCTCTTTCTTGGGGTCCCTTTTCAAGAGGAATGAGGGGTCTATTTATAGATTTCATAGAGTGGCATGACCCGTAAATAGGAGGAAGATCAAGGGTAGATAGGGAGTGGTTTGGATGGACGACCTATGTTGAATCCCTTGATCGTGGTTCGTTTGATGGGGATTTTAATGCCTTAGTGATATCATAATTTAGTGATATCGGGCTTGTTGGATTCGTCTCGTCGATCAATTATGAGCATGTTTTGTTTGGAAGCTGTTTGGTAATCCAAATTGTGGTTTTAACCTTCCAAAAGTACTTTGGGCCCTTGATTTGGACCCATTTGGGCTCGAATTGAGTCGAATTTGGTGTCGTTGGATTTATATTTTCGAGATGTTCAGTTCAATTATAAGTTTGCTAAAATCACAGTTTTGATGGTCCAAGATTTAATTTTGGAAGCTTACAACTCAATTTTGCCTCGAAATTCGTGCCCAATCAAGATAATTTTTTTGATGATATATCACGTCTAATTCTCCATTTTTGTGTGAATTATGAAATCATACACTCTACACAATCTATAGTTTTTGATCTAGTTGGCAAATTTGTTTTTTTTTTTTTTTTTTTTTTTTGAACTGTTGGAAGATTTTTTTTTTTTTTGGGAAACTGTTGGAAGATTTTATGGAAGAAGGCATAAAATGCCTTTTCTCAATTAACGGCCACTCTTAGATTGATAGTAAAATGAAGGTAGTAAATAGAAGTTTAGGTAGCTTTGTTAAATTCTTTGTGAGAGAATGAACAATTAGTTTAGATCTAAATTTGTGAATTTAGTATTTATCATGTACCTGCATCATCTAAGATCAATAAATTTTCAACTTCAAATGTCCAAATCATGCATATTTAAAAATAAATAAATAAAATTTAGCAAAAACTTATATTTCATTTTTATAGGTGACTTGTGAAGTTTATAATAAATAGGTAATATTACTAATAAGTTATATATGTTTGAAAATTTATAAATATTATACATTAATTAGTTGCTATCGAAAATTTAAGTCAATTAAATTTATTGCTTGTATAACATCTCATTTAATTTTGTATGAAATTAAATATCATATAGAGACTACATATTATATTATATTTTAATGATGAACTAAAATAACATAAATATAATTAATGTATAAATGGGATTGTGGTCCTCAATTTAAACAATTGATTCTCATTTTCTTCATTCCTTATCACGAGGAAAAAATGGTCTCTTGCTCTATGGAGAATACCCCTTCAAATATAAAAGATCGAAAATTACAATTATGCATTTCGATGAATTTATATATGTTAACGGTAATTCATTTAGACTTCACTTTGAACGAATTTTTAATTACTTTTTAAAACAAATTTTTAGTACAAAGTTATTAATTTTTATACTAAAATTTTGTTTTACGAATTAATAAAAAAATAGTCCCAGAAGCCTTAGATTATTTGACCTAAAATTTGAGATTTATCTTTGAATGTTGGTATTTCATTATTTATTTGACTATGTTTGAAGAGTGGACCATTGACATTTTATAGCTATCCCTTTCAGTTTCTATGTCTCTCCTAAGGTATCAGTGAGTACTATTACGTCCGTTCCTTTAATGGAATAAACACTACACAATTAGACGACCGATCGGCCATAGATGTAAATAAATTGTTGGTAAGGTATAAATTCGGATTACTTAAAGAGGACAAGAAATAAAACGTCGACTTTATTTAGGAATTATTTAATTTGAAGATATTTAACGCACCAACTTCCAAAGTAAAATTTCTCCATGTTTAAATTTAGCAACCGCCGATTACCAATTAAACGACGTCGCTTCAACATCTTCCTCTTTCGGTCTACCCCAATTCTCATGTTTTTCCGTTATATATCGCGGATTAGGGTTTCAAATTCCTCTTCCTCTCCTTCCAAGCAAAGCTCCAAGTCAAAAAGGCTTCAAGCAACAATCTTTGTAACAAGAAACAATTGGGCCATATATGGACAGCAGCATCTCCTATCTCTCCGTCTGCAGAGGATGCAGCCCTAAAAGCTTCATTGTCCACTTCCTCTCCGCGGCCTCCATCGTCATTTCGGTCACCTTCTTCCTTTCCAGCGAGTCCTCTCATGGCCTCCGCTCCAACCTCTCATCGCGCAGCCCTCGAGTCTGGCCCGTGAGTGCCTTTTCCAACCGTTTCATGTCTCCTCTCAAGCGCTAAAAAAAACAACTTTTTAATACCTTTCTTATTTGGTGCCACCATGTGTTTGCTGTTATTCCCAAATGCGCTAACAGAAGCTGGAGGTGAACTGGCGGAGCGCGCTAGCCACAATCATCGGTTTCCTCGGCTCGGCCTTCGGTACGGTGGGTGGTGTAGGCGGAGGCGGCATCTTTGTTCCAATGCTTAATCTCATCGTCGGCTTCGACACCAAATCCGCCGCAGCTCTCTCGAAATGTGCGCCGCATCGTTCTTCTCTCTCTCTCTCTCTCTCTCTCTCTCTCTCTCTCTCTCTCTCTCTCTCTCTCTCTCTCTCTCTCTCTCTCTCTCTCTCGTGGAAAAGAGCTTACCTTTCTTAATTATATGCTATCCATTTTGTTTAGGTATGATCATGGGCGCATCGGCCTCTTCTGTTTGGTATAATCTACGGGTTTCACACCCTTCGAAGGAGGTGCCCATCATAGACTACGACCTTGCCCTGCTCTTCCAGCCTATGCTGATGCTGGGAATCACCATTGGCGTCGCCCTTAGCGTTGTCTTTCCTTATTGGCTCATCAGCGTTCTCATCATCATTCTCTTCTTGGGTTTGCATTTTGTAGCATACATGCGTGCTTTCTTCTGCAGCCGATTCAAAAGCTTTCATTTTTTTCCTTTTATTTTTACCATAGTGGGTAATGGGTGCGTGTTATTTTGGATTCAGGCACTTCATCAAGGTCTTTCTTCAAAGGAATCCAGATGTGGAAAGAGGAAACTATCATTAAGGTTTCCTTTTTATCAAAACAAAAAAAATTAAATAATTCTTTTTAAAACTTTAAACTATGGAAAACAGTTCAAATTGTCTTGATCATGTTCCAGATGGAAACGGAGAAGAGAGAGATGGAGGCGAAAGCTAGATCTGAACGGAGTGATGGTGTTCATAGCACTCTTTTCACTTTAACCGCTTAATCAATTAGTTTCCCTTTCATTTCGATAACATGAGTTCTATTTTTTTCCTGCGCAGTTATAGTAGATTCTCTATACGAACCTCTGCTTCCCCCGGCGCAGGAAAAGTCCGGAATAGTGAGTTCTAAGATTTAAAAAAAAAACCATTTTTCTTCTTTATTTCCATTTTTTCATCAAATTGATCTCTATAAAGTAGTCGTTCTCTGTATTTTAAAACAGGATATTTTACTTCTAAACCTACGTTGGAAACGCATACTGGCTCTGATGCTCGTTTGGTTCTCCTTCCTCCTCCTCCAGATTCTCAAGGTAATACTCTCTCTCTCTCTCTCTCTCTCTCTCTCTCTCTCTCCCTCTCTCTCTCTCTCTCTCTCTCTCATCTCAAACTGTCTTCTGCCATAAAACATGAATTTTATTTTGCAGAACGGCACAGAGGTCTGCAGCACCTTCTATTGGCTCTTCAACATCCTCCAGGTTGTGGAACCCATTTCATTTTCGTCTTCATATCTGAATTAAAAATGGTTGCTTTATGGGAAATAACTCAATATAAAAAGGTAAACAGTTTCCTGTTGCGTTGAGCGTGTACGCGTGGGAGGCTACTCGGCTGTGGCGAGAGAGCAGGTCAAGGCGTCAGCGTGGAGTCTGGGAGTGCGTATGCGAGGCGTCAATCGAGTGGAGCGCGCTTCAACTCTTGTTATGCGCTCTCTGTGGTCTCCTTGGCGGTACCGTCGGCGGCCTTTTGGGCTCCGGCGGAGGCTTCATCCTAGGACCTTTATTACTCGAGATTGGCGTAATACCCCAGGTGAGCTGTCCTTTTTCTCTATCTCCATTTACGTCTGTCTTTTTGTCTTTTTTTCTGTTTGGTTTGCATCTATGGGCCCATCTTTTAAAAACTATTCAATGATGATTTTATAACTGTGCTGCCATCTTTCCAAATATTTGATAAGGATCACAAGATTTAGGGATTACTTGGACCAATGATTTCTAATTTCAACTCTGTTTTTCTAGTTTATGTCAATGTATTTTAATACAACAAATATATCAAAAATAGCATTCATATTCTTTTTTATGTATATTAGATGTCGCTCAAAATAATCATCTTGATATTTGAAGAAATATCATCAACTTGTTTTATTATAGATGTCATTTATAAGTTTTATATATATTATTTGACCGATATCATTAATATCTAGAAAAGGCTTATTGTTCATGCTCAACTGGATTATTAGCTTGAATTCAATTTTTTTAATAAGACCATTTATTTAATTATTTAAATACAAATATGATTTAGTTTGATTGTGGTCCACTCTATTGTAGCTTGATAATATTTATATATGTGCATATGTGTGCATATGTGCATGTACGTGTGAGTTTATGTATTATTGTATGAATTTATATTTGTATATCTGCATAAATATATAGATTGTGAACATGCATGTTCCTATATTTATAGATAAATACATAAATTTGTGGTACATTTATATTCCCTAATTTATACAAGGCTTTCAAGAAAGTTTTATTTTCACAATAATTTATGTTTAGCTTTAATAGGTAAATGAGCTAAATACAAATAAAAACATTTTTTTTTATTTTCTTAGCAAGCCAACCTCAATACTTGTTAGACTAGCTCAAGTTTGGCTCATTTGTATCCCAATTTTGGGATCTCTCCCTTATCAAGCTCAACCTAGGCTCATTTGTACCCCAATTTTTGTGATCTCTCCCTTATCAAGCTCATCATTGTCAACATCTTCTCCCATGCATCAAATCTTACGATAGAGTGGATTTGACGGCATGGTAGAATGTTTTTAAAAATTTATTTTGAGATGCCAATGGAAAAGTTGAGACTAAACTTTGCACATACACATAGGAGCCTTGCATGTGGATGCTAAGGGAAATTCCTATCATGCTTTAAAATGAGTAGCTAGTTGCTTGTAAATGTGGCTTGGGATACCAAAATTAGGAAAGGATTACCGGTGTATATTATCAATGAAGTGAGTATTCATTGTCCATTTTATCATTGTTGATCACTATGAAATTCTTGTTGAGTGGAATCTGTTGAAGCAGATGAGAGATAGAAGAAAGCAAGAAGAGCATAGAGAAGCAAGAACAAGCTGAGCAATAGAAAGTAATAGAATATTTCATATGTCTTTAACAGATAGGTTACAGGCCTATTTATAGAAACTAGGATATCACTAATTACAGGGATTAAGTGAGTAAACAAAGTCCACGTCATTACAAGTAATTAGTGTACGGCTATATATGTCTATTGTACTAATACACCCCCGCAAGCTGATGGATCCTTAGTGACCGTCAGTTTGAGTCTTAATACGAGAAAGCGAGGAGTGGACAGTGCTTTTGTAAGGATGTCCGCCGTTTGATCAATAGTACTGATAGGTAATAAACGAATGTTGTGTTTTTGAAGATGATCTCTGACAAACTTCTGATCTATTTCGATGTGCTTGGTGCGAGCATGGAATACCGGGTTATTGGCAAGAGCAATTGCCGATGTGTTATCACAGAACATGTCCGCAGGATGATCTTGAGAAATGCCGAAATCAAGAAGTAGCCTCCTGAGCCATATGAGATCCGATGTCAATGCCGCAAGTGCCCTGTATTCTGATTCAGTGGATGATCGAGCCACTGTCTTTTGCTTCTTGACAGTCCATGAGATAATTGTATCTCCTAAGAATGAGCAATACCCCGAAGTTGATTTGCGCGAAATGGGATCACCGGCCCAATCAGCATCTGAAAAAGATTTTAAAAGAAGATTAGTTTTAGTGATAGGTATACCAAAATCGAGCGTACCTTTAATGTATCGGAGAAGTCTTTTGAGCAGGAATATGTGTTGTTGTTGAGGATCGTGCATGTGTTGTGATAGCTGGTTTACACTGAATGCAATATCGGGTCGAGTTAGCGTCAGGTATTGGAGGGAGCCCGTGATTCGTCTGTATAGGTTAGAGTCGGAGAGTAGCTGGTCCTGCGGAAAAACAGAGGGCATTTTCGTGCAGGTAGGATTTGCGAGAGATTTACAATTCTCTAGTGCAGCCTGCTGTAATATAGAGATTGCATATTGCTTTTGAGTTAGAAAATACCGATCTGTGCATTTGGTTATCTTAATACCGAGGAATTCATGAACCGGACCAAGATGTTTCATTGAGAACCGAGCATTCAGTTGTAGAATAACCGAAGATATAGATTCTGGATTGTCACCTGTTATAAGGATGTCGTCCACGTACAGGAGAAGAAAAATGCGACTGTTCTCGGTTTTAAGCGTAAGCAGTGAAGGATCCGCTGCGCTGTGCTTGAACCCGATAGAGACTAGATATGCAGTGAAGGTGTTGTACCATTGACGTGGTGCCTGTTTTAAGCCGTATATGGCTTTGTGGAGTTGGCAAACGTGATTTGGATGAAGTGTATCTTCAAAGCCTTTGGGCTGAGCCATGAAAACCTTCTCGGATAAAGTTCCATGGAGGAAGGCGTTCGCCACATCGAGTTGTTGTATTTCCCAGTTGTGGTAAAGTGCAATAGTAAGCATAACTCGTATAGTGGGAAGTTTAGCAACAGGGCTAAATGTTTCGTTGTAATCTAAGCCAAATTCCTGATTGTTTCCTAGAGCAACAAGCCTGGCTTTGTATTTTGCAATGGAGCCATCGGAGTGAGTTTTGAGACGATAGGTCCATTTGCAACCTAGTATGGATGAACCAGTGGGAGGTGAGACTAAACTCCACGTGCCTTGTTGTTGAAGAGCAAGGAACTCAGGCGCCATTGCCTGTCTCCATTCAGGAGTTTTCATAGCAGCAGTAAATGTAGTTGGGGTAGAAAGATGCAGAGAAGTGGTTTGGGAATGTAAAAGGTTTAGGCGATTGATAGGTTTAAGTGAACCAGTCTTATTCCTGGTGATCATAGGATGAGTGGGTATGCTTATGGTAGTGTTAGAAGGGTTGGTGCAAGGCATTTCCGTGAGCTGAGTAGATGAGGGGGCAATAGATTGAGATGTACTGGGCGGTGAAGGTTGAGAAACAGGAATCGATTTTGTGGTGTTAGTGTGAACAGGCATAAGAAGAGAAGGTGGAATTGTAGTGAGATCAGGTTGCTGTGAGGTGTAGTTTGTTTTGAACGGAAAATTGAATTCGTCAAACGTGCAGTGTCTGGATAGGATTATTTTGTTTGTTGCCAAGTCCATACATCTGTAGCCTTTATACTGATCCGAATAACCAATAAAAATGCATAACTTTGTGTTAGACTGAAATTTATGATGTGAATGTGGAGGTAACAGCGGGAAGCATGCGCACCCGAAGGTGCGGAGATGATCAAGTGTGGGTGCAGTTTTGTAGATTAGTTGAAACGGTGATTTGTTGGCATTAGAAGGGGTGGGCATTCGGTTAATAAGATAGACAGAAGTTAGAACAGCGTCTGGCCAGTGCGTAAAGGGAACCGATGCAGTATGCAAGAGTGTTCTCGAAGTTTCAATAATGTGCCTGTGCTTGCGTTCAGCGACACCGTTCTGTTCCGGTGTGTAGGGACAGGAGACTTGATGAAGAATGCCGTGCCTGAGAAGAAAATGTTTGAAATTGTTGTTAATAAACTCTGTACCACCATCAGTTCGTAAAGTTTTAATAGAGTAAGAAGTCGACTTTTCAATATAGTTCTTGAAATTAATAAAAATATCAAGAACTTCATTTTTGTTACGCATGGGAAAAATCCAGGAAAAACGAGAGAAATCATCGACAAATAACACGTAGTATCTATATCCTTGTATGGAAGAAACGGGTGCCGGTCCCCATACATCAGAATGAATGAGAGACAGAGGAGTAGTATGACGGTTTACAGAGTTTTCAAAAGGTAATTTGTGTCCTTTTGATTCTTTGCAAGAAATACAAGAATTAGAATCAAGTTTAAGATGAAGATGCGGAAAACAATTTGCTAAAGTAGTAAAGGTTCTGTTATTGGGATGTCCAAGCCGGTAGTGCCATGGAGTAGTCTTGCTGGTTGAAGCCGAGAATGCTGAAACCTGCTGTTGGGAAGACTTGAGCTGAATAGGATATAGGCCATTTTCACATGGTCCGTGGAGTAGCACTTGATGATTCTTCATATCCTTAAACACAAAACCATGAGGATTAAATGTGATAGATATGTTGTTATCTTTAGTCAGTTGAGAAATTGACAGTAGATTATAATGTAGAGAAGGAGTATGAAGAATATGCATCAGTTGTAACTTACGAGAGGGGGTCGGTAAGATGCCAGAACCAGAGTTGGCAATGCTTACCGACCTCCCGTCACCAACAGTGATCGCGTCCGGGCCATTGTAGGGATTAGAAATAGACATGTTGTCGAGTGAGTTCGTTAAGTGAGATGTCGCCCCTGAATCAAGATACCAGTTGTTATAGGATTGTTCGCTGCTTGCTGCCAGAGCCGTATTGGTTGTGGGCTGAGATGGATTACTGTAGTTGGGATCCATTCTGTGCCAGCATCGCGAGGCAGCATGTCCACGTTTGGAGCAGATTTGACATACCACGGGTTGCTGAGTAGCATTTCTGTTGGTGCTTTGAGACGTTTGAGATGTGCGTCCACGACCACGGCGACCACGACCACGGTTCGTGAATAATGCCGTCGTGGGATCGGGAGCAGAGGTTGTGCGAGCAAGATCCGATACAATGTTGATTTCTTCACTGAGAAGAAGTGCATAGAGCTGGTCAAGAGTGATCGGATTGAGCATTGTACGAATGGCCGTTTTAAAAGACTGATAAGATTGAGGTAGACCATTGAGTATGTACAAGATTACATCCTCGGTATCAACTGTTGCTCCGGAAGAAGAAATTTGATCAACTAGTATCTTAATTTCGGACAGGTATTGAGTAATAGTCTGGTTTTTAAGAGAGATATTATGCAGAGAGTTTTTCAATTGGATCACCCGGGATCTATTGGATGATTGAAATCTGATTTCAAGAGTGGACCATATTTGGGCGGTGGAGATGAGATGAACAACATAAGGAAGAATTGGAGCCGAGATGGTTGAGCATAGAGCGGCAGAGAGATTTTGATCAGTAAGGATTTCTTGATTTGTCAAGATATGAGACGAAGAGGCTTCGTCGGAGATTGAGTTACCGGAAGAGCGCGAGAACGAAAGTTCGAGATACTTATTGAAGCGATTAGCAGTGAAGATTTTGAGAATTTGTGCGCGCCAAGTTGGATAGTTGTCGACGGCAAGAGGGCTGGGAACCATCGTCTTCAAATTTGAGACGACAAATTTTAGGGCAGGGGAAATGATCAGATCGTCTGTATCTTCGTCGTCATTTCGATCGCCGTGGTTGAGCACCGCCGAGGTCGACATGGCTGCAAGAACAGCCGTCGACGATCTTCAAGGAAGATAAGCCTAGCTCTTAGATACCATGTTGAAGCAGATGAGAGATAGAAGAAAGCAAGAAGAGCATAGAGAAGCAAGAACAAGCTGAGCAATAGAAAGTAATAGAATATTTCATATGTCTTTAACAGATAGGTTACAGGCCTATTTATAGAAACTAGGATATCACTAATTACAGGGATTAAGTGAGTAAACAAAGTCCACGTCATTACAAGTAATTAGTGTACGGCTATATATGTCTATTGTACTAATAGAATCCACTGATAAATAAACACTATGTGTGTTATGTAGTCACTATTAATAGAACTTTTAACATAGTCATAGGCCTCAAGTTCATCAACCCGTAGGTCTTGTCACTTCTTGAAATGTTGTACTAACATAAGTTATTCTAGTTAATTAGATTTTGAGATATTGATAAATTTTTTATATTTTTAATAGATATGAATATTTGTACATAATTTGTGTTGGATATGCCAATTGTAAAAGGTTAGGTAATTATTATTTATTGAATAATAAGGGAGATGAAATAATGAAGAGCAAATAAGCAAATGCCTTCTTCTTATTATCTGTCCTATCTCTTTAAGGAAGAAATCATTAGAGAACATGAACTAAAGAATCAATTATTGCCCAAAGTCCTCACAACTATTTGCTGGTTGCTGTATGCTTACAGTCTCCGGTGGCTTTTAAAAAATCACTTCAAGAATCTAGCATATGGATCTAAACATTAGGCCAAGGTTTGGCTAGCTGTTTTTTGTCACAGTGGCTTGTCTAATGATTGCTTTAATGACGTAATGAATGCCACTTGTCTTTAAAGTATGCATGTGGTGTTGAATATTTTGAAGCACCTAAAAGATAGTACAATTTGGAAGGTTATTTAGTGGACTGTGCTTAGCTTCATGTGGGTACCCGGTGCTGTCACTTTTTTATTGTCTTTAAGTGCATATTGCCATGTGATTTATGTGAACGGTGTTTCTATTTGCAAAATAAATTAACATAAAATGATAGCTTAGTGATTTGCTTATCTTCTAAGAATTAATTATTAGTGTTGAGTGTAGGCTTTGAAATTAAGCATCTCGCAATGAAAAATGAACTGTGTTTTCTTCGAAGACAAAGTTAAATTTCTCGGGAAAATTTTTGGAAGCTACTTTGAAGATATATTCCCGAAGTTGAGTGTAGGCTTTGTCAAATTTTATGAGAAATCAAGTAAATTGATTTTGATTATAAGAGTCAGTATTTCTCATAGAAATAAATTTCTATGAAGAATTTCTTTTTGTATATATCCCTCAATGAAAATCTAAATTAAGTAGAGCTTCCTTTGTACGTGTTCAATAAAGAGGGAAAGAGTAATCAGGATGGTTAACATTTCAAGGTAATTTGATGACAAATGAGCCTTTGAAACTATAAAATTATGTTAAAATGAGAAAAAAATTGTCATAATATACCCAAAAGTTAATGTAAATAAATATGTAGGGTTTCGTAATGCTTTCAAATTATTAGGAGAGGAGCTGAATTATTATAGGGATTTTCATAAATTTGACATTGAATGGGTTTACATTCCACAATAATTAGAGGGAGAAGTCCGAATTAGATTTGTAGTACATGAGAGGTGGAGGCCTTGATGATGATCGACAAGGAGCTTATGCTCCATGATGTCCAATGTGAGTTGCCTAAGGAGAGACTTACAACACCACTTAAGGTGAATAAAGCACTCATATTCCTAATGCAATGATAGGGATGCACGTGTAATATTGTTCTTCCACCCATCAATAAAATACATAGCATACGACTTAAGACCTTAAATACCAATAATTAGGATACCCGATGACTACTCTTACATCATCTAATGAGAATATCACTAGATGATGAATTAGGTATAAAGTTATAAAATTATATGCATGTTGTTCGAATCTTACATATGCAGGGTCATTTTCACACTTAACTAGAAAATATTATTTTGTTATAATATATACATGTAAGGCAAATGATCTTATATAATTATGATATTGTGTTAGGATTATATAATTAGTTAAGTAATTTTATAATTTAGTAAAGTAAAATAATAAATCTTACAAATTATAATGCCATTATTGAATTTCATAAAAAATATTTTATTAATATAGAGATGGGATTTAATTTTTTGGAATTAATAAAATTAATTTTAAAATCTTCTAATAAACAAACAAATTATATATCATGAAATAAAAAAGCTAAAAAACATTTTAACAAATATTTAAAATTCATTGCATAATTAGTTAAAATGTTAAACAAGTGACCTAATCAAGGCCATTAAGTTGCATCCCCAATGAGTGTCTAGGGTTGAAAATTTGGGATCCCAAATGATGAAGCAAGTGGGGGCCGTGGGGCCCATGAAGTAAAAGAACAAAGAGATCACATGATGTGGTTTCTTGTAGATTATTCATTTGTGTAGCACTATGGTCAATTTGTAGTGGTTGATTCTACTTGATAGCATCGAACGTCCTTAAGAGAACCTAGGTTTAGGGTTTGAGAGTTTCACGAGGCTCTGTATAGGATTTTGGGCTACAACAAAGGTAAAGAGAGCTAAGTTAAGGGTGCAACAGCCTTTTACACTAGATGCTTGCTTTGTCAAAGTAGACGTACTATTGTTTGATGGTTAGAGATCAAATGGTTCTTGCATTCCAGAGTTTGCTAGGGTTTAATAGTTGCAGCTTTTCACATTGCTATTTTGGAAATTTTAATGTATTTTAGGTATACAAGGATTGCCATGCTCCTTTATAGATAGTTTAGAAGCAATTTAATAGGTTTGAGAGAGGATTAGTACAAGGGAATAATCACCTATATGCAGGGGAATGCATTTGATCAATGTTCTCGGTTTAACTTATGATTTAACTAAACCAATTAGTTAGGAGAGTTGAATGGTTTACAGAATTTGGGGGAAGTTGATCTAACTTAGGTAGACAAGGTTTAGGAGGTTTGGCTCAAGTTGATCTCCTTTTCTTGATTTTTCTTAAATTAAGTTCAAAGTTACCTAGGGTAGGACAAGAATCAGCTAAGGTTAGGTTGACTTTGGTTGAATACAATGTTAAGTTTAGATTATTTTGCTATATTTGACTCATTCGGGCTATTTAATTCCAATCATAGCTTAAGTTAACTAGGATCTAATTCAACGGGCTAACTAGGTCTCTTTGAGGAAACCTTAAATAGGTTGGGTATGTGTTAGAATCTTGTTCTAACATAGGTTATCTCAAGCTTAAGTTTTCATCTAATATGGTTAATCATGTTAATCTAGTAAACCTAGTTTAACGTTTAGGTTTAGGAGGTTAATTTTAGCTCTACCTTAGCTACTAGTGATATTTAGGAGTTCATGGAATACCCTTGTACTAGGTAAACTCATGGAATCGAGTTAGGCCATTTGGTCTATTAAGGTAAGCTTAATAGAGTGGCTCATGAGTTAGGTCAAGGTTTCACCAAGGCTCATTAGGAGTGGCCGAAGTATTTACCTGTTAAGATGAATCACCCAAAGGGATATATGGGCAAGCTAGCTAGGACTCTAATAGGGCTAGACTATGCCATGATAGGTAGGTAGATCATGCCAAAGTAGGTTAGGATTTACGCTTAGCCCAACTTAGGTTTAGGTAGGGCGTACTTGATAGTCTAAGCCTTTAGCAAGGTGAAGGATCATCTTATGGCGTGTGAGAGTACCAGTGTCTAGATTGCTAGAGATCTTAGTGCGCTATGTAAACAAAAAGCCTTGGCATCGAGATGAGAGTAATAAAAATAAGTTGAATCAAGCAAAACTTTCCCTAACACTGTGGCACCTTAAAGAAAACATAGGAAAATTCTCATCACTTTTATGTGAATTTTCCATATTATCTATAGCTTCTTATTTAGTTTAACTTAAGAAGTTAACCTTTTGCTTCATTTAAATTTTAATGCAGGTTGCCAGCGCTACCGCTACATTTGTTATGTTGTTCTCATCATCACTATCAGTTGTGGAGTTCTATTTTCTCAAAAGATTTCCTATGCCTTATGGTAATAGACCAAAACCAATTCTTGTTTACGAAAGATATCATCACTGATTAACATAATAGAACTTGCAGTTATTCTTAAATATCATCTTTCTTTCATGCTTTTCGTGTTTCAGCCGTTTACCTGATAGCTGTATCTGTAATGGCTGGATTCTGGGGTCAGTTCTTCGTAAGGAAGCTAGTGAAGGTTCTGAAGAGAGCTTCCATCATCGTCTTCATCCTCTCTGCTGTCATCTTCGCAAGTGCACTAACTATGGGTAATATTATATATCTTTTCATCAAAACAATCTCATTACAGCCCAACGGAAGCAAATTTATTTTTGTTCTTACAATCTATATAATGACAGTATATTACTCGTGTGATTTATCATATTGGCGCAGGTGTGGTGGGTGCTGAGAAAAGTATCTTCATGATCAAGCATCATGAGTACATGGGCTTTCTTAGACTTTGCCAGAACTGATCGATCAATAGAAGGAAATTATCTTCTAGTATTGGGAAGGAGTGTGGGGTCAATACCTTATTGACCGAAATCACTCGAAAAATAAGTGCTGATGCATCTTAGGCTTTTTGCAAATTAGCGTTTGAACTTATCAATTGTTGCCTTTTAAATAATCCATTATGTTTTTGTTTCCAATGTTTATTTGGACAGTAATGGTAAATGTATTCTATGATATCTTTATGAATTATTTACGTGTATTTATTATGTCAGGAAAAATCTTTTTTAATTTTATTTAGTATGAGAGTTTTATTTTTTATTTTTTTATAAACATATTATGTGTATAATGTTATAACATTTTTATAATACTTTTCAAATTTCAATCATAATTTTTTGGTGCTTTTAAAAAATTTTGTACTAAAAATTTTATTTTTCACAACTTAAAAAATTTACTCTCTATAGAAATTTTATAAAACAATAAGAAAGTTAATATGAGATATTTTATTTTATAATTTCTGAGTTGGAATTTTATATCAGCCACTAAAGAAAAGCCAAGGAAGCATGACAATGTTGATGTTCTGAATGAAAGCATAAACTTAGCAAAGCTTTTGGGTTTTGGTAGGAAAAGGAAGTAATTCTGATTGTTCTATTATAGTTGGGGGTCTTCTTTTTTGTTTTTGGTTGGTGTGCGTTACTTTGATGGCGGCTTTTAATGATGTGGTTGGCACTCATTTGGTTGGAATGTGGTGTTGGGCTTTGCAGTTGTATTGTTCTTTGTTGGTATTGTGTCTGGCTTTTGTTCACCACTTGAACAATTGTGACTTGTTGGAAATCATTGGTGGCGCTTTGTCTTATCTTTCTTCTTTTTGAATTATTACTTGTTTTCTCTTTTGGATGGTTCGAGCGTAGCTTCTGGGTGGTGGCATGGAGCTTTTGGCAATTATTGAGCCTAGCTGGCTTCTTCGCCTTATCACTGCTTGTTTTCTCTTCATTTCTAACTTTGATTGTGTAATCCTACATTGCTTTTGTTTTGCTTTGTTGTATCATTCTTTATTTGATGAAATAAAATCTCTATATTATTAAAAAAAAAAAGATTAAATTGTTAATTTAAAACCCTTTGATGCTATGTATTGACAGCTTGAGATAAATAATGGTTGTAGTGTTATGTTCTTAATAAGATTGTAAGTGGACTATTGCATATGATAAAAGTCTCGATATTTGTACATATGAGACTATGAGACTATGAGAGTATTAATATTTGCTTTGTTAATAATTGAGTAAAATTAAACCAATTTTTTTAATTCATATGAAATATAAATTTATAAGTAAAAATATTTCTAACTTGTTAATTAATATTTGTAAATATTCTTTAATTTAAAAATTAACTTGTAGAAGCTTACTAAAACATTTTATTTATTTATTTGGTGATTGATATTATTATTTTAAGAGTTTATAAAAAATCATATATATATTTTAATAATGTAAGTTGATAAAAATATTCAATAAATAGTTAGATTGGTAGATTCAGATTTATATTTTTTATTTACATTTGAACTTCATGCATTATTAGGAATCATATATATATATATATATATATATATATATATATATATATATATATATATATATATATATATATATATATATATATATATAGTGCGTAGATTCTGTACAACCTTGCTTGTGGTTTAATCTTTGAACTAATTTTCACCTTTTTGCACAATTTTCAATTTTTTTTTATAAATGTTTTGACCCTAAAGCAAGGTTGTGAACATCGGACCGGACAACGAACCGGAAGAGGGAGAGGTTCACGGTTCGACCGGTCGAACCGGGGTCGAACCGGATGACGTAATAAATAATAATATTATTAAAAATTAATAAAATAAAAATCATATAATATAAGTATATGAGTATTTAATAATATTTATAAAATTTTATACATATAAATATCATTTAAAAATAATATATTTATAAGAATAATACTTAATATAATATATAAATTTATAATATAAAAAATTTATGATCACTAATATAATATAAATAATTAAATATATGATCAATTAATAATATTTATAAAAAATTAAAAATATATATAATACAAAATTATAAATATAAATTTCATTTAAAAATAATATATTTATATATTTATAATTAAATATATTTCTAAGAATAATATGTAATATAATATACTAATTTATAATATTAATATTTTATAATATAATAATTATAATATATGTTATAGTAAATTTATAATACATATTATCTAAATTTATAGCCCAAAAAATTGAAGCCCAAATAAGCCCAAATTCACATTCTAAACTACACATGCAAGTTTTTTAGTCCCACATCATAGGGGAAGTTTGAGAATGTTTTCTTGAATCCTATATAAAGTGAGAAGTGCACTCCTTTTGAAAATTATTTTATGTGAGATATTTAAAATAACTTGCATGTGTTATGGTGAAATTAATCATCATATCTAATAAAATTATTTTTAAAAAGTTTAATAAACAAAAATATATTTTTAAAATTTTAATTAAAATGAAAATAAAATATTTTAATAAATCGGACGGTTCATTCCAACCCGGACCGATTCAAAGGTTGATTGGTTGAACCGCTGGTTCAATCTTGTTTGATCCGGTTCGATACAAAGCCGATTTTGAAGCTTGACTAGACCAGGCATCAGACCGGTTCAATGTCAAGTGACTTTGGAGTGTGTTGGAGGTTTGTTATATGTCAGCATTTGGCAGTTAAGTGGCCAACCTCATCATAGATTTAATATTTAATGGGATATGCACTCATGCAACAGCAATTCGTCCCCATCCTTTGTTGGAGCAGCGTTCATGGCTGGTGTTTCTATTAGTAGATAAATATAATGTAATAGACATAAGGAAATAATGAGGTGGCTCACACTCATTGGCTAGCTACTTATTCATTATATTGTATATCTATACATACGGGCATAGGATTGTAACAGAGCAAGCAATACAATATTATTTTCCATTATGACTCATTTACTTTCTCTATCTTTCTCCCTGTCATCTCACAGAGTTCTTGTTCGCAGAGTTCTTCTCTTCCACATGGTATTAGAGCGGGCGATCAAGAGTGACGAAGATGGCGAACTCGACTTCCTCCCAAACTGACGAACATGAAGAATCAATGCCTCGAGATACACCGGTTCTTTCTTCTACCTTGAAGTTCGTTGTTTCAAATCTTAAATCCATCGTGCAAATCCAACTCACATCCAAAAACTATCCCATATGGAGATCGCAAATCACTAAGGTTCTCCACGTTAATGGCTTTGACTCTTTTCTTGATCAAACTGACGGATCATACACGCCCAATCCCGATTTTTCGCAATGGCCATCTACTTTGTCCGCGGCCATCTACTCTACGATTTCATCTTCTGTTCTTCCTTACATCATACATCTTGAATCGACTTCCGAAATTTGGATTACTCTTGAAACTCGTTTTCAATCTACAAATTGTTCTAAAGTTATTCAACTAAATAACAAATTACACCATATCTCTCTAAAGAACTCCACCATTACTCAATATACATATGACATCAAATCTTTGGTTGATCAAATTGCTTTGGCGGGTTCCAAGGTGAACACCGAAGACGTTATCTTGTACATCCTCAATGGTCTTCCTCCACCTTACCAATCCTTTAAAACTATTATTCAAATTATGTTAACCCCTATTAGCCTCGACAATCTTTCACTACAGGAAAACTGTCTATTACCGGCGGAATTTTCCGGCGGAGTTCCGGCGGAATTGTTTCCGGCGGTTTTTCCGACGCATTTCCGACGGATAGAGGTCAAATTTTTTCGACTGATTTTTTCGACAGAATTTCCGGCGCATTTTCCGGCGGATTTTTTCTGGAAGAGTTTTCGGCGGAATTTCCGACGAATTTAAAATTTTATGAAAATAAATAATTTGAAATTTTATTATAATTAATTTTAATATAATAAATAATTTACTAATAACTTCAATTATAGAATTTAATAACTTAAATTATAATAAAATAAAATAAATTATCATTTGAATAATTTAATAAAAAAATTAAATGATTTAAATTAAAACGTAAATTATAGTAAAATTTTATAATTAATTATTTTGTTAAATTAAGTTAAATAAATTAAAAATTATTATTAAATTAAATTAACTAATATAATAATTCATTTTTAAATTATATTATATTTTTTATCTTTAAGAATTCATTGTTAAAAAAATTACTTTACAAAAAATTATTATTTTTAATAATTATGTGTTTTAAGTTAAATAAAAAAAAATATCAGATTTTACAGGTTTTGGCTGACGGCTTGGATGTCAGATGGGATTACTTAGAAGCGCGGAGGGGGAAGGTGCGGGGTTCGAACCCAGCTGAAGTCACATCCACGCGGGTTCGGTTGGGCGAAGCGGGCTCGGGAGGGTCCAGTTCCACGCGGAGTCGGGTTCGCCGGGCTGGTTCTGGCTCCTGGGCTGGGCCGGAGCGGGGGAGTTCCAGGCGGGGCTGAGCCGAGCGGGGGGTAGTTCTAGGCGGTTTGAGCCCGAGCGGGGGAGTTCAGGCGGGGCTGAGCCGAGCGGGGGAGTTCTAGGCGGAAGCGGGTGTTTTTTTTTACATTCCGGCGAAAAAACATCCGCCGGAAATATTTTTCCTACGGAAATTCCGCCGGAAATGTTTCCGGCGTATTATTTTGCGCCGGAAGGCCTTTTACGACGCGCGTCAAACCGACGGAAATATTTCCGCCGGAAATTCGCCGGAAATGTTAATTTCCGACGGATTTTGGTCAATTTTCCGGCGAAAATGTTCGCCGGAAAATGACGTTTTTCCTGTAGTGTTTATGCTCTTCTCCTTAGCGAAGAAGTTAATCTAGCTTCCGACGTGGCTCGCCTTTCCTCCGCCATTGATCCTAATATGGATCTTGTTTCCAATCGTAGTCGCGGTCGCCAGAACAGAGGCCGTGCTTCTCATGGGTCTAATAATTCTACTTGATCCGCTATGAATGCTTCCATCATTTATCAAATCTGTCTTAAGAAATGTCACGTGGCTCCAAATTGTTGGCATCACCTAAATCCTCAATATATTTATAATTCTACACATAACTCTAATATTGCTTTGGTTGCAGGCAACGCAAGATCCTCTACGGACAGTTTTCTTGATTCAGGAACATCAACTCACCTCAATAACTCTATTGAAAATTTAACCATTTCTTATCTTTATCATGGCCTGGACGGTATTACAATCGGAGATGGCAGCTCGGTTAGCATAGCCAATTCAAGTGCAGGTTTGCTACCAACACTCGCTCGCAAGCTTAATCTCTCTCAACTTTTTCACACTCTTAATCTTCAATACAACTTTTTATCTATGTCATAACTTACTAAAGATAACAATATCTCTATTATTTTTTATCCTAACAAGTTTATTTTGGATGAATTGATGGTGCAAGAAGTGCTTCTTCGCGGACCGTGAAGTAACGACATGTATCCAATTCAAACCACGACTATCGCTTCTTCACATCATGCATACTCAGCAGCTGTGTCATCTTCCTTTTCTTGGCACAACAGATTGGATCATCCTAATAAACACATTTTATATTTTATTGCTGCTTCTAATCCTCACTTACATATAGATGTTCAAAAGAATACTTGTCTTTCTTGTAATATTTCAAAAGGACATAAACTTCCTTTTGAAAGTTCTTTAACTCGCAAGAATTCTATTTTAGATCTCATTCATTCTGATATTTGGGGCCCAACGCCCGTTGTTTCGATAAATAGGTTTCACTATTAAGTTATCTTTGTTGACGACTTTATCAGATTTACGTGGTTGTTTCATATGAAATATAAATATGAGGTCAATGATATTTTCATTAATTTTTAAAGCTCAGATTGAAAAATATATATACTTCCAAACAAATAAAGTGCTTATGTACTGATGGTGGAGGTGAATACATAAGTCATACTTTCACTAATTTTCTTCAAACTCACTGTATCTCTCACCAAATTTTCTTCCCTTATACTCCGGAACAAAATGGGGTCATCAAACGAAAACATCGACATATTATTGAAACTAGGGGTGTCAATTTCGGGTCACGGGTCGGGTTCGGGTCGAACCTGGAACTGACCCGGGTTCAAACGGGTCGACCCTAACCCGACCCGGGTAGACAAACGGGTCGGAAAACTGAACCCGGACCCGACCCGGCGGGTTTTCGGGTTGACCCGACCCGACCCGACCCGACACGGAAACTGTCGCGCGGGTCGTGACAGCGAGGGGTCGCGCGCGGTCTCTGGTCACGCGGGGTCGCCGGTCGCTTTTGGGTCGCGAGTCACGCGGGGTGCGCACTGGGGTTCGTCGGTCGAGCGCGGTCGCGAGTCACGCGGGGTCGCTGGTCGCGCTGGGGTCGCGGGTCACGCTGGGTGCGCGCTGGGGTCGCCGGTCGCGTGCGGTCGCGGCGTCGCGCCTACTGGCGCGGGTTGGCGACAACGGGGTCGCGCTGGGTCGCGACCAGCTGGGTCGCGGGGGGTCGCGACAGGCTACAGCGGGCAGCGGGTTGGCTGGTCGCGACAGGCTCGCGAGAAAGCGGGTTGGCGGGTTGACCCGGAAACCCGTCGGGTCAACCCGAACCCGACCCGGTTTTCAAACGGGTCGATTTTTGGAACCCGAACCCGACCCGTTTTGAAACAGGGTCGGGTCCAACCCGGATTTTTCAGGTCGGATCTGGGTCGGATTTTCGTGTCGTGTCAAATATTGACACCCCTAATTGAAACAACTCACTAGGGGTGTCAATTTCGGGTCACGGGTCGGGTTCGGGTCGAACCCGAACTGACCCGGGTGGTAAACGGGTCAACCCTAACCCGACCCGGGTAGAGAAACGGGTCGAAAATCCGAACCCGGACCCGACCCGGCGGGTTGGCGGGTTGACCCGACACGACCCGGCACCGCAACGGCGGAAGCGCGCGGCAGCTCGCGGCAGCGCGCGGCACGCGGCGGGGCAGCGGGGGGCAGCGGGGCAGCGCGCGGCACGCGGCACGCGGCGGGGGCAGCGGGGCAGCGGCGCGTCACGCATGGCAGCGCGCAGCGGGCGGGCAGCGGGGGCAGCGGGGCGGGCAGCGGCGCGTGGCAGCGGGGCAGCGGGCAGGGGGCGGGGGCAGCGGGGCAGCGGGCAGGGGGCCGGGGCAGCGGGCGGGATTTCAAAATTTTTTGAATTAAACGGGTTGGCGGGTTGACCCGGCAACCCGCCGGGTCAACCCGAACCCGACCCGTTTTTGAAACGGGTCGATTTCTGGAACCCGAACCCGACCCGTTTTGAAATCGGGTCGGGTCCAACCCGTCGGGTCCGGGTCGGGTTTTCGTGTCGTGTCAAAAATTGACACCCCTACAACTCACTCACTTCTTTATACTGCTCACGTTCCTTATATCCATTGGCCAGATGTCGTTTTGACGGCAATTTACCTCATAAACTGAATGCCATCCACCAACACCAAAAATACCTCTCCCTTTGAACTTCTACACAATATGAAACCTGACTATACTCACGCATTTCCGATGTGCATGCTTTCTGCTTATACCTTCACATGCCTGACACAAACCTCAACCAAAAACAAAATCGTGCGTTTTCATTGGCTACTTTGATGCTCACGAAGGCTATAAATGCTTAGATCTATCTACAAAGAAAATTGTTATATCACGACATCTTATCTTTAATGAGCAATAATTCCCATTTCAAATCACATATCGGATAATTCAAACACATCTAACACCCTCTCACCATTTCTTTTAACCCCATGTTATATGTTCAAAACCCGTTGCCCAACCAAATTCAAACCACTAGTGAATTCTCTGATTTATCTTCTCACAATCCCATCAATACTCAACAATCTCAGTTGGGTCTGAATAACCCGCCTAATCCTGCTCCCATATTACCCTCAACATCTCCACGCATAACATTTCCGTCACCATATGATCACTAGATAGCAAACCGGGTCCTTCAAGCCTACTATGCAATTAAACTTAATTCACCAACAACTTACAGACATACTCAACCTGATCCAACCGCATTCTCTGAAGTCGTTAAATATCTTGAATGGAGATAAGCTATGGCAGACAAATTCTTGCATAACAAAAATAGGGTACCTGGAGTCTTATTCCTCCACCTAAGTCATCGATTTTAGGCTATAAATGAACCTATTGCATTAAATTACATGCCGACAGCTCGGTGGCTAAATACAAAGCTCGATTGGTTGTGCTAGGAAATTATCAAGAATTCAGTCTTGATTACACATAGACATTCAGCCCTGTCACTAAACTGCCCACTATTTGTATACTGCTCACAATTGCATTATATAATGATTGGCAGGTCCAACAACTTGACGTCGCCAACGCCTTTCTTCATGGCAACCTTACATAAATAGTATATATGATGCAACCCAAAGGTTTTGAGGACTCTACTCATCTAAATTATGTTTTTCTTCTTCACAAAGCACTCTATAGCCTTAAACAAGCTCCGAGATAATGGTATAACACATTCATGCACGACATACTTACTTTCTCTCGGGTTTAAAAACAGTACCTCTGACTCTTCTCTCTTTATATTTACTAAATCAAATATTCAATTATTCTTGCTTATATATGTGGATGATATCCTTTTTTTTGGTAATAATCCAGAAATGCTTTGCAAGATTCTTGAATAGCTAAACTTAAGATTTTCCATGAAGCATCTTAGAGCAGTCCACAACATATTTAGTATTCAAATTGCGCATCAACCGCAGTGATATTTCCTCTCACAAAAGCAGTATGCAACATTGCTTCTTGAGCTAGCTCAACTCACTCAATGCAATTCCCTTGCCAATCCTACATGTACAAAACTTCTTAAGGTTCTTTAATAAGAAAATCTCATATATGATCCTAAGCTTTATAGAAGACTCACAGGTTCTCTTCATCAATACTTGACGCTTACTCGTCCGGACATTGTGTATAGTGTCAATCTTTTGTCTTAACACATGCACAATCTTCTACCTCAGCACATCTTTCTGCTAAAATGATTTCTTCGATATATCAAAGGTACGTTGGACTTCGATATTCCCATTACAAAATCTAATCTTCAACTTACATCTTTTTCGGATGCGGACGAGGTTGGAGGTCTCACTTCTCGAAAGTCTACCTCTGGATATTATTCTTTTCTAGGGGACACACTCATATCCTGGATGGTCAAAAAGCAGCACACCGTAGCTCGTTCATCCACTGAATCGGAATATCGTGCATTAGTTGCTCTAACAGCCGATGTTATCTGGCTTCATAAACTATTTGCTGAATTTGGAGTTCATCAAACACAACCCACATATCTCTACTGCGACAATACTTCTGCCATTGCCTTAGCTAACCACTCGGTATTTCACGCTCGTACAAAACACATCGAAATCGATCAAAGATTTATTTGTGATCACATACAACATAAGAACATTCATATTCTTCCAATCAACACTATGGACAATGTAGGTGACATTTTTACAAAATTCTTATCTACTCCAAGATTTTAGACATTAAGACTCAAACTGAAAGTTCTCCAGAACCCGTTAGTTTGCGGGGGCCTATTAGTAGATAAACATAATGTAATAAAGATAAAAAAAATAATGAGGTGGCTTTCGTGCATTGGCTAACTACTTATTCATTATCTTGTATATCTATATATACGTGTATAGGGTTGTAATAGAGGAAGCAATACAATATTATTTTCCATTTTGTCTCATTTACTTTCTTTGTTTTTCTCTCTGTCGTCTCACAGAGTTTTTGCCGAACAAGAACTCTTCTCTTCCACAGTTTCAACCTCTACCATTGCTCTAAATAGCAAGAAGAACCAATTGTATTGATGATAGAGTCAAACTACAAATGTTTAATGGCTTCATTTGTTGATTTGTTTTTTCACCGCACAATAAAGAGTACAAATTGTTGACGCTAATAGGGTTTAGATTGGTCTTTATTGCCATTTTAAAAGCCAGCTTGATGGGAGGTTGTTCTATGTATACAACAATGTCTTGTCAGTGTCCAACCGTAAAGTAGCTATGAGATCTACTTTGGGTTTAATGGTAGACAATCATTGTGTCATTGTTTGGGTTCCTGTTGATATTATATATAGAGCTTATTCTAGAGTTGAATACTAAGTACTTGATTGATATATTGAAGACGTACAACTCAAGAATGGTCTTAATATCCGCACATGACTCAAGATTCAGCACATATAGTATAATGGCATAAGATATAGTGGAATAGAGGTTGAAGCCTAGTTTACACCTATTAGGAGCCATATTTATACATTTGATTATAAATGACGATACCTTCCACTTTGAGTGTTGTTGCATTTGGATGCATGGCGAATCCATCTAGTTAACCTTCAAAACTGGTCATTTGCACAAAATATTTTGAGTAGTAGAGACTTTCACATTTGATGGATTTTCAATACATTGTAATTAAGCTGGGCTTGGATAACATTTTCAATGTTAGCCATTACAAATTTCAATTGAGGAGGAACGAGCGTATCCATGAGTTTGATAGGATGATCATTGGCTTAAGTCGGGATGGTTGTAGCTAAATCAGAGGTAACTTCTATTGAATTAATAGTTTGCATGTTAGGGAGTACTAGTACTAGATCACTACAAGAAAGAAGCTAAAAAAAATGCAAAAATAAATATTCAACAAACTGAAGGAATGTAGAGCTAGTCGAAGATAAAGGAAAAAAAATAACATCACAGCCATAAAAAACATATAACCAATGTAATTTACTCGGCGAAGATAACATCAAAATATTAAAAGAATAGTGAAAGAAGAAAATGACATATAATGCAGCTAAAGACATATTATTCCAAACATCATACATAAACAATATTAATGGAAGAACATGCAAATAACCAGCAAGTCAAACTCAAAAGGACCCACCGATGCTCGTAAATGGATGAGAAACCATCATTCCCTCCTCCAACTGCATCACCTCATCCACTCCAACAGTGCTCAGTGCCGTACTAATAGGCCTAGCCGCCACCGCCGCCGCCGCAGCAAAAAGTAGCTCGTGCTGCCTGACCTCCACTCTCATCCTAACATCATCCATCACTATTCTTGCCGCCTCCAACTCCTCCAGACTCATCCCCTCCATTTCTTCCATCTCCAACGCTCTCCTCATTAATTCTCCCACCCCCACTGTCGCTGCCCTCAGCCTATCCTCTGCCACTGCCCTCCTCTCTCTCGCTTCTTCCACCCGTTGCTCCATCTCGCTGCAATAGTTTAGAGCTCTAGTCATAATTATGTAAACAACACAGTGAATAAATTTGACAAATATTTAACTCACTCAAAATTCCAAAGTAAAAGTAACATAATATAACAAATTTATATTAGTTACATATTAATTTTCTTAAGGAATGCTGAGCGCATGAAGTGTGGACCGATTTTGAATATAAAATCATCTCATTTAGTCAACCTTTCAATTAAGGTATAAATAAGCTGAATGTTTTTTCATAAAAAAAAATGTGTATAAGAATATCCTCATAAAATTTTGGGCCAAATCTGCCTCTTTTAATCATATTATTTAAAAAATATAATTAAAAAATAATATTTAATATGAATTTTTTAATGAACAAAAATTATATTAGGCGATTACGATCAAATTTTAGATTAAGTTTCAAAATTATTAAATTTATTTTAAGTTGAATGTAATATACAAAAGGTATAAAGTTGAATTATATTAATTTAAAAAAATAACGCCTTAAAATTTTATCCTGATTAAAAATAAATCCTAATAGTCCGAGCCAAAAAATTTTCCCTATTTAATATAATAAGTTATTCATGATAGCTGAAAATTGGGCGTGGTGCGTGGTGCATACGCGCACTGTAGGTTGAGCTGCCACTCCGCCGGCTGTTGAGCTTGGCCGGCGGCGACACTCCCATGATCGAGAAAGCGTGCAACGATAGATTCAACGGACGGATGACCTAAGCTAAAGGGCTTTCCGGCCGGCGAGAAAGCAACGATGGCGAACTCAACGCCGCATAGAATGGAAAGCTCGGAGGCTTTCTTCATAACTCCTTGCCGGCGTTTAGTGAACGCCACCTGCCGCGCCGCCTCGTTCTCAATCTTCTTTATATCGATCTTTTGGCGCCCGCGACTGATTCTCTTCTTCTTATTCAAGGTTTCCATGGCTATGCTTATTTTGATTTTGGCAGGAGGAGATGTCAAAACCCATGTACTTATTGGGCTTTTCAGAGACATAATAGGAATAGTATATGAGGTGGATATATTGCATTATATTTTGACATTTATTCTTTATGACAATTTAATTTCACGAGGGTTTTTTTGTCTGTTTTATTTTTTAAAAGTAATTAAGTTCAAATTATATATATATATGTGTATATATATATATATATATATATATATATATATATATATATATATATATATATATATATATATATATATAATTTGACTTAAGAAAAATGGAATCTCATAGCTGCAAAGCAGGAATCATACATTCGTGTTGTTTTTCTTGAGCCAACAATACATTTGTGAGATCAAGTCAAGGCCTTCTCTCTAAGAAGAGACTCATTTGTAATCAATTGTAAATACTAGTGGATTCATTCAAACTGGGTCAGGCCCTGTGGTATTTCCCTCTTTTTAGGGGTTTCCACGTAAAAACTATGCTGTCTCTTATGAATGTTACACCTTCTCTCTTATCTTATTGTGTGTTGGATCTTCGTACAACGATAAGACGCTAAACTTTATATTTCTCTACAACGGCGGATTGAGGCGGGGTCCCGCGGGGGCACGTGCCCCCTCTGAATAAAAAGGAACTACCCTTGCGCAATTGGGTCTTTTGGGCAGTGGGAAAGCCCTAATACATATTAGTCTTCACCGATTCAAATTCAGAAAGACAGAATTGCGCACAAGAAGCTCTCGCCCTACTCGCGACGCCTCTGCGGCTCTGTCTCCGGCCTCCACTAGTGCGTCCGCCGTCTAGCAAGTTGACGCCTCCGGCTCTATCTTCTTCTGTCTTGGATCCAGTCAGCAGCACAGGTAAGAACTTGCTTTCATATTCAATACTAAATTAGAATATGCTTTCTGATTATAAAACACCCCGTTTTGCCCAATTCTCACTTCCGTTCTTCCTTATCGGGCTTTATCGTGCCTGACCAATTTGTCTGTATGGTTTTTCTTTGATCGAGATTCCACAAGTTGTTTATAAGCTCCCCACTTTATTTTTCTCCTAAGCCCTAAGTTCTTTCTTCTCCACGAGATCTTTTTCATTCATCGAATGTTCTTAGCATTCTTCATTGTTACTTAGCTTTTCACCTTTCCCAGCATTCTTCTCAGTTTGTTCGTAGGTGTTTTTATTAATGTTTCTTGGGGGCTGTATTTGGGTGGAAGAGTACTTGAATTTTGAACTTTGATCATGAGATTGAAAATGATGATTATTATGATTTTCATGTTTAATTTTCTTCATAGTCAGAACTTTACAAATATCCTTTTTAACTCAATTGGCATATTAATCTCTTTAGAAGTTTGTTTAAATAAACCTGGATTTACTATTCTATGTTGGCAATTATTTGAAAGTGAAAACCTTGATTTATAAATCAATGCCATTGATTTTTTCTTGAGCTGACTTTCAAATTTGCATGCCTTCTGAATGGAATTTGTATTTAGTATATACTTTTTATGTTTTACAATGATATTTTTATTCATTTTTTTTCAAAATATGAAGAATAGAAGGTATAAATTATAAGTGTGCTTCATCTTATATTTAATAGTTTATTTTTTAAATAAAAACTTTTAAAATGGTCAATGTCGGACTTAAATTTGGATGAAAAAAAATTGAGGAGATCTAAAAAAAAAGGCCCCCTCCATAAAATTTTTCTAGCTCCGCCACTGTTTCTCTACCACCGCGAATACTCCAGGACGCAACAACTCTTTTTTTTTTTTAGTGAGCTGATCATGCAATGACATTAGTCCTATTGTCTTTTTCTCCATTTAGATATCTTGAATCTATTGTTCAGAGTGATGGTGAAATAGATGGGGATATTATCAGCAGAATTCAAGTTGGATGGTTGAAGTGGAGGAATGCATCGGGCTTGTTATGTGATAGAAATGTACCCCTCAAACTTAAGGGAAAATTCTATAAGATGGTAGTGAGGCCTGCAATGCTTTATGGTGCCGAATGTTGGCCATTAAAAGAGAAGCATAATACTAAGTTAAGTGTGGCAGAGATGAGGATGCTCAGGTGGATGAGTGGCTTTACCCTTAGAGATAGGATACAAAATGAGCATATATGTGAAAAGGTTGGAGTAGCTCCAGTAGAAGATAAGATTAGAGAGAGTCGCCTTAGATGGTTTGGTCACATAAAACGGCGGCCTTCTGATGACCCGGTTAGGAGAGTAGAGGTATTAGATTTGACTTATGTTAAGAAAGGTAGGGGTAGACCTAAAAAAACTTGGTTAGAAAATATTAGGAATGACCTTTCTTTATTAGATTTAAACGAGAATTTGACTTTTAATAGGACACAATGGAGAAAAAGAATTCATGTAGCCGACCCCACGTAGTGGGATAAAGGCTTGATGTTGTTGTTGTATTATAATGCAAGTCATATTATCTAGCTCCAACACAAATGTTACTATAACTCAATTTTTGCTACAATTCATGTCTTATTGTGATGTTCGTCTTACTACAATGTAGATTACATTAAAACGCTTGTAACACTAGCCTTGCAATGGTTAAGCCTTCAAGTTTTTTTCAGAACAGCCAAACACAAACGGATTTGAAAAACCAATTTGACAATTAGGTTTAACAATAATTCGTTCGAATAAATAGCTTAAATAAGCTTGAAAAACCTATTTAACAATAGTCATTCATGCAAGGCACACAGCATTGCAAAAAAAAAATCATTATGAAATATTTGTCAAAAAATTTTAATTGAAATATTATTCTCACGTTCTATATGCTCAAATTCAGTGGTTTGTCTTCGTGGTTATAGCTAAACTATTGACCAACGATAAATAACACAATTCTTTTTGATATGTTTGCTAGAAATTTTAGCTTTCAATTAAAAAATTTTGGATTCAGAGTCTTGTTATTTGTTGTGTGTATAAATTTGTTTTAATTGATCTAAATATTTATTTAAAAAAAGGAAAAAAAATTAATCAACTTAATTAACTTCCATAATATTGTTATAAAAGAATACTCAGTAAGGTAAGTGTTGTCTAATAAATAAACATTTTCAGTATTTAAATTTCTAATTCAATAATTTATATTCTTACTAATATATGATAATTAGTGGCTAATAAATCAGAAGTCAATTAAGATCTCCATCTCGTTGATCGTGGGGTCCACATACCCTGCATCGGCAACAAGCTCGCGAGTCGCGTCCCCTCTGCTTCCACCCATAGAGTACACGACGTCCTCCGCGCTCCAACCGCTGCGAAGTAAAGAGAGCGCCTGAAGTCGTACGTGCCACATCAGGTCCAATCTATCCATCACCACCGTCCGTCTACCCCTCATCCCAGCCTTAACGCCGTCCGATCCACCCATCATTAGCATCTCCCTCACTTCCTTCTCCCCCCAACCACCCTCCCGCAGTCTCCACCCTAACGCTCTCATCAAACGCTCCAACCCATGGGTTCCGCCGCCGGTGATGAAACCTCCAGATGCCAAATCAGTCCACATCTCCACCCTCCTCGCCTCCGTCGCAGCCCACGATGGCGCCGCCGCCGGTAGAAAGCATAGCTCCTTGCGGCAGAAGAAATCAGATAGATCGAATCCGCAGCAGCGCACGTCGCCGCCGATAATGTAGAAAACAGGGTTTCCGGCGAGATTTGGAGTTGCGGCGATGTAGAAGTGGCGGTAGACGGGAATAAGCTTTGGGGCTCCGGCGAGGAGGGATTGGGCCCGGGCGATGGACTCAGCATGGGAATCTGGACGGGGACCCCACGCCAGCGGCCAGACTAGGGAGTGGGAGATTTCGTAGAGGAGGTCGGATGCCGGGAGGGAGACGAGGACTTGGAGCTGCTGCAGCGAGTCGAAGCGCCAATTTGGGAATCCAGCACCGACGGGGAGGCCTTCGCGGAGAATGGAATAGAGGTCCGGTGGGAATTGGAATCCGAGGGAGAATTCGATGGCGGCGAATTCATCGACAGAGAGACCGGCTGCGATCTGTACGCCGGAGGATTTTAGGTGGTCGAGCACCGTTTTCGAGTACGCGGCGAAGGAGAAGCAGACCCGACGATGGAGGCGATTCTCGTTGCTGTCATCAACGCTGGCGGCGCCTACGATCCATTCCGTTGTGGTCATCGGCGTTTGTTGGGTGATGATGAGCGAGACGAGGCTGAGGAGCGTGGCTGGCTTTCTTATAGAGGGAGAAAGACACGTGGCGGGCCGGGGAAGGGGAATGGATTTTTTTTTTTTTTTTTTTTGGGAAAAAATTGGGAATGGAAGTTGAGCTTTGAAGGTTTTCTTGCTGCCTTTGGCATGCGAAGAAGTACTTTCCAGTCGAATAAAAACTTACTTGAAATTTTAATAGTTATTTTTATCAAGTATATCATAACATTTTGTTTATTTAGTGAGAAATTTATATAAGATTAACACAAAATTACTAATTTACATTTCTTTATATTATTCGTCACTCACATAGCACTTAATTTTTTTAAAATATATCAAATATATATATTACTTTATTATCCATTAACATTAATTACTCATCAATGTTATTCTTATACGACTTGTGCAACTTATGTCGTTGACAAGAGTTTTAGATTAACATGTCATCGATCACATCAATGTCCTCCTAGTGCGATCTTGTTGCAACCTCTTTCGCCTTCATCATCATAACGGGTTTTGAGACCTCACAAGCTGCAAGCCCATCAAAAGCTGCATTTGCAATGAGATCTCGCATCACTTTTTCGTTGCGCACACTGGCACCTCATCATTTGTTGTAATATCTCATTGTGACTTCATCTTATCGCATATAAGAGACAATGTTAAAGGAGCTTTATGAAGACGTCCATTGCCTTGAACCTGCAAGATAGAGAAAAGCAGAATACAGGCAAAGAAAGAAGAAACTAGAACTAAGCAAGATGGAAGAAGTTTCTCTGCATCATAATTCCTCCCAGGTAGATACAGTAAGGCATATATGTATACGCCTGTTAATTACAAGGTAGCGGCTTTGATCAATCGTGCAGAGATCACACGGTGAGAAATAAAAGAGCTCCTGTACATGGCAGAGAGTATGGAGCAGGTAGTGTAAAGGCAAGCCGACGTTTTATGCATAAGCAGAGGAACTTATCAGTCGTTCTTATCAGCCCCCCTCAAGGTGACAGTTGGTGATTGAAGTGTCAACTTGTTGCGTAGAGTAATGAAGCGAGCAGCAGGTAGAGACTTGGTGAAAATATCTGCCGGCTGGTCGATTGAGGCAATATGATGGACTGAAATATGATGTGATCGGATACAATCACGTATGAAATGAAAGTCAATCTCAATGTGTTTAGTGCGAGCATGAAATATGGGATTATTTGCTAGCGCAAGGGCTGAAACATTATCGCAGTGAAGTTTCGTAGGTGCTGTAGCAGGAACTTGAAATTCACTAAGTAGGCGACGTAGCCAAATAAGATCACAAGCTGCGGTAGATAAAGCTCTATACTCCGCTTCAGTTGAAGACCTAGCAACTGAAGTTTGTTTCTTGACCATCCATGAGATTAATGTGTGTCCAAGAAAGGCGCAATAGCCTGTTACAGATCGACGATCCGTTGTGTCGGCAGCCCAATCAGAATCAGCAAAGGCAAGTAACTGTAAGTTGGATTTGATAATCGGTAAGCCCAGATGAATACTTCCATTGAGATATCTGAGTACTCGTTTAAGCAGCTGGAAATGGAGATTTTGCGGTTTATGCATGTGTTGACAATGGTAATTTACCGCAAACTGTAGGTCAGGGCGAGTAACAGTTAAGTACTGTAATGAGCCAACTAGTTGGCGATAGAAGTCTGGTCGAGAGTAAAGTGGGCTATCTGGTGCAGCAGCTGGAAGCTTGGAGGGCAGGGGCGTGTGCACCGGTTTACAGTCGGTCATTGCTGCTTTGCTGAGAATTTTCTTAGCATAATTGGATTGAGTTAAGTGAATGCCATAATCAGTATATACAGTCTGTAGTCCGAGAAATTGATTTAGTTTTCCAAGGTTGCGCATGGAAAACTGGCTGTACAGAGCAGTGATGAGTTTATCAATTTCGGCTTGTGTGTTACCAGTCAAGAGTATGTCATCGACATACACTAAGATATATAATTGGATGCTGCCTTTATGGAAAAGTAACAACGAAGGATCTGCAGTGCTTGTGGTGAAGCCGTATTTATGTAGATAAGCAGAGAACATTGCAAACCACTGACGCGGTAATTGTTTTAAACCATAAATGGCTTTTCGCAGTAAGCAGACATGATGTGGATATTGAGGATCAACAAAACCCGCTGGTTGCTTCATAAAGACCGTCTCATTTAGAGCTCCATGTAGAAAAGCATTAGAGACATCTAACTGCAAGATAGGCCAAGTGTGCATAACTGCAACAGTGAATAACATACGAATAGTGGCAAACTTCGCAACAGGACTAAATGTCTCATGATAATCAATGCCTTGTTCTTGTTTAAAACCTTGCGCGACAAGTCGAGCTTTGTAACGCGCAATTGAACCATCAGAATTATATTTGGTTTTAAATAACCATTTGCAGCCAAGAACATTTTGATTGCACTGGAATGGTACTAATTCCCAAGTACCTTGCTTTTGTAAAGCTTCAAATTCATTGCTCATAGCTTCCCTCCACTCGGGATATTTCGAGGCTTGTATAAAACCCGTGGGTTGAATTGGTATAACAGTGTGTTCAAGATCAAAAATTGGTTTTGGTTTAAGTTTACCGGATTGAGCTCGGGTGAGCATTGGGTGTCGAGGAAGAGGAGCAACAGGTTGTTGAGTGACTGCAGGGTTGAATGTTGTGCAGGGTATAGAACAGAGGCAGGTATTAAAGTGGATGGTGGATTGAATTGGGTAGGTGGGGATGGCTGTGTAGGTGAAGTTTGAGTAGAAAATGGGAAAATATTTTCATGAAAACGAACATGTCGAGAGATGTATAATTTTGCAGTTTTGGGATCGAAGCAACAATAGCATTTTGTATTTTCAGCGTATCCTAAAAAGATACAAGGTTGGGAGCTGGGAGATAACTTATTTGATAATTGAGTGGGAAACCAATGATATGCAAGGCAGCCAAAAATTCGAAGATGAGAGTATGTTGGCTGTCTATGAAATAAGCATTCGTAGGGGGATTTGTGATTTGTAGAAGAAGAGGGTAGCCGATTAACAAGATAGACTGCGGTGAGAAGAGCATCAACCCAAAATTTTTGAGGTAAATTGGCGGCAAGCAGTAAAGCTCTAACTGTTTCAATTATATGACGGTGTTTCCGTTCAGATATCCCATTTTGTTGTGGGGTATAAGAGCAAGTAGTTTGATGCACGATGCCAAAGTTTTTAAGATGATTCTGAAATGTGGCATTAAGGTATTCTCCTCCGCGATCTGTTCTAAGCATTTTAATAGGTTTTTGAAATTGATTCTCAACAAATTTCTTGAACTTTAGAAAGGTGGCACAAACATCAGATTTAAAATGCAATGGATAAACTTAGGTATAACGACTAAAATCATCCACAAAGATAACATAAAAACGATATGAGTGTATAGATGAGATTGGGGAGGGACCCCATACATCACTGTGAATAAGTTATAAACATTGAGTGGTACTAGTAGTAGACAATGAAAAAGGTAAACGACTACATTTGGCACGGGCACAAGGACTGCAGTGATCTGGGCGACTGGCAGTAGAACTCTTTGAGAAAATTGTGGGAAGGAAATGCTGGACGGATGTAGAGGGATGTCCTAGCCGCTGATGCCACACATAAAGAGGAGTAATGGAAGAGACGAATGCTGTAGTAGAGGCACATGAAGGTTTGTTCGAGGTAGAGAAGCTGGATTTAATTGGATAGAGTCCATGATGACTGGGTCCGTGGAGAAGTGTCTTGTTGGTCCGGGAGTCCTTTATAAGAAAACCATTGGAATCAAGTAAAACAAAACAAGGATTATCAGTAGTAAGCTTATGGATAGAGAGAAGGTTATGTGAGAGATTGGGAACATGTAGGATTTTGGACAAGTGGAGCTTACTATGAGGCGTGGGTAACATCCCTTGGCCTGTATTGGCAATCTGCAACTGCTGGCCATTGCCAACTTGAACATGAGATGCCCCATTATATGGTTGAATATGCTGCAGCTGAGATGAGTTGGAGGTTAAGTGTTCTGTTGCCCCAGAATCCAAATACCAGTCTGCATTGGCTACGTTATCCGTGGTGATGTAGGCTTGAGGAGAACTGTTATACATTGTATCAAGCCGATACCAGCAGTTTACTGCGGAATGTCCCGGTTTTCCGCAGATTTGGCATTCAATATTTAAACGAGGTCGTCTGCCACCTCTAGTTGAACCAACAGGAAGAGTGCCCGGAGCAGATCTGCCAGAAGAGTTGTGACCAGGAGTAGCACGTCCAGGGAGGGATCCACGAAATCGGCCACGAGATGACCCTCTGGTTGCAGTTAGAGCATAATTAGGATCAGAAACAGCAGAGTTAGCAGACTCACGACTATTGTCGGATTCAAGTGTAATTCTTCAGTACAAAGTAGAGAATAGAAGTCATCAAGGGAGATAGGATTTAGCTGAGTGCGAATCGCTGTTTTGAAGGACTGATATGTAGCTGGCAAGCCATTTAATGTATAGTGAATGATGTCTTCAGCATCAATGGTGGAACCGACTGCAGCGATTGCATCTACTTTGTTCTTAATGTCGGAGAGATATTGAAACATAGTCTTATCTCCCAGTTGTAGTTGATGTAGCTCTCCTTTTAATTGAAGAAGTCTAGAACAGTTTGAAGACTGCAAACGTCGTTCGAGCGTTACCCATATCTCGTGTGTAGAGTTGAGATTTAGTATATAGGGTAACAGGGAGGGAGAAACTGTATAATAAATGGCAGAGGCCAGATGTTGATCAATGAGCATCCAGGTAGAGTATACGGGATTGAGCACACTGTTGCCTTGAGAGTTCAGAATGTGTTTTGTCGGTTGAACTGTGGATCCAGTTAGATGTCCTTCAAAATTGTTTGCTGTGAAAAGTTTCAAGAGCTGAGACTTCCATATCAGATGAGTCTCTATAGTTAGCTGAACTGTGACCACCGTTTTCACGTTCGCCATGAAAAATTTGAGTTGAGGAGGAATATTGATCTCCACTGCAGTCGACGATGAGTTAGAGATCTCCACCGGCGAGACTGTTGATGAAGAAGCCATTGAAGAATAGATATCAGAAATGAGAGCACAGCTTTCCTAAAGCTCTGATACCATGAAGACGTCCATTGCCTTGAACCTGCAAGATAGAGAAAAGCAGAATACAGGCAAAGAAAGAAGAAACTAGAACTAAGCAAGATGGAAGAAGTTTCTCTGCATCATAATTCCTCCCAAGTAGCTACAGTAAGGCATATATGTATACGCCTGTTAATTACAAGGTAGAGGCTTTGATCAACCGTGCAGAGATCACACGGTGAGAAATAAAAGAGCTCCTGTACATGGCAGAGAGTATGGAGCAGGTAGTGTAAAGGCAAGCCGACGTTTTATTCATAAGCAGAGGAACTTATCAGTCGTTCTTATCACTTTATAACATACAAATACTAAAGTTTATGTGTGAAATATATGCATATAAAAGTTTTGAGTGTTTGTTATGACTTGTTAAGTATTTTCGATGAAAGAGAGAGAGAGAGAGGTTATTAGATCATGCTCTCCTTTAAATGCTAACATACCCTTCATCTTAACTCCTATGAGCTATAGAAGCGAATATTTGATTAATTCAAAGCATATAAAGCCAATTACATTCATGACGTAGGAAGTTAAGATGGACGGTTGATCTCTAGCTTACTCGGCAGTCACAAATGCAGGCTGACCAATGAAATGTTCTTCTAATACTATTGAGACAATTGGTGAGTTTAGGAGCAGTAAAATTAAAGGACTTATTTTACTTTAGATAAATTAATAAGAAGCTGCTGAATTCCACCAGCTGTACGTTGAGTGTTATAAGAGGTGATTGTAAATGATAAAAATGGTTTGCCACCAATTTGAGGATTACTGAAAGTCTATTCGGAATAGTTTTTCTTTTTGTTTTATTTTCTATCACCAACTATAATTTCATGAAGTTACTATTTTCACATTTTTAAAATTTTTTATTTATTTATAGAAAGATCCTTTCTACAATCAAAAAAGTCAAATTGATTTTTCCACGGCAACTTCAAAATTAACATCATAAAAAATTGCATTCGTCCCAAACAAAAATCATAATAATTTAAAATAATAAATAAAATCAAATAAAAATAGTGGTTTGACATTTTTTTTTATACAATGAATAATAACTCATAATATGTGTTATTTGAATTCATAAGTTCTTTCACTCTGACTGAGTAATTAGTTCGCTCAATTGAAAGTTACCAAATTTTGTATGATAATTAAATTACGGTATAGTTAATTAAAAAATCATATTAAATCGTCCTTTTAAATAGATGCGACATATTCCATTTGTTATTAAAGCAATATTTCAAAAGCTATCTTAGAGAATAGGATGTGGAATGAGCAAGCTCCAAGCTAAGAGAAAGGAATATGATTAAGAAGTATGAGCTGTTCATTTATCATAAAAAGTTCAATATGAAACACATATAATTATGCTGATTGTACAAATTTTATGCAGATGAACATGGTGATCCTATACGTCGTAGGGGAGGATTGCATGTGCTAATATACAAATGTGCCCCCATGAATACGTATTCATATTGAGGTGAATGAGAATAATATCCCGTTCAACATGCTAGAGTTCATCTTCCTAGGGTCATACTTGGGTGTTATTGATAGAGTTTCAGTGTTGGAACCAATTGCATCTTCATATTGGAGGAAAAAGGGTATTGAGCCCTACAAGAAAAGAATTTTGGCTGAAGTTGAGGCAGGTTTAAAATCATTTATAATCCTAAACCTTATTCTTAATATTGTTATTAATATTATACTTCATATTGCGGTACAAATTTAAGTTTCCTGCACATATACATCATTGGATTATTTTGTCCATTGATCCAAATTGGCGTAACCATAAGAAGTCTTGGAAGGTAGATCATTGGGATAGTAGGCCCCTTGATAAGATTTTGAAATATATCCCTACTAGTATATATGCACTTCAATGGTGTCAATTTGTCATGCAGTGGTCAAAACTAGAAGACAAGGTTCGTACTACCACCAAGTTTTGCTTTTGATATTTTCAGCATAAGCATATTTGAGTTAACTTCAATTGTCATAGTAGAGGGCAAAAAAAAAATGCTGCTAATGTAAATAAACAAACATGTCCTCATACAATGGGGGCATATAAGCTCAATTCTTAGGCCGAAAGAGATGGTATGAACTTAATATTTTATTGTATTTTTATGTTTGCTTTACAATTAATTATAATATAATGAAATTTATTATTATAGGCTATCAAAGATAGATTGTAACTCTAGAAAATTAATATAATGTATAAAGATTGTATATGGTCATATGAAGATGCTAATTAAAGATGGGTAATTTAAGTTCCATGCTTTATAATATTTATATTCAAAGCTCATTGATTTATCCCTATACTTGACTAAATTTACTTAAATTTAGGTACAAGCTTGCGACCTTATTGCCGAAAAAGGGCCTTACACTTGAGGATGACAATATAGAGTCAAATGAGAGGGTTTTTCGTAAGATTATGAGACCTGAATACCATGGAAGAGTTCGAATGCAAGGATTTGGTGTCATTCCAACCCGATACTTTCCTAATAGCAGCAATGACAATGACATTAGCGGTGGTAGCGAAAACAATTTTAGTTAGATAGCACATCTCAAATAGGAGGTTCGCTCATTATGTTCTAAGAATAGTTAATTTATGCAACAATACCAGCTACACAACCCACCGACAGAAAGCTCACAAATGATATGCTGAAAATGTGTTAAAAAAATTAAAAATATTTGATAATTAACTTCTCACACCTATCATATTATTTGCATGAAAGAAATGATAATTCATGTGATGCTTGGAGTTCTTGGGAGAAGAGGTGTTTATTGCATTGCTTTTGGGTTTTTGGAGTAAAGTAGACCTTATGCTATTTCTTTTGTATGACTATATGTTTGTGCCAGTTATGGGACACTGTTATCTTTATGTTTATGATGAACTTCTTCTCTGGAGGTGTATAACTCATTTTGGAGTTTTTATGATGAAAAGCTTCTTTTGCATACAATGTTATATTTATATTTATGATTTACTTCTTTTGCATATTTAGACTACCACCAAGTTTTGTAAAAAGATAAAAGAATTTTATGCCGCGGCTTACTGGAGGTGAAGTTTAAGCCAAAAAGTGCAGGAAGGCGCACCAGAAACAGAGAGCAATCCAAGTCGTTGGATCTCAGTCTCTTATCCATCTAAGAGGATTCGAGCGCAAACAGAGGTGCAGATCGAAGAGCTACGGACTCCTTATCGCCACCGAGAAAATGGCGTCATTGCTATCTACAGCTTCGGTTGGGATTCCTCCGGCATCATTCAGAGAAGGCAAGCAGCATCCGACGACTTGGCGCCGGGGAAGCGGAGTTGGAGGAGGCCCGATGATGGTGGAGTGTTCTTCTAGGCCGAAGAAAAAGGGAACGGCTCACCACATGAAGACAAGGCCCAAGAAGACGCAGCCGTGGGATGTTAAGCGTAAGGGTCCCACCCTCTACCCATCTCTCCCTCCCCTCCCTCCCGACTGGAAGTTCGCCATCTCCGAATGCGGCACCGAAGACAGCGCAACTGCTGCCGAGCAACCGGAGCCGGTATCTCTGTCGGCTCCCGCAGCCGTTGTTCCTTGAGATGAGAATTTGTGTTCACTTATTGTATCGGATTTTCTAATCATGTTTCACTTTTTAAATCAACGAGGGCTTCTTTGACTCTGCCAAGAACGCGTACCAGGTGTTTGGTCATTTGCTTCATTCAAAACATGTGATAAGTCCCAGATAGAAGCAAGGTAACTTCGACATGTGGGTTATTCACAGATTTAAGCAAATGTTTCCTGTCTCAAGAGAGCCTAAGTAATACTGGAGATTTAAGAAGCGTTCTTAATTATGCTTGATTTATATAAAGTTATATTTTAGAAATCATTATTTTTCACATACATCATCTCAATAAAGCATGCTTCTACAGCTCTACAACTACTGAGTTTTTACCATCATAAAGTAGTTGAAATGGTATATGATTAAATGTTTCCTGAGAATCTTTGACATTAACTTGAGAATCTCAATAAAGATTGCAATGGAATTGTTTATAAAGTGTTTCTATCTCATTATGTTTACCCATAACACTTGCTTACCACAATTTCAAACATTTGAGAAAACATTCACATCCTTCCGAAAATGGTTAGTTGAGAGGTGATCAGCAAAGCCATCGTGAGTTATTAATCAAAGGACATGAAATTAATAACTGCTCTATCTAGTTTGATGTTTTCTCTTGCCAAACAAAACTTTATTTCTAGCTCTCCAAATACGATAAACAACAATTGATATACATAGATTTGTTTTGTACATATAATCATTTATGGCATTTAAGTAGTCATATAATATAAAAGAGAGGGGCTGTGAATCAGTCTCAAACAAATTCATAAAATTCTTTCTTGAGGAAACAACGACAAAAGAAGAGATTGGCTTGTTTTTGAGGGACAAGCAACAAACCAAACTGATCATACTGATATTTAAACAAAAAGATGATAGAACATTGTACGTTTTAAGATTTACTTGAATAGCCAACAATAAGAAAACAAGCAAATCTAAGCTTAATCTTCAAGTCATATAGAGTAACACTAGTGAACCAAATTCAAAGAAAGCCTTATAGAATCAACAACTTTTATAAAGTAGGAGTGAAAGTCATCCCAAAAAATCACCCTCATCATAGTTAGTAATAATAACAACTAAAGTTTCAAGTAAAACAACATGAATATTAGTAGGATGGTCATAAAGAAGTAGAGATACATTGAGGAAACAACAAAAATGGTGGAACTAGTATATGGGTCAAAGAAGTATGAAAATCATTACTAATAATGTCAGACTGGGAATGCCTATTATTTCACAGTTGAAAAAGAATCAATGTGATCAATTCTAAATTTCAGTAGAGGCCTCATCAACTGCAAGGAGGAAGAACTACTATTGCTTTTGACATGTTAATAAAATAATAAGATGAATATTCATCTCTTATCTAATCGGCTCAAAGACTATTAATAGTAACGATACACCAAACAAGCTTTGGCTAATTCACAACATTAACAAATGTGTCGCCAATCATATTCAAACACCCAAATTTTTTAGAAGTAAAATAGATTTCCAGGACATTGTTGGAAACTTATTATATGAATCAATGGAAATGAGAAATCTATTACAAGTAGAACACAACTTTTTAAGAATATCTTTAAGAGTGACAAAAGATTGGGTCCATAAGTTGAACTTGGCCATCAAGGAAGAGCATGCTAATTAGAATCAACTCGCCAGGATATAGTTTGAACCTTATTATGCGAACCAACTAAAATGAGAAATCTATTACAAGTAGGACACACCTTTTTAAGATTTTCTTTAAGAGTGGAAAAAGATTGGGTCCATAAGTTGAACTTGTCCATCATTTTTTTAGAAGAAAAATAGATTTCTAGGACATTGTTTGAAGCTTATTATGTGAACCAATGGAAATGAGAAATCTATTATAAGTAGAACACACCTTTTTAAGAATATCTTTAAGAGTTGCAAAAGATTGGGTTTGTTGGGGAACTAAAACACGTAGCGAACAAAAATAAGAAAGATAAAATGCAGCGGAAAGAAATAACACCAAGTTTTAACTTGGAAAAATCCAAAACCGAAAAAATCACGAAGCCGCACCACACCAAGAATTCACTTTAAAAATTTAGGAGAAATAATATAGATCTCTCTTCTCTCTCTCTTTTCTTCTATTCTCCCTTGCACCATTCTCACACTAGAACATAGAAAAAGAAAACATACAAACTATTAAGGGACACAATCCTTAATGAAAAATAAGAAAGAAAATTGCCAGCCCGTCTCATAACGCCGCGGTGCTCAACTCTCTGTCTCTACTTTGTATTTGACCTCCACTCAAATAAAAAAAGAGCCTGCTCAAATACTGGCCAAATCTTGCGATTAGGCCAGCCCATTCCCTGCAATACAACGATACAGTCACGTCGACTGGCAATGAGCGAATCGAAAAAATGAACTTAAATTCAAACTCGATCCTTCTATGTAAATTGATAGGAGTCAGTATGGCTCGAACCGTCAAATAAATATGCAGTTGTAGTGCTAACCATGATATCATTTTATACGTTTATATTGCGCTTTCAAAATCTCTTATAAGAAAAAATCATTAATAAAAGCATAAAACTGACAATGAACCCGATCCTCTATCAGCATGTGGACATAGTTGACAAGGTTCAATCAATAAAATAAAATTGCTCATAAATATCTTGATGATGGCCGTATTGACAGAAAATCTCAATTAGAGAGATTCTAAATATTTAAATTGCTTACCAAATTTTCATGAAATATAAAAATTTAAAGTGACAATATAGTCACTCCGATGATAGTTGTGTTAAATATAAATCTCAATCGGTGTGTTAATATTTAAATTCTAACAAAAACTCATAAACTTTATATCCATTAAGAATAATAATTTTTGAAGTTGAAATTCAATCATTAAACACTTAAAACAACAAAATATACATCCACCTTTCACAACAATTTGCTGAGGTGGATAAATCTATAAATCACTTTAGCTTTTAGCTCACAAATAACAAATGTCTAGATGAGAATATCACTAGGATTCATTCTCAAATCGTCTCATGCTAATAAGGATGTGGCACATGTCCTCTAATAGGTGCTTTCTTTGCCAAATAACATCACAGGTAAACTATTATGATTGAGACTCTCTAATTGGGTGGTTTTGCTATCAAATAACATCATTACATTACAATCATGATTAGAGTCCGTATGTTCTCCAACGGCCTCAAATCATTGAGTAATGAATCAATAGTATATGATCAATATGACAGATAGCCCTCTATTAGCAAAGGTGAATTCAAATATGTCCTCTTAGGCAAATATTCAGCCCAGGTCTATAAGATACCCTTGGACGAAGCAACCCTTGGCTGTCGATAAGGTTTCTTCTATCAGGTTGGGTCGACTATCTCTTCTGACTACGTAGACTAGGTACCATGATAACCTAGGATGACAGGACCATAGGATCTTTATCGAGTCTATCATCATTCCCCCCACCATCCACTTTAAGTACGAGATGGTAAAATTTTAATGTTAAATATTATTTTCAAATATCTAAACTCTGCTGCTACTATATGTCAGATACTATGTATTTGTTTGACGACCAGCCTTAATCGAAAGTTCTCTCATTACCGGGAGGGGTAATTAACTATAGGGCTTGCAGCTGAACTCAGATCATAAAGCCCTCGCAAAATGAGGCAAAAACTCTGGGTAATGTCTTATTTAAAACCCAATATGCCTTTTAAAAATTTTCCTCGGAACTTACTCGTTAAAACTCTCTTCGATGACCCGAAACAAAGAGAAAGGGGCCACAGAGAGGCCGAAGCGTGAATTTTCGTAGCCCACAGCTGCCTGACATCTTTGCAGTGCCAGGATCTGGAACATTACAGCGCTCCCTGGCAACAATGCAGCACCAAGGTTTGGAGCGCCGCAACTCTCCGCTCTTTGCCTTTTTTCAAGCAAACTATGCAGCGCCGGGAGCGCTCGGGTACACAATGCTGCAACACTATATTATTGTACAAAAAAAAAAAGCACAAAGCATTGAACCCAAGCAGGAGGAGGACCCCTTACAATCTTTTAGTGAGCTCAATAGACTAAATTGATGCATATATTTTTTATTTTGCATATTAAAGTTATAAATTTTAACAAAAATTACACAGTATCCCTATTAATATATTTTATTTAAGCTAAGGATAATTATATTTTGTTAGTTTTGTCTGTAAGGTCAAAGATGTCTTGGGTATGGAGTTTCTTTGGAATTCCCTTATTGATTTTTACAACTCAGGAGATATTGGTTGGATGTTTATGGGAGTTTCCAATAATTTAATCTATCTCCCAAGTGAGGGATACTCATTGATTTGCTTCAATAATCAAATGTACAGCACCATTCGAACTAGAATTGATACAGAGATTTTGTGCTTCAGGCCCCAAAAAATGGACCCCTCTTGTTGAAAGTTTGGCGCCTAAGTAGTACTTTATTTTTAATCTTCAAAGAGATACTTGTCTTTGCTTTGTCATTTATGCTGTGAATGGGTTCTTTCAGATATGCTTTTTGTCTGCTGAGGGTGATAGGATTATGTGGAATAAAGAGGATTCTTTTTCTCTTTTCAAAGCTAAGCAAGCTATATTCGACAGTCTTACAGAATCCAGTTAGCTTAAATAAGGATCATCGTCACTTACTCTTTGGGTGCATTTTTTTTAATGGTTGGTTGTTTTTTATGGGGGAAGTTTAGGGGAAGCGCCTAATTTCATTTCATTATGTAAAAATAACTACAACAATGGGATAAGAACCAAAATTACAACCCAACTCAAGAAAGCTTATCAGAAGGCCAACATTAATTAAATTAAATTCTCGATTTTTCTTATTGTTAGACGTTTTTTTTTTCTCTTTAATATTTATAGTATGAGCCCAAGTTTTTTGGATTCTTATATCCCTATCTCGAAATTCTTGTGGTGTTGGTGTGGATCTAAGCTTTGTGATAAATATTAATTTCTTCTTGGTAGCGGTAATATGCAATTCTCCCCTCATAATTTGTGGATATAATATGCAAATTTTGTTGGTGGTGACTTCAATTTCTTTTCTCCCACAATTTGTGGAGGCTCTCTTTTCTACGTTTGTTCTATAAAAATGCATATTTTATTTTGCTGTGGGTTGTGTGCTAAATTGTTAATTTCGGAAAAAATAAAAATAATTAGAATGAATTTCAAACTTTTTAAATATATTTTAAACAAAGTGTAATTTAAAAAAATGAATTACAGTGTATATTACATTTATTTTTAAAGAAAAATAATAATTTTAAATTTTATTATAGTAAATATTTAATTAAAATATTATAAACTCATTTTTTTTCAAATTATATCACCCACAATTATATGATTTATTTTTTTTAAAAAAATATTTAGATCAATTAAAATAAATTTACATACATATCACATATAAAAAAATTAAATAAAATTTTTTTAATAGATAATCAAAACTTTCAACTAATCAATAAATAAAGATGAGCTTCGTCCACTGTTTTCAGTCCAAAAGAGTATTTATCTCAATAATTTAGTTCCCAAACTGCCATAACAAATGGCATTCTAATGAAGTTCTGACTTCTGATTGCTAAGAATAAGATGAGCTTTTACATTAAACTTTATTGGAATATATTAATTACAAAAAAGTCCCTATTTGTCTGTTTTATAAAGCAGAAAAAATCTATATAAATAATAGTTACAAAACAGCCTAAATAGCCGCAAAATCTATTTTGCCGAAGAGATAAACTCGACGTTCTAAAGGCGATTACGTAGCCGTCACGCCGCCGCGTCAGCTTGCCCACTCAAATACTCAAGTGCGCAGAAGGCCGTGTCGCCGTCCTCCGTCTCCTCTGCCGACACCATCTCTCCTCCTCCTCCTCCTCCTCCTCCATCTTCAAAACTCTAATTTAAACTAGTTGTAATCTACCAAAAATTCGAGATGGCCTGTCTGCAGATAGCAAGATCCGGCTTCACTCCGGCGATTCAAATTCGACCAAACCTCTCTGTCCGCCGCCGCGCCGTTGCCCCCCTAGCCGTCCCGGTTCACAGTCGTCTAGAAAAGGGAAACGGTGATTCTAATGGTAACTGATTCGTCCTTTTTGTTTCGATCTTCTTTGTGCTTTTCATTTATGTTAAATATTCTAAATTCTGATGCGAGATTGGGGGATTTTTAAGGAGAGGAGCCGCCGGAGTCTTTGTTCATGAAGGAGCTGAAGAAGAGGGGAGTGACTCCCTCTTCATTATTGGAGGATACTGAGAGGGCTTTTTACAGACAAGGTCAGGATGATGTTGCGGTGGAGGAAGAAAACGGGGGTAGGAGGGGACGGTCTAAAAGGAATGGCGTAGCCTCGGCGGAGTACAAGAAGCGTGCCTCAGGGCAGCGGGAGCTATCTATGTCGCTTAACAGCGAGGGTATTGAGGTTCGTAATATTCACCAATTGTTTTATTTCATGCAAGTTGGGGTTTACTGAAGTTCATAGCATTTGAATCTGTGCTTTAACTTTTAAGCTTGGTGCGATTATTGGTTTAGTTGATTGATGTCAGCATGCTCTATACATCATAGCTTGCCAGTGGTTCATAATCGCGTTACCTTTGCGGTCTGCATTGTGTTTAGAATTCATTTAATTTGAATAGTCTTACCTTATTCTTTAAACTTAAAAAAAAAAAAAGTATCTTTTGTGGAGCAAACGCAAGATTCAGGTAAAAAATGAATGCCTATGACTGAAGTGGTGAGGCTATAATGGAGAAGGGTTACTGATGGATTCACATGAAGATTTCTTATAGAAACTAAAAAAACTGTACCTTTTAACTTTTTATGTGAGTGTTAAAAGATTCAAAGATGCAAACGAGCAGAGCCAAAAGGTCAAGATACATTTGATCCATGATTTAAGAGGTATTAGAACCACCAGATAAATAATTATTTAATTTCTTATTTCGTTGTATACGTGTCATTAGTCTATTAGCCAGATATGTATTTCTTAGGTTATATATACCGGTCTCTGTACATGAATAAGATAGCTTGTTATTTTCCTTTCTACATATATGCTTCTTGCTTTATTGTCTCTCGGTCCTTTCCTCTCTACATGGTATCAGTGACCTAGGTTTGCAGATCAGCTCCGATGACAGATTCCACCTCCTCGCAACTCCAGGGTAGCACGACGGATGAACGCCAGGAGCAGTATACGATCCCTTCCACCCTCAAATTTGTGGTTTCTAACATCAAGAACATCATCCCGGTATCTCTCACTCAAGAAAACTATGCGGTATGGCGATCCCAAATCCTCAAACTCTTTCGAGCCAACGGGTATGAGAAATTTCTTGATTCTTCTACCCCTTCTCCTCATCCAACCATTCTTGGCTCTGACGGATCTTCCCAACCGAATACTCAATATCATCACTTGCATATCACCGATCAAAACCTTGCCGCATCTTTGTGTTCAACCATTTCTACATCCATTCTTCCCTATGTTGTTAATCTTGAATCTACTTCCGCTATTTGGTCTACTCTTGAACAACGATTTCAAACCACCAACAGATCCAAAGTTATCTAGCTTAAAAACACTCTTCACAACATCTCTTTCAAGAACACGACTATGATTCAATACCTTTCGGAAATCAAGATTCTTGTCGATCAAATTGCTGCCGCGGGAGCGGAAATTGATAATGAGGATATCATTTTATATATCTTGAATGGCTTACCACCTACCTACCAATCGTTCAAAACATCTATACGTACAATGCTCACTCATATCAGCCTAGATCTGCTATATCCGCTTCTTCTCAGTGAAGAAATTCACATTGCTTCTGATGCTGCCAAGCACAGTCCTGCCGGTGATCCAATTTTCGCTTTATACACTAATCGAGGCCGTGGCCGATGCAACAGAGGTCGATCTTCTTCCTCCTCCGGTCAGCAGAACATATCATCTACCAATCCGCCGGTTACATGTCAGATTTGTTTAAAAAGGGGTCACTCGGTCTCTGATTGCTGGCACAGACTGAACGCGAACTATGCTCTGACTATGCCCCAGAACTCAAATCGTGCTCTGGTAGCTGCCGATGAAACCTCTACAAATTCTTGGTTTCTTGATTCAGGTGCTACATCTCATCTCACGAACTCCATGGACAACATGTCAATTTCCACACCCTATGGAGGTTCTGACATGATCGTGGTCGGAGATGGTAGATCCCTAAGCATCGCAAACTCTGGGGTCAGGCTACTGCCGACCCCCTCCAGTAAGCTAAATTATCAAATATTCTTCATACACCTACGTTACAATACAATTTGCTTTCCATGTCCAAATTAATTAAAGATAATCACATTTCCATCACGTTTGATGCCTCTGGTTTCTTCTTGAAGGATCTGAAGACTCACAAAGTAATACTTCGAGGACCGTGTAATGCAGGATTGTATCCAATTAGAGCTGACAAACCGCAAAATCCGCAAACAGCCCTCTCCGCCTCAAAAATCTCTTCATCCTGTTGACACCAGAGGCTTGGACATCCTCACGGCAGAGTTCTTCAACAAATTTCAAAAATCAATCCGCATCTTAGTATAAATACGTATAAAGATTTTTGCTCTTCCTGTAAAGAGTCAAAAACTCATAAACTTGTGTTTGAACAATCTACGAATCAGCGTCTTAATGTTCTTGATTTAATTCATTCGGATATCTGGGGTCCTTCCCCTGTGGTTTCTACGCAAGGTTTTCTTTATTACGTTGTGTTTGTGGATGATTTTACGAAGTTTTCATGTGTCTTTCCAATGCGCTTTAAGTCTGATTTCTTTCAAATATTTATTGTTTTTAAATCTCAAGTTGAGAACTACACATCCTCGTCTATTAAAACTATTAGAACAGATGGAGGCAAAGAGTTTACTAGCAATCAATTTCAATCCTACCTCCGTAACCACGGCATTTTTCATCAAATGTCCTGCCCGTATACTCCAGAACAAAACGGGGTTGCGGAGCTTAAACACCGGCACATCATTGAGATCTCTAGGACTCTTCTTAACACTGCCTGTATACCTATATCTACTGGACGGAAGCCGTTTTAACCTCAATTTATCTGATAAATAGAATGCCTTCTGCTCCTACCAGTAATATCTCTCCCTTTGAGCTTCTCCATAGAACTAAACCGCAATATGATCATCTTCGTATTTTCGGATGCGAGTGTTTTCCTCTCCTCCCCCCTCATTCCAGACACAAGTTCCAACCGAAATCTAAACCGTGTGTGTTCTTGGGCTATTCCGATACTTACAATGGCTATAAATGCCTCGATACTACTTCTGCTCGGATTATTATCTCTAGACATACCACATTCAATGAAACAAAATTTTCGTTCCAAAACATATCTCCGGTTTCCTACTCTCCTCCTGACCTGGGCATCCCTCTGTTTTTACTTCACCCTACATCCAAGGAAATCAAGATTCAGCCAACCACTTTACCTGCTAGCAATTCTCACATCCCGCACCTGCTGCCTCCTTCAACCAACAAACCAGTTGTGGTGATTCTCAGAATGCTATCACCACGTCTTCACCTGCTTCCATACCTTCTCCCACCCATTCCAGCAGACCCGTCAGTCCAACCGTTCCTCATAATACGCATCCCATGGCTACTAGAACCAAAACTGGCTCGATTAAACCCAAAATTCGATTGAATCTTTTTCATAACAATGCTTTACAGGATCGTCTGCAGGCTCCTACATCCTACTTAGAAGCAGTGAAACAACCATAATGGAGAAATGCTATGGCTATGGAATTCCTAGCCCTACAACAACAGGGAACATGAAGATTAGTTGAGCCACCACTAAATTCATCCATACTTGGGAGCAAATGGACTTATCGCATTACAACGTCATGAAGATGGTTCCATCGCAAAATACAAAGCCAGATTGGTAGCCCAAGGAAATCATCAGGAATACGGCCTGAACTACACTGAAACTTTCAGTCCAGTGGCCAAACTTCCGACGATTCGCATTTTGCTGACTATAGCTCTTCACAATGACTGGCCTATGCAGCAGCTAGATGTCGCCAATACCTTCTTTCACGGAACACTATCGGAGCAGGTCTTCATGGCACAACCCAAAGGTTTCGAAGATTCCATACATCCAGGCCACGTTTGCCAACTGAACAAAGCAATCTACGGTTTGAAACAAGCGCCTCGACAATGGTATAACACGTTCACCTCATATCTAGTTTCAATTGGTTTTGTTCATAGCAATGTTGATCCATCTTTGTTAGTGTTTCGCTACAACGAAGTTCAAATTTACCTACTTGTGTACGTGGATGACCTGCTTATTACTGGTAACAATCCCAAAGAAATAGATAATGTGATATCCAAACTTCATATGAAATTTAATATGAAGCATCTCGGGTGCATTCATGATTTCTTAGGAATTAAAATTGAGCTCCAAGAGCAATCTTACTTTTTATCCCAACAGCAATATGCGGAGTCTATACTCAACCAAGCAAATCTCCAAAATTGTAATTCATTGGCTAACCCAAATTGCACAAAACTTTCGTCTGTTCTTCTAGAAATAGCGTCTCTGTCCGATCCTAAGCTATACAGACGGATCACTGGGTCTTTACAGTACTTAACACTAACTCGTCCGGACATTGCTTTTAGTGTAAACCAACTTTCACAGCACATGCATGATCCCAATCCAGAGCACATCTACCTCCTCAAAAGGCTACTTCGGTATATTAAAGGTACGATAAACTACGGTATTCCAATCGTTAAATCTAATCTTGTGCTTCAATCCTATTCTGATGCAGATTGGGCGGGAGATCCAAATTCTCGCAGATCCACATCCGGATATTGTTCGTTCCTTGGTAATACCATCATTTCCTGGACCGTCAAAAAGCAACCCACGGTTGCACGATCTTCCACGGAGTCGGAATATAGAGCATTAGCTGCCTTAACATCCGATGTGATATGGCGTCGACGTCTTCTAGCAGATTTCTGTGTACCTCTAAATCAACCGACCAAGATATTCTGCGATAATACGTCAGCTATTGCACTGGAAAATAACCCAATCTTTCATGCCAGAACAAAGCATATAGAGATAGATCAGAAATTCATCCGGGACCATATACACAATCACAACATTAGACTACTTCCTATCAAGACAATTGACCAAACGGCTGATATATTTACTAAAGATGATGTGGACATCGACCAGAGGTTCAGACATGTGTATCGCCGTAGACAGCGCAGATCGACGGCCGAGATTCAGAGTTTATATTTCTAGCTATTTATGTATTTCTTTTATGCATTGTTATTTTATTTCCTATTGTACCCTTGATCTAAGTTGAGTCATGAGTGTAGCCCTGAGGGCAAGAGAGTCATTGTATTTTCTTTTTTGTTGGGACCTATATATAGGCCATGTCATGTTGTATTTTGGGTTAATGAATTATTGAATAAAAAAATTTATCTTTGTTTCTACTTTCTTAGCATGAGTGCTTGAGAGGGAAGAGAGCTCAAGTGGAGCATTTCGCAAGGCCCACCAATCGTCGGAGGAGTCCTCGATTCGTGGTTAGTTTTCTATCTTCTAGTTTGTGTTCACATCCATCTCCTTCCCCTCCACCCTAAGAAACCCGATTTCAGCCCCTTTGCCGCCGCCCCTTGCTAACCCGCCGCCAACCTCCACCACCATCCCGGCCAACCACCGTGCCGGCCATCTTACCCACTTTTCTTTTTTTGTTCCCCAATGAATTTGAATTTCACATTCAAATTCTTTCCTAAATTGGAAATTCTATTTATGGAAATATTTTCATGAATTCAAATAAAATAAAAGATTTGGATTTATTTAAATAATTTCCTAGTCATCATTCACTTAAGGAAATTGTTTTCCTCCTCTCCCTAATCCTTCTCTCCCCTTAGCATGCCGCCGGCCTCCCCATTGGAGGAGCCACATTGATGCCTCCATTAAGGCATTAATGACACCTCAAATTTGAAACAAATTTCAAATCTTTCTCCCTCTTAATTTCTTCCAAAACTGAAATCAATTTCAGTTTTTTCTTTGGTTTAAAATCTCCCTCCTCCTCCTTAGAAACCGCCGGCCATCCTCTATTAATGGGCTCCATTAAGGGCTCATTAATTCCCCTTAATTGCATTTGAATTTTGAATTCTTCTCCATAATATTCCCTCCAAATACACTTAGATCTGAAATTTAATTCAGATTTAGAGAGGATTGGAAGAGGATTAATTTTCCCAAACCTTAGCACCCCACCTTGGAGCCCGCCGACCCCTCCTCTGTGAAATCCCGCCGGCCTCCCACACCTCCTCCTCCCCTCTTGCCGCAAGGATCCTCCTCATCTCACTTAGATCTCGTCTCTTCGAAAGATTTGCCAACATCAAGCATGCATGGCGGATCCGGAGTTTGAGTGGGGATTAGTCTTCAACGCCGACGGAAGCATTAACATCCTACGGTCGCCGTGCTTCGACGTAGGATTTGAAGACGAAACCACCGTGGAAGAGTACTTGGAGAGGGTCGTCCCGATCCTTGCAAGCATCTACGACCGACAATTTTTGAAGCACACTTGGAGTCTCGAAAGCCAAGCATTCACGACCTCCTCGTCACCGTCAACCTCCCCGTGGCTAAAGGCCATTGGTGCGGTCACCATCTTCGTGGCATCCTTGAGTATACTAAAAGCCTTCTCCCGCTAAATCCGACATTGAGTGAAAGTGAGCAAGGTACTCGTAGTGAAATTTCTTGATATTAACCGTTGGATTCTATGTTATTTTCCGCATTCGATTATTGTGAAACTTCTAAGATCTATCCATAATTGGGCTCAAACAGCTAGCTTGTGATTGATTATCATAACATTTTGATAACGGATAATTTCTTGAATCTCAACTTAAGATAATCTAATCTTATAGTGGTAAACTTTGTAATTCCTAAATAATTTCATGTGCAATTCTTGAAGTTTCACATCATATTTGGTATCAGAGCATGGCTAGCATGCGATGATTGTGCTAGATTGCATCCTAGGCATTGCTTTTAAATTCTCCCTAAAAGTTTACATGCATATCATCATTTAGGTGAGTTTAGTTACTGTTTTCCTACTGCTGGCCTGAAAATTCTGCATTGTTTACTTAGTCTTAATCATGCTTTCATGTGTTTAAATTGCTGTCCACTAGTTGTCTACTGTTAGTTAATCCCTAGAGTGAGTCTTCTAGTGTGTTTAGTTGCTGTCCTCTATTTCCTGCAGTCCGTTAGTGAGCCTATAGTCGCCGTTTAGGTGTTGCCATCACTCCGGATCCTTGCCTATACACTTAGGTGACTTTTCCCCTTAGTTATTGCTTGCTGCCCTGATTTTTCTGCTGCTGTACTTACTATTCCAGCAAGCGTTTTGGTGAGTTTAACTGCTGCCCTTGACTTAGGAAGCCTTCTTAGTGATCCCTAACACCTATCAATGGATCCTACCCATATGCAAACAACTTTAGACATGATTATGGGACAATTAGGAGCACTTACGCAACAAATGAAGGATACCCAAACAAGTGTAGCTGAACTTAGACGTCATACAGGGGAAATACTTGACAATATTGAACGAACGGGACACCCACCCATCTATACACCGTCTAGACCCCAATCCCCTTATGGCGAAGATACCCGAACTGAGTACGGGCCTCCTAGAGACTACTACCGACCCAACCACCGACCCCATCTAGAGCCGATAGGTCGAGAAGCACCTTGGAGGGACAACGACACCCAACTCCTTAAGAGCATTAAGGTAGATGCCCCAACTTTTGACGGAACGTTAGAACCCCAGGTTTTCCTCGATTGGATTAAAGGGATGGACAGTTACTTTAAATGGTATAACATTTCGGAAGAAAAGAAAGTTAGGTTCGCCGAGATGAAATTGACGGGGAGAGCCAACCAATACTGGACTAACGTGGAGCACATGAGAGAGACCCGAGGAGAATACCCCATAGCTGACTGGGGAGCGATGAAACAAGAACTAAAAAGGAAATACCTTCCTCCCTCGTACTACCCAAGACTCCTCGATCGTTGGAATAGGTTAACCCAAGGGAGTAGACCCGTTAAGGAATACATCTCCACGTTTGATGATTTCTTAATCCGTTGTAACGGGGAGGAGACCACCACTCCCACACAACTTTTGTCCATGTTTAGAGCCGGACTGAGAGAAGACCTTAGGAATGAGCTCTTTGCTCGAGGAATAACCACATACGAAGCTGCCTGTAGTCTTGTACTAGACTTGGAAGAGTCCAGAAGCCACACCACCCGGACCCAATACTGTAGACCAAACCCTTTTAAACCTTCCTCTGGCCAACCATACAACAAACCCACTGGACCCTCCGGTAGTCGGCCTGCTCCTAGCCAAGCCCAACCTCGATTAGACTATAAAGGGAAGACAACGGAACGAGAAACACCCAAAGCCTCTGCCGGTACGAAGTGTTTTAGATGCCATGGGTACGGACACATTGCTTCTCAGTGCTCCAGCCCGTTCAAGGTCACTATAATTGAGGAAGTGGCGGAGGAAGAAGATGAACCTGAAACTGATTTGGTCCACCATGTGGACGATGATGAGTTTTTCGACGGAGAAGAGACTGCTGTTGTTCACTACCTCCAAAAGATGAACCACTTAGATCTGCAGGTTGTTAGGTGCGCCTTTTCCCACCCCAAACCTAGTGACGACTGGCGAAGGACCTCAATCTTCTACACTTTCACGAAGATAGGAGACAAAAATTGTAAGGTCATAATCGACAGTGGGAGTTGTATTAACGCTGTGTCTTCTGCTATGATCTCTAAGCTGCAATTGAAGACCACACCTCACCCAAACCCCTACAAAGTTGCTTGGATCAACTCGACCACCTTGGAAGTTAAAGATAGGAGTCTTGTTCCTATCGAATTCGTTGGGTACAAGGAGAAAATCTGGTGTGATGTTCTGACTATGGATGTGGGTCAAATCATCCTTGGCCGCCCCTGGTTGTTCGACAACGATGTTCACATTTATGGGCGATCAAATACCTATGTATTTGAACACGAGGGCAAGAAAATTAAACTACTTCCCACTCAACCTAAGTCCACCAAGGAAGAAGTTAAACCCAACTCCCTAAAATCCAATGCCGGCTTGAATCTTTTGACCGCTAAAGACTTAGGTGTGGAATTAGATTCAGGAACCCCTCTGTACGCGTTAGTAGCCCGGGAAGTGAATGTAGATCAAGAGGAACCGATCCCCGATGAAGTTAAGCCATTGTTGAAAACTTTTTCTAATGTTTTCCCTGAAGACTTACCTTACCAATTACCACCCCTGAGGGATATTCAACATGCCATTGACCTAGTGCCTGGAGCTTCTTTACCTAACTTTCCCCACTACCGGATGAACCCTACGGAACATGAGGAGCTCAAGAGGCAAGTGGAAGAGTTGTTACAAAGAGGATTTATTAAAGAAAGCCTTAGCCCGTGCGCTGTCCCCGCCCTTCTTACCCCTAAGAAGGATGGGTCGTGGAGAATGTGCGTTGATAGCCGTGCTATCAACAAAATCACTGTCAAGTACCGTTTCCCAATCCCACGATTAGATGACATGTTGGACATGATGACAGGCGCCACGTTTTTCTCAAAAATAGATCTTAAGAGTGGCTACCACCAAATCCGAATCCGCCCCGGGGACGAATGGAAGACAGCATTCAAAACTAAAGATGGGTTGTACGAATGGACTGTGATGCCTTTTGGATTGAGTAACGCACCTAGCACTTTTATGAGAGTAATGACTCAAATCCTTAGGCCCCTCCTTGGAAAATTTGTTGTAGTATACTTTGATGATATCTTAATTTACAGTCATTCGGTGGAACAACATTTAAATCATCTAAGACAAGTTTGTGAGATCTTAAAAAGGGAACAGATGTATGCCAATCCTAAGAAATGCACTTTCCTCGCAAATCAAGTGACCTTCCTTGGATTTATCATTTCTTCCCAAGTCATATCTGCTGACCCCGAAAAGGTGTGAGCTATAAACGAATGGCCCCAACCCAAAAACATTAGAGATGTTCGGAGTTTTCACGGATTGGCCACGTTCTATCGAAGATTTATTCGAAATTTTAGCCCCATAGTAGCGCCAATAACGGACTGCCTTAAGAAAGGTGAGTTTCTTTGGACCACAACAGCGACAAGAGCTTTTGAAGAGATTAAGAAGCGAATGATGGAAGCCCCTGTAATGAGATTACCTAATTTTTCTAAAGTTTTTGAGGTAACTTGCGACGCATCTGGAATTGGTATAGGTGGAGTCCTGTCACAAGAAGGACACCCGGTTGCTTACTTTAGCGAAAAATTGAATGACACTAAGCAAAGGTACTCCACCTATGATAAAGAATTTTACGCCATCATTCAATCCCTTAGACATTGGCGTCACTACCTTCTACCGCAAGAATTTGTTATCTTTTCGGATCATGAAGCTTTGCGGTACATTAATTCTCAAAAGAAACTCAATGCTCGACACGGCCGTTGGGTTGAATTCCTGCAAGAGTACACGTATACCATTAGACATAAAGCAGGATCTGAAAATAAGGCTGCTGACGCCTTAAGCCGTCGGATGATGATTACTAGGAAGATGATGACTGATGTAATAGGCTTTGAGAGACTCAAAGAAGACTACCCAGACTGCCCTGATTTTAAGGAGACATACACTGCGTTGACCACTGGAGACGAACGGATTATAGGAGATTTTATGTTAGAAAATGGATACTTGTTTAAGTCCCAACAACTTTGTATTCCCAATACGTCACTTCGTGAATTTCTTGTGTGGGAATTACATGCTGGAGGTTTAGCTGGTCATTTTGGTCAAGCTAAAACCATTGCCGCAGTTGAAAACCGTTTTTACTGGCCGAGCCTTAAGAGGGACGTTAGCAGATTAGTGAGGCGTTGTCACACCTGTTAGTTAGCCAAACAGCGTAAACAAAACACCGGCCTTTACACACCCCTCCCCGTGCCTAACCAACCATGGCAAGATGTTAGCATGGACTTTGTCTTAGGTTTACCCAAGACCCTTAGGAAGCATGACTCGATTTGTGTAGTCGTAGATAGGTTTTCTAAGATGGCCCATTTTCTCCCGTGCTCCAAAACTTTCGACGCCTCTAGAATAGCCAAGCTGTATTTTGATGAAATTGTAAGACTTCACGGCCTACCCAAAACCATTGTGTCAGATAGAGATGTGAAATTTACTAGCTACTTTTGGAAGACTCTATGGCATAAAATGGGAACCAAATTACAATTCTCCACTGCTTTCCACCCCCAAACAGATGGCCAAACCGAAGTAGTGAATAGAAGTCTAGGAAATCTTTTAAGGACCTTGGTGGGAGAAAATCTTAAGGAATGGGACTCTAAACTTCCGATAGCTGAATTTGCTTACAACAACTCTGTAAACCGATCTACTGGTCTAAGTCCTGCTGAAGTCGTGTATGGTTACCTACCTAGACAGCCGATTGATTTAATCCCTGTAAGTCCCAAGGTTAGGATGTCTGAGTCTGCATTTGCATTCGCATCTCATCTTCAAGAATTGCACAAAGAAATAAACAAAAGAATTCAACAAAGTAATACTCACTATAAGATTGATGCTGATCGTAAGAGGAGATTTAAAGAATTTGAAGTTGGAGATTTTGTTATGGTACAGATTCGTCCGGAGCGGTTTCCCCAAGGAGCCGTTAAAAAGTTACATGCTAGAAGTGCGGGCCCCTTTAAGATAATCTCGAAAGTAAACAGTAATGCTTATGTGTTAGACCTTCCTGGAGGCTTTAATATGAATCCTACGTTTAATGTTGAAGATTTAGTAGCTTTCGAGGGACCCGAGTTTAACCCTGATAATCCACTTCATGATAAGCCTTGTGAAAACCTACCCAGTGAGATCCCCAACCTACCTCCACTCCCCAAATTGCCCCATTTACCTACTGCGGAGAAGGTCGAGGCTATACTTGAGGATGAAATCATTTCCACGAAGGAAGGTGGTCGCCAAAGGTACTTGGTACACTGGAGAGGGAAGCCGGCGACTGAGGACACGTGGATAGATCGAGAGGAGCTGCAGAGATTGGATCCAGATCTTCTAGAGATGTACGAGAGCTCCAGAGATTTCTACTCGACGGGGTCGAGCTTTCTCCCACCTGGGGAGAATGATGTGGACATCGACCAGAGGTTCAGACATGTGTATCGCCGTAGACAGCGCAGATCGACGGCCGAGATTCAGAGTTTATATTTCTAGCTATTTATGTATTTCTTTTATGCATTGTTATTTTATTTCCTATTGTACCCTTGATCTAAGTTGAGTCATGAGTGTAGCCCTGAGGGCAAGAGAGTCATTGTATTTTCTTTTTTGTTGGGACCTATATATAGGCCATGTCATGTTGTATTTTGGGTTAATGAATTATTGAATAAAAAAATTTATCTTTGTTTCTACTTTCTTAGCATGAGTGCTTGAGAGGGAAGAGAGCTCAAGTGGAGCATTTCGCAAGGCCCACCAATCGTCGGAGGAGTCCTCGATTCGTGGTTAGTTTTCTATCTTCTAGTTTGTGTTCACATCCATCTCCTTCCCCTCCACCCTAAGAAACCCGATTTCAGCCCCTTTGCCGCCGCCCCTTGCTAACCCGCCGCCAACCTCCACCACCATCCCGGCCAACCACCGTGCCGGCCATCTTACCCACTTTTCTTTTTTTGTTCCCCAATGAATTTGAATTTCACATTCAAATTCTTTCCTAAATTGGAAATTCTATTTATGGAAATATTTTCATGAATTCAAATAAAATAAAAGATTTGGATTTATTTAAATAATTTCCTAGTCATCATTCACTTAAGGAAATTGTTTTCCTCCTCTCCCTAATCCTTCTCTCCCCTTAGCATGCCGCCGGCCTCCCCATTGGAGGAGCCACATTGATGCCTCCATTAAGGCATTAATGACACCTCAAATTTGAAACAAATTTCAAATCTTTCTCCCTCTTAATTTCTTCCAAAACTGAAATCAATTTCAGTTTTTTCTTTGGTTTAAAATCTCCCTCCTCCTTAGAAACCGCCGGCCATCCTCTATTAATGGGCTCCATTAAGGGCTCATTAATTCCCCTTAATTGCATTTGAATTTTGAATTCTTCTCCATAATATTCCCTCCAAATACACTTAGATCTGAAATTTAATTCAGATTTAGAGAGGATTGGAAGAGGATTAATTTTCCCAAACCTTAGCACCCCACCTTGGAGCCCGCCGACCCCTCCTCTGTGAAATCCCGCCGGCCTCCCACACCTCCTCCTCCCCTCTTGCCGCAAGGATGTTGCAACTCAGGCTTCCGAGTTTATGATTTTGATGATAACAAATAATATTTATTATTCTTTTATTTCTCCTAGTATTTGCAGTGCATATTTCTTTCTATGTTAACTAATATTTCAGGTACATCATGCACCGTTCTGTGAAGATTCAAGGCTCAAGATTGCGTAGAATTGGTCGTATTAAATGAGTCTGTAATTTTCATTTATTGAGTCAAGTCTTATAATGATGTATGATAGTTTGTTGATCATGCACACACACAGAGGGAGCAAAAAATGATTATAAATATTTTAACTTTTCTGTTCATCGTACTGTACGAATTTATTTCGTACTGTACGATCTGGTGTAACAGAAATAAATTAAAATATTTATTTTTCCTTAAAAAAAGTAATTTTGAATATAAATAATCGTACTGTACGATCACCACATCGTACTATACGATCTGTTATAATTAGAAAGACCGTCGTCCATTAAATTAGACAAAAATTTGAATTTGAACAATTGTATAATCGTACTGTACGATCATAATCGTACTGTACGATGTTTGAAATATTGCCTAAGTTAATCCTGAGATTATGCAATCAAAACGGCTGAAATTTGTCATTTGGATCGTACTGTACGAACTGGATCGTACTGTACGAACTGGATCGTACTGTACTAACTGGATCGTACAGTACTCCTCATCTCACTTAGATCTCGTCTCTTCGAAAGATTTGCCAACATCAAGCATGCATGGCGGATCCGGAGTTTGAGTGGGGATTAGTCTTCAACGCCGACGGAAGCATTAACATCCTACGGTCGCCGTGCTTCGACGTAGGATTTGAAGACGAAACCACCGTGGAAGAGTACTTGGAGAGGGTCGTCCCGATCCTTGCAAGCATCTACGACCGACAATTTTTGAAGCACACTTGGAGTCTCGAAAGCCAAGCATTCACGACCTCCTCGTCACCGTCAACCTCCCCGTGGCTAAAGGCCATTGGTGCGGTCACCATCTTCGTGGCATCCTTGAGTATACTAAAAGCCTTGTCCCGCTAAATCCGACATTGAGTGAAAGTGAGCAAGGTACTCGTAGTGAAATTTCTTGATATTAACCGTTGGATTCTATGTTATTTTCTGCATTCGATTATTGTGAAACTTCTAAGATCTATCCATAATTGGGCTCAAACAACTAGCTTGTGATTGATTATCATAACATTTTGATAACAGATAATTTCTTGAATCTCAACTTAAGATAATCTAATCTTATAGTGGTAAACTTTGTAATTCCTAAATAATTTCATGTGCAATTCTTGAAGTTTCACATCAAAAGCTCTATCCACTCCCAAATTATTACTCTCAGACACAAACTGATGGTTCAACATCCCCCATCAGTTTGCCGGGGAATATTAGAACCACCAGATAAATAATTATTTAATTTCTTATTTCACTGTATACGTGTCATTAGTCTATTAGCCAGATATGTATTTCTTAGGTTATATATATTGGTCTTTGTACATGAATAAGATATCTTGTTATTTTCCTTTCTACATATCTGCTTCTTGCTTTATTGTCTCTCGGTCCTTTCCTCTCTACAAGAGGAATTTTTATTGTGTCCTCCCACCTGGCGTAGAGATACGTCCTCCCAAAGCTAAAATCGCGCTAAAAAACGAGAAATACCGAGCAAATACCGAGCAATACCAAACAATAACGAGGAATATCATCATGTGAAGACCAATACCGAGTTATACCGAGCAATACAAAAAAATACCGAGTTTAAAAAACTCGGTATTTTTTTGTATTGCTCGGTATAACTCGGTATTGGTCTTCACATGATGATATTCCTCGTTATTATCAAATAATACCTAGCAATACCGAGCAAAAACCGAGTTTTTTGGCGGTGGGAGGACGTATCTCTACGTCAGGTGGGAGGACGCAATAAAAATTCCTACAAGAGGCACTGATAATTATTTTAATTTCATTGTCTACCAAAATCTTGTCTCAGTAGTTGCTGTTTTTCTTATATTTCAGCAGAACTTTCTTGTTTTGTAGTATTTTGTCGTTTATAATGCAGACGCATCTGAGCTGTTCTTTCATTACATTATCTTTTTATGACTGTGCCATAGAAACATTCATGGTTTATAGTCTCCACTGTGTATGTGTCATAGCACTCCGTAGTTTTTATTAACTAATGAAACTAATTTTCAGCCCTAAACTGGTAATAAAATGTTGAAATCAGTAATTCCAATTTCCTGAGTTCTTTGTCATGCCCCATTCTGGATAGCAAAGTTTGGCAACCTATTGGCTTAGCTTGTTAAAGTTTATACTGAGTGTAAATATGATGATGCGCCATCACTTATTTTCTTGAACGAATAGAAAAAACAGAACTATAAAAATCTTTTTTAGACTTAAGAATGAAAGATTGGATCACTTTGCATCCAACCTGAAATAGAAATGTTACATTAACTTTCAAAATTCGATAGAAAAGAACTCTTCACTTTCTTTTGTCTAATATTGCTTCTTACGCTCTACCATGAATATAATTGGTTGCTAAAGCCTGAATCAACTGTTAACATTGTAATGCCACCTAACAATCTAGATTCTTGAGTAAAATATTAATAGTAAGAATATTTTCATCGGAACCGACAGCTAAAAAGGGGCTCTTCTTGCATCTTGTTGCTATTTTTACATGAGAATTGAATAACTTTCTTCATTTTTAATAGGCAATCTATCTCTCATTAAATGCTTTGAATCTTCAATAAGTTGTGGCTTACCCTTATCCCTCCGATGGTGGTAAAATTTGTCTGTGTTTGATTATTAAGTTGAGGATTGTTTTCTTTTTTAGCCCACAAATATGAGGAAAAAATTTGTTGTCAGCACAATTAATCTAAACATGCAGCATGGGCATAGCTGTCTTCATTTAAAAGTTATACTCAAATAGTCATTGGATTTATCATTCTTTGTATTGAACTTGCATAATGCCCTTTTTCCCATCCCTTGGATTCATTGTTATGTTACGTGTAAGATACATGAACTATATTTCCTTAAAGTGGTATGATAAAAGTATTCTCATGAGGTTATCTATGGTTTTGCTTATAACATTTTTCTATAACCCATAATCGTGTTGCAATTTTTTTTTTAAAATGCTATCTCAGTATTTCTGAATCTCCATAGGTTAGATTAGCTCTTATCAGACTTTAGAGAGGGTAGTTTAGCCTTATATTTTCTTACCTTTCCATATGTAATGTTTTTTGTAATTCTTATATTTAGGTGGTGGTTTTTTTTTCCTTGTCCTTTTTCTGTTTTGGTGGTTAATTCCTAGGAATTTATCATATCATACTTTCTAGTATTATTTTTTTAGAAGATGTATTGTTATCCTTTATCATGCTTTCTTCGTCACTCAAATATTTTATTGATGTTGATTCTCTCTTGCCTGTTATTTTGATGTCTTTGGAGATATTGAGATATAATGATGTCTATTTTATATTTCAATTAGGGTTTGATTCCACGGGCGAAGTTGCTCCTGACAATTGGAGGGACATTTTTTTTGGGATTTTGGCCTTTGATCTTGATCATTGTCTCTGCTTTTGCAGCCCTGTACTTAGTAAGTTTTGAAATCATTTTTTCTTGGTTAATTTTATTGTAGATATCTTTTTTTTAAGAACATTCTAAAAAAAAAGCGCAAAAATTTATAGTTATTTGTAGGGAAAGAAAATAAAATCTTATTTTTGGCAGAAAAAAAAGAATTTGAAGTCTTAATGATACTCATGCTTTATTGTATTGAAATTGTCCTGCATGTGCACCTTTATGCCTATTCATAGATCTTTTCTGATGGCATGTTCACATTGAATTGCATATGTTGGCAGTGTAGCTAAATTTGTTAAGGAGTTTGATTTTTCTACTTACTCTCTGATGTATATTTCCTTAGCTTGGGAGTTGATGTATCTTATTATTTTGTATATATTTGGGGACATTTAGATGAGATTTTTTGCCTAAACAAGAATTTTGTTTTGACAATTTAATGATATTACATTCGTTAAAGAGATATGGAGGCTTGAACTAAATGTTAGTGGGATCAGATCATAATGGATTCATGATAGTCATGATGTTGGCTTCACATCATGAGGGAAACCAACTACTACAATTAGAATAGGAGTGTGCATTTGGTTGGTTTGTTTAATTCGATTACTAATGAAATTGAATCAAACTTTAACTTTGTAAATTTGGTTGGTTTTAAATGAACTGAAATATAATTACTACTATAAGTGAATTAAATTATTTCTAGCTTAAATAGTATGTATTAAGAAGAATGCTAGTAATATTGCTAAAATTTATATTATTGACATGTAAAATAAATAATAATCATATTAACTATCGCGTATTGATATACAACTCATAAGCTTTGTTAATTTAATATTTAAATAAATTAGTATAATTCAATTTTTATTTAATTAATTTTATTACAAAATTGAACCAATAACAAAAAAAATTAAAGAAAGTCAAAATTACACTCCATAATTAAATCAATGCTTTAATATTCAAAACAAACCAAACCAACAAAATAAAATTTGTTTGATGCAATTTTTTTTTATTTATCCAAACAATGCAAACTCCTAATTAAAGCATTGGATTGCAAAAGTTGCAGAAGATTTGCAAGTGTACATTGATCACTGAACAGGATTAGGCCATTATCGAACCAAATAGACTAGATGACCATTACTCTCTTCTTAATGATTATAGGACATTAAGGGTGGTACAACCATGGTGAGAAATGAGGAAATGATTGAAGAGACTTTCTGTTTTTCTTGAACATATGAATCTAGTAAGGATATATTTTGAGAATTCTAGAAGTTTGAAAACTTTTCATGGTAGAAGAAGTTAATTCCCATAACTTTATTTTGTACTTTTTGTTAAACTAGTTTACTCTTGAACTTTAATAAGTGAGTGATGTTTACCCTTGATTGCAATAAAACTTCCACTTTAAGACAAATATTTTTGGCAAAACCTCTTCTCGCGGGATGCCTTGCAACTATCCCTACCCTTCTCCTTAAAGCCACTAACATCATTTATCCTTCTTTCTTTATCAAAATTCTCTAGGGTTTGACTCTCTGGTAACCTTACACACATCATATATCCTTTTCCGTATGACAAATTGCCCTAATATTTTCTCATTCAGGATTCTACAAGTTCAAGGCACCAAGAAGGACTGAGTTGAGTGTGCATTTTTTACAATTTTAGGATTTCTTTGAAATCTTAACAATCCAGTTTCACACTATATTCGTACTAAAGAACTTAAATAATGGAATACTATGCATAAGGTAATATGAATAAGCAAATCAAACTAATTAAACATGTGTGTATGTATGTATATATATATAGTGGCTTTTTGCTTGACATGTGAAATAACCACAGTACCCTTGATTCATTTCCAAATGTTTGTACCCAAGTTCAAGTTGCGTCCTTGTTTTCAAGACATTCAATGGAGATCAAATTCCTTTGCTAATTCTTGAATATGTTACAACTTATGAAAATTCTACATAGTTCTATTGGCGATTTTGATTTGAGCATCACCAATTCACACAATATTGGAGGGTTCATCATTAATATGATATTGTTTTTTCGTAGTTTCCAACTTAAAAATTACACAAACTATTTATGTTTGGTAAAGCTAAAAGTCTAAAAGATGTGCATGAATTGAAGAACTAGGACTCGGTGGAACCATCAACACTAATGATTAATGCAACTTGAATCTCCTTTGTGCCTTTATTCATTGAATCTTCGTTTTTGTTTAATTTTCTTCTATTTTCTTTGAGGGTTCTCTCTTTTCATGAGCATGGCTTTGCCATATTGCCAGCATAGGTCGCTGATATTGACTTTTTATTTAATAGTTGTAAATTCTCTCAACATTATGACTTTTTTTGTACTTCTTCCTCTGCCTTAAATATTGAAAGCCTTTATTTGGTTCAGTAAAAGTAGATGTATGACTGCCCATATGTCTGCCTAGAAGTTTCAATTTGCTTGGTTCAAGTACATCAATTTTGTCTCCTAATTTGGCAAATAAAGCTTATTTTGATACAACTTATCTTCAATTATCATCTTCCAGGATCCAAAATCTTTTACATTGAACTTATTGTTATTGACATTTCTATTATCACCATCCATTCCTTGCACTCTTTCCTCGAAGTTTCATAACTAGCTTCAATACGAATTATTGGGAAAGTAACGGAGTTTTAAAAACGAGGATAAAAAAAAGTACTTAAAAGGAAAACTCAAAATAAGATGGCAAGAGAAATTATGTTTTTGTTGAGATTTATCTTAACTGCATTCGCATCAACACAGAGAAAAGATTTCTCCATTATTCATAATTTTATATTCCACGTGGTCATTTGAATTTAGTGAAGGATTATAAATGACCAATATAAAGTTATTGGATTTGATTATATAAAAAAGCTTGTTTTGTATGCCTTTTTACACCAGAAATGTTTTCTAGCAACTCCCTGGTCAATAGAGCATCACATCTTTTTCGGAAATAACAACATTTGCCTATTGCTCCACCACACTTGCCTATGATGCTACTATGTTATCCTACGGCACTACTATGCCTTAAACAGCATGCAGAGAGGATGATAATTTTTCTTTTCTTTTTATTTTCCTTCTTCATTCTCTATTTTTATATCTTTTTTTGTTGTTGGTTCTCACCCTCTACTCTGTCCACCTCTAATATATCATTTTTAGAACCATGTATCTGCCTCTCTCCATTCCTATTTGGAGAAGAAATATCTTTGACTCCATATAAGCAACTTCAGTGACTTTTAGAACAAGTCGCCTTAAATCATATAAGAATATGATTGCTTTGAAAAATGAGTTTGTTTAGTGGATTCCGCTATAGAAAGTGAAATCTAGCTAAGATAATCGTGTTTTAGAACAAGAAATGTTGATAATTGGTTATAGTGATGGTGAAAGGATGAGGGACTAATGACCACCTGCCTTTTGTATGAAGTCTAGTTGAATGCTTAATTATTGCATTTATCATCTTCTTGGCCAACATTGATTATTTGGGAATACATATAGTAGGTATATTTATGGTGGACACTGACATTTTTTTAATTATATATTGTAGTGATATCAACATGGCAATCATTATTTTTTTAATATGTCATTGTTGACCCATGCACTAAAATGCACAAAAAAGAGGCGAAATCGGCGACAGTTGACGGGCGCGACACATTACTTAAGTGGCTAGACGATTTTTGATTGTCAAACGGACTTCGTTGTTGAGATCAGAATGTCAAATTTATCTAAGAGGGAGCCCATTGTAGTCAAATCGGTCAAAATTTATGACCGACACCAGAAAATGATGCGCGACATTGCCCAAACATTGTTTGCTCGCAAAACGAACTTCATCGTTGGTTCGAAATGTCCTAATCATTTTATAATGACTGTAATATTGCCTAATGATCTCACGAGGAAAAATCAGAGCGGATCTCAAGACGAAGACATGCATTTCGAGGCGATGATGGCACAAATTATGAAATGTTGGCACACAAATCGATGCACAAAACTTGAGGAACTTTATTCCTACTCAAATCCTCGAAATCCTGCTTTAAATCTGGCCTAAATTTAGGCTCAAATCCCGCTTACATGTTGTTCGGCGCCACTCGCATCTCTTCCCGCGAGCTCGCTTCGATTACCTATTAAAACAGCGACAACCGGAGCTCTCTGTTCGATTCCTTCCAAGCACGAACTCCCTGCTTCTCCCAACCACTCTGCCGACCTCCTACATCCGTCCCAACCTCTAGCTGGTCCCGACCTCAGCTACCCGTTCTCCTTCAATCACGATCTGACTTCCACAGCAGCTCCAGCCCTCCACCTAGCCAATCGACGCTCCAGCCCACTCGACGACCCACACAACTCCCACGCCAGTTGCCTGATAAGCCTCCAGTCGAATCCCTTCAATCCTCCAGCAGACCCGTTCGACTTCCCACCTCCTCTTCGCACCTAGCTCTCCTCCTTCCTAGTCGCAATCCCCTGCCTTGAAGCCTCCCAAGCCTGATTTCCTGACCTCTCCACTCTCTCGACTACAGTAAAAACAACTCCCAGCAACTCCCCTCTCCATCCCTCTGTCTGCACCCAACAGCAACCGAATACCAGCAACCCCCTCAACGTCCGATCTCCCCGCCACTTACGCTGAACTTCATTTCCCTACAACCTCTGGTTGCTCATGAGGCTTTTTCTACTCAAAGTTCTCACACAACAGCCTTCTCCTATCAAGCCCAAGTCCCGTCACTTCCACTCTTCCAATCCAACTTAAAAACCCTCATCTTCTAGCAGCCCAATCTCCATACAGCCCTCACAGCCCATTGTACTGAGCTGATTTTGGTGCTGTGCAGCACTTGGCCTATGAACCACTCAGCCCTCCTATCCTCCTCATAGCTCTACCTAAAGCAGCCCATCACTCCACTAATCAGCCCGCTTCATAGTCCATGCTTTACACTCCTTCCTCTCCACATACATCAATCCCACTCAGCAAATCAAATCAGCCCCCACATAAAACAACACTCAAACCTACTCAAAACAGCACTCACGCCCATCTACAACCCACTATCCTCACATTTTCCCAACAGCCCCTATTCTTCACCCACATCCAAACAGCAACCCTCATTAATCTCTCTCTCTCTACATTATTTTTAAAAAAAGAGTAAAGAGAGTAAATTTGAGTGCGCCCCAGCTTTTGCGCACTCTGCCGTCACCTCCATCGCCTCAACATCATCATCGTTGCTCCGCTCACTAAGGTATAATGTCACATAAATTCAAAAACCCTCAAATCTTGTTTTCAATGCTTGCGGCGCAACGAGCAGACCACATATACACATTTTTCTTAGTGTGGTAGAATGGAGCTCAGTACGACACTTGCAGCGAAGTGGGTAGGCCATGTACACTTTTTTCTTAACATGACGGAGACACTCCTAAGTAACCGTGTGCGTTCTTCTATGCATATGGGGAAATATGCGAGCTTCAATACAAGTAACCTCAAAGATCCATACACGCTTTTCGTAGTGTAGTGTGATAAAAGATATTGGTCACGGTGTCATTCGACATCTACTATACATGAGTTCCGTAGCATGGTGGGAAGGTCCAGCTCTCTAAATTCTCATAAATGGTAGAGACGTCGGGACTACCGAAATTCAAAATTGACTGGGAACAAAACTTGAACAAAAATACATTGGGCTTAAATGAACTACAAGGAACCAAACTTAAACTCACAAAGAGCTTGACCTAATATCTAAAATGAAGTTCGCAAATCATACAACAACAACAAGCCTTTATCGCGCTATGTGGGGTCTGTTATATGAATCTTTTTTCTCTATTATGTACTGTTAAGAGTCAAATTCTCATTTAAATCTAATAAAGAAAGGTTATTTCTAATATTTTCTAAGTTTTTTTAGGTCTACCTCAACTTTTTTTAACATAAGTCAAATCTAATACATCTACTTTCCTAATCGGGTCATCGGAAGACTGTTGTTTTATATGACCAAACCATCTAAGACAACTCTCTCTAATCTCATCTTCCACTGAAACTACTCCCAACCTTTTCTAAAAATAAAATGACAAAAAATGAATATAAACATATTAGTAAGGGCTTGCAGTGGACAAAACACCAAGAACAATTGGCTTGCAAGCGTTGATCAATAAGAATAAAAGGGAGTATGACAATCTGACTGCAAGCCATAATATGGAACCCACCCCTAATAGATGCTATAACTTACATACGAACAACTTGATACTTGTAATATTGATATCAGTCATCTCGTAAGCCCTATGCATTCCTCCACTTCAACCATCTAACTTGAATCTACTAATAATATCCCCATTTATTTCACCATCACTTTGAATATTAGACCCAAGATATTTAAAATGTGTACTTTTATTAATGACTTGATCGTCCAAAGTCACAATCCCCCACTAGATCTATTATTACTAAAATTATACTCCATATATTCAGTTTTAGATCTTCTCAAACGAAAGACTCGAAGGTTGACCTCCATAATTCAATTTTACCTTTAACTCCCTCTCTAGTCTTATCAACAAGAAGAACATCATCATCAAAAAGCATACACCAGGTACAACTATTAGAGCACAACAATTAGATAAATCATTGTATTATTTACTTATGCTTACGTGGCTTTATCCTATTGGTTAAGCCTTATATTATCTGCCTTATTTGTACTATAAATATCGATCATATCAGATGAATACGACATCGCTTTCATTTCTTGCTTTACTATTCTTGTTCTGTTTCTCGGTTCTTTGGAGCGTGAGTTTCTACATGGTATCCAGAGCTTGGAACGATCTTCTTCTTCCTCCCTCCCCATGAGCTCCGCTACCTCTCATCCCGGCGCTCAAGAAGACATGGAAGAGATCACCGATCCCTTCATTCCTTCCGCCCTCAAATTCGTCGTCGCCAACTTGAAGACCATTGTTTCGGTTCAACTGGACGCCGACAATTATCCTGTCTGGAAAGCCCAGATCGCAAAATTACTTCGAGCAAATCGTTTTGAAAAATTTCTTGATCCCAATCACTCATCTCCCCCTCCACTTCTCCATCATCCCGATGGCTCCTCTGCGCAAAACCCACTGCATACTCAGTGGCTGCTCAACGACCAGAACATCTCTGCTGCCATCTGCTCCACGATTTCATCTTCCATCCTTCCATACGTCGTTAATCTGGACTCCACAGCTGCGATCTGGTCCACATTAGAAACTCGCTTCCAGTCCACTAACAGATCGAAGGTCATACAACTCAAGAACTCCCTCCACAACATATCTCTCAAGAATCAAACCGTTACACAATACCTCTCAGCCATCAAGACTATCGTCGATCAAATCTCCGCCTCCGGTTCGACGGTTGACAACGAAGATGTAATTTTTTACATCCTAAACGGACTACCTCCCTCCTACCAGTCCTTCAAAACCGCCATCAGAACTATGCTTCACCCGCTCTCCCTCGATCAGCTCTACCCGCTGTTACTCAGCGAGGAAATCAACATTGCTTCAGATTCCGCGCGAGCCTCTTCAGATCCAGATCATACATCCGCTCTCTTCACGTATCGTGGACGTGGCAGACGATCTCGCGGTCGTAATTCCAACTCCTCAAATCGCTCCAACGCCAACATAAACGTGATCTGTCAAATCTGCTCCAAGAAAGGTCACACTGCATCCAACTGCTGGCATCGTATGGACTCTACCTACACAGCTCCGACTCCGACTACTCAGAATAAAGCACTTGCCGCCAATGCATATACAAATTACTCAAATTGGTTTCTCGACTCAGGTGCTACCAACCATCTCACAAACACGCTCGACAACATGTCAATTTCGAACCCTTATCACGGTCACGACACCGTCACCGTTGGAGATGGGAGATCGGTTAACATTGCCAATACTGGTACCGGCTTGTTACCGACTCCCCACCGTGAGCTCTCTTTATCTAAAATCCTTCATACACCTTTCTTACATTTTAATTTACTTTCCATTTCTAAGCTAACAAAAGACAATAACATTTCCGTCACTTTTAATCCCTCCGGATTCTCTATACAGGATCTGACGAGTCATCAAATTCTGCTGCAAGGCCCTTGTGAAAACGGACTATACCCTCTGCCGCTTCCGACCTCCATCAAGCAGCGATCCGCATTTTGTTTCTCACAAGAATAAGCCCATACAATGGCATAGCAGGCTCGGACATCCACACCAGCGCGTTCTTTCTTCCATTGCCAACAACAATCCGTCTCTTAGCATAAATGTTGATTGTATTTCTTGTTTTTCTTGTAAACAAGATAAAGCTCATAAACTTGTTTTCAATAGCTCTTCGAACCGTAGCAAATCTGTTCTTTCTCTTATTCATTCTGACGTTTGGGGCCCTGCTCCCGTCATATCTGTTCAAGGATATCGATATTACGTTCTTTTTGTAGATGACTATACGAGGTTTTCGTGGATTTTCCCTATGAAACAAAAATCTGAAGTTTATGATATTTTTGTTCATTTTAAGTTGCAGGTCGAAAAACAAACTTCACATTCGATCAAAACCATCCGGACAGACGGCAGTACCGAGTTCCTTAACCAATCTTTCAAGCAATTTCTTCTCACACACGGGATAACTCACCAAATCTCCGGCCCCTACACACCCGAACAAAACGGCGTTGCTGAACGCAAACACCGCCACATAATCGAAACTACTTGCACTTTACTCAATTCGGCCTCCATTCCCTACAAACACTGGCCCGACGCTGCTCTCGGCTATTGCCCTGGCTAATAATCCCGTTTTTCACGCCCGCACCAAACACATTGAGATCGATTAGAAATTCATTCGGGATCATCTACAACAACACAACATTCAACTCTTACCGATTAGCACCGTCGACCAAACAGCCGACATTCTCACAAAAGCTCTGTCCACACCAAGATTCATCACTCTTCGACGCAAGCTGACAGTCATTCAAGACCCTTCAGCTTGCAGGGGACTATTAGAGCACAACAATTAGATAAATCATTGTATTATTTACTTATGCTTACGTGGCTTTATCCTATTGGTTAAGCCTTATATTATCTGCCTTATTTGTACTATAAATACCGATCCTATCAGATGAATACGACATCGCTTTCATTTCTTGCTTTACTATTCTTGTTCTGTTTCTCGGTTCTTTGGAGCGTGAGTTTCTACAACAACCTTTTGGAAATGTCTAGTGAGAACATCCATGACTAAAGCAAAAAGATATTAGACTTAACCTGGAAAATTAATTGTGCAGAAGATGATTTTTTTTTTTTTCATATAAAAGTTAATATCTGTCTCGATATGTATGCATGCATTCTCGTTCTCTCAATGCAGAGATTTGTCGGAGCTTTGTGCAATCACTAATATAAAATTATTAAGTGTTTAATGAGTCATCAAGATCTTTATATTCTATAAATAGTAATACTCTCCCTTAGAAAAAAAATGTTGAAGGCTTCTCTTCCAATAAATTTTAAAATCTTGAGCATCCTCTAATTGCCCGTCTATTTAACGTATTTCGAAAGTTTTAGATAAGCTCGATGATATTTAATTATTCCGTTATCTGGTTTTTCTTGCCGTCTTAGTAAAGATTTGGCAGCAGGAAACAAGAATCCTTCTTCCCTTTTTTTTTTTTTTTTTTTTTTGAAAGTTTCGTGGGCGGCATAAGGACCCTTTTTTATCTTATCTTATCTTTGTATGTCTTTTAGTTGAATGAAGTACAACTAATTTGTTAGTGTTTGCAGTACTTTGGGCCAACTTTTGTTCATGATGCAAGCAAGATTTCAGCATCACCGCCGCCATATATAGAACCATATGAGCTTCTGAAAGATGAAAGGATATCAGAAATAGCTCCAAATGTGAAATAGACCACCCTCAACCTTAATACTTCTTCTTCATGAAGTTTGTGAAAGAGAACATTTACATTCACATGTAATATTCTACACCATAGCAGTGAATTATGTTTGGAGGGTACTGCAACTCCCAAGTTCCCACTATGTTATTGAGAGAGTTTTTTTGTATTGGGGCATAGAAGAAATGTTACAGTACCCTTAAAGCTCTTTCATGATTCTTTAGCTTTGTATTAAAATAGGACAATTAAGCGAGCTTATTTTGTTCATATACTGCACTCTCATTGGATTTATATAAAGAAGAAAAGCAACATAAGCTTGTACAGAATTTATATTTGTCCAAGAAACAGGTCAACCAAATTTGAACATGTTCTGATGTGGTTAAAATCAGGTTCACGCGTGTTCCAATTCGTTCACGTGTCTCTAATATATAAATCATAAAGAATCAATGTAAGCATATTTCATAACATTTAAATACTTAATTACCTATGATTATGAAAAATCAATTCTATTCTATTTTACAATTATTTTCTTGCTATTTATTTGAGTACATTATTATTCAAATAATTTTCTGAATAATATTTGTGTTGGAGATATAGTTCAAAATTATCCATCAATAGAATAAAAACTCTAATGCTCTAATTATTTGATCCTTTATTCGAGATATTAAAAATATATATAAATATACAAAATTGTAAATGTGTATATATTTTTCAATTTCAAACTTAGGGGCTGTTTGGTATTGGATTTGTGTTGGGATTTAAGGTAAATTTAGCCAAACAGTTTTCAGATGTCACCTAAATGTGAAGCCTGCGTAAATTCAGGATATAATATACAATTAGCCATTCTCTTGCAATAATATAGTCTTACAATTTAGGTTTCGACGATATGCATGCGTGAGTGATAATGCGATATACACATAGAATGCATGAGTGATTCCGAATCATTAAATCATATCTATTGCCATAAAACTACTAAAAAATCTTTAAAATTTATTTTGAAATTATAATAATGTGTTGGATAGATTTGAAATTTCAATCCAATGATATTCTCGTTAATGTATGATCAAAAAAGCAGAAATTTTCAAAAGGAAAATGTTTTGAATGAGGAAGCTCTAGTACCCAACACTGTTCAGGTGATAAAATCACCATTCACTCCAGCCAACCAAAAGTACAACCCGAAATCCCAAGTAACCAGAAGACCATAACATCATACTAGGCGAGCTATTGTTGGAGAAGTACGTATATGGGAATTTTTTTAATGGTAATTTGAGGAATGAGTAGCGATTAAGGTTGGAATGAGGAGTTACACATACCATTAGCGATTGATGAGTTTTTTTTTTTTTTTTTTTTTTTTTTTTTTTTTTTTTTTAACAAAAAATATTATTATAGCAACAGTGAGGTTACAAGAGGCTGAAAACCTAGAAAATCCAAAAAAGAAAATACAATAAAACAGAGGATGTAGGCTCAGTAATTGATCAAGGCTACCAGCTCCCCGACACTACGCACCGACCATCCAATTTGGTAAAAAACACAGCAAAGGTTGCCAGGAGCCATAGCACCAAGGAGTGAGCCCCAGCCACATCATCGCCTGCCACAACCAACACCAACCAAAATTCGGATGAATCAGCTTGAAATAAATCAGTCAATAAAACTAAATTTTATTGATGAGTTGTGGGAGCAGATTAGTCAGATATTTGTCTTACTATTAACTAGCTTTCACAAATACAAATTCAAATTATTAACTTAAGTAAACTTTCAAATTGTAGGCCAATCCAAAGCTAACCCGATTCAATGACATCCATTTCATCAGTACAAAACTTTCGAGTAGATCTATACTAAAAATATTGTGATTGACACAGGTACAAAATCAAGTGAGGTACCCCCACCAATGGTTAACTTAGATGAGGAAAAAATTTCACATTTCAAACATGAGTTTATGTACGCTAATGGTGTTAGCTATGAAATTGAAATGACCCCTAAAAGCAATCTACTAGATGATGTAGATGATGCGCCACAGAGTTTAGGCACAAATGCAATTCCTTGTTAGGTTCAAAGCGATCTAGTAAAGAACATACATGGTCTTCTAGATGCCCAAATAAGAAGAGTGGGTAGATAATTTGAATAAGTTATTGATTGAGTCTAATAGAAATGCAATTGTCTTCAAGGAGATTGTCGACATAGCAAACCTTACACAATGAAGAATTGTTTGGTTAAGTTAGGACATCTGGAGAACCTAACTACACAAGCTCTTTTGACAGTTCAAGATGCATTGAAGGATAACAAGGATAACAAAGCAATATTCATTACTTGGGAAGGGGATTTGCTTATGGAATGGATTGAGTATGTTGTTAGCTCACATCCCCCGTCTCTACGCTTATAAAGTTTGGTTGTAGCTATCACACCATTATTGTGTTATGTCGAATGTTATAAGAGTTCTATTCCATAGCAACTTATGTGTGTTGTGCAAGTTGCAATTTTATTTCATGTACTCCTTGTGCAAGCTCCAGTTTTATTTCAAGTACTTCCTATAGCAATCCTTGTTTTCCACTACTTAATAAATTTGTTCACATTGTTCTTACAAATTTTTAGTACAAATAATGTACAACTACTTTAATTGAGTAGCTATGTCAAACTATTTGTGTAGGGTGTACCCGGATGTGTTATGTGAGATGATTGATTTACACATGCAAGTTACTAAGGTCATTGCAAAATAACTCTCTCTATTCTAGAAGAGAAAACATCATCGGATGACGTAATACAAATTAGGCTACCAATGTTTGATAAAACATACATGGGTCATCGGTATGTACTTGACGTGCTTGATGGTCATCCAAGAAGAGTGTATCGATACTTTAGGTCATCTTCTGATACTTTCGTGAGTTTGAGGGACCTACTAGTCATCTATGGGCATTTGAGGGACACCAAAAATATTCTCGCAGCAGAGCAACTTGGTATCTTCCTACGGGGTGTGGCTCACGCTCATGGTTACAGACAATTGCGTGAATTCTTTCAATGCTAGAAACTATAAGTAGATACTTCAATCTGATGTGAAACGTAAATGCCATATACTTGCCTAGGTGGCAAGATTAATTAAAGCCCAAATTAATTTGGGGAGAGAGAATGGAAATCTGAAATTAAGAAGTAATTAAAGCTAATTCAAATTCAAATTTTGAATTTGAATTGTCATTAATTGGGAGGATTAAATGATTAATTGATTTAAATCTGAAATTAAATTTCAGATTTAAATTAATGATTATTGGCTTAATTGGAGGGACGAATTTAAGGAGTAATTAATGCTAATTCAAATTCAAATTTTGAATTTGAATTGTCATTAATTGTGAGCCTCTCCTAATTAAGAAATTTCTTTATTCCAAGGAGGAAGAGAGGGGGAGGTGGGGGTTGGTGGGCGTCGGCCTAAGGGATGGCTGGCGAGTGAATTTCTGGACGGGCCAACAGGGCCGGCGGCAAGGAGAACTTGGGGAGGAAAAGCCCGAGCTTGGTAGAGGATGAGAAGTTTGGGGAAATCTTGGAATTTCTAACCTCACGCTCTTAAACTTCAAGATCTCAAAGGAGATTGTAGGGATGTCGGAACTCACACAAAGATCCACGAAACTCTCCTCAAGAACTCACAAAGAGATTTTGAGAATCTCGGAACTCACAAAGAGATCCGCGGAACTCTCCTCAAGAACTCACAAAGAGATCTTGAGAATCTTGGAACTCACAAAAAGATCCGCGAAACTCTCCTCAAGAACTCACAAAGAGATCTTGAGAATCTCGGAACTCACAAAGAGATCCTTCTGAACTCACTAAGAGATCAACACGAAAATAAAATTTTCCATTATCAATAATCCATCCCCCAAATACAAGAGAATGAGCCTCTATATATAGGCCTCAAGAGAAAATTAAAAGACACATTCGCCCCTTGGGCTTACATAAAACAAGAGGGTAAAATGAGAAATTGCAAAACTAAATTAAAATACACTTAATAAACGAAAATAAAGCAAAGTGATCTCGGTCGTCGATCATCAGCTCCTCGGATGGCATGGACGGTTGGATGTCCGCATCATTCTCCCGGGGTGGAAAAGACTCGACTCCGTCGAGTTCGCATCCCGGGTGAGCAACCATGCTCTGATACCAAACTGATGTGAAACGTAAATGCCATATACTTGCCTAGGTGGCAAGATTAATTAAAGCCCAAATTAATTTGGGGAGAGAGAATGGAAATCTGAAATTAAGAAGTAATTAAAGCTAATTCAAATTCAAATTTTGAATTTGAATTGTCATTAATTGGGAGGATTAAATGATTAATTGATTTAAATCTGAAATTAAATTTCAGATTTAAATTAATGATTATTGGCTTAATTGGAGGGACGAATTTAAGGAGTAATTAATGCTAATTCAAATTCAAATTTTGAATTTGAATTGTCATTAATTGTGAGCCTCTCCTAATTAAGAAATTTCTTTATTCCAAGGAGGAAGAGAGGGGGAGGTGGGGGTTGGTGGGCGTCGGCCTAAGGGATGGCTGGCGGGTGAATTTCTGGACGGGCCAACAGGGCCGGCGGCAAGGAGAACTTGGGGAGGAAAAGCCCGAGCTTGGTAGAGGATGAGAAGTTTGGGAAAATCTTGGAATTTCTAACCTCACGCTCTTAAACTTCAAGATCTCAAAGGAGATTGTAGGGATGTCGGAACTCACACAAAGATCCACGAAACTCTCCTCAAGAACTCACAAAGAGATTTTGAGAATCTCGGAACTCACAAAGAGATCCGCGGAACTCTCCTCAAGAACTCACAAAGAGATCTTGAGAATCTTGGAACTCACAAAGAGATCCGCGAAACTCTCCTCAAGAACTCACAAAGAGATCTTGAGAATCTCGGAACTCACAAAGAGATCCTTCTGAACTCACTAAGAGATCAACACGAAAATAAAATTTTTCATTATCAATAATCCATCCCCCAAATACAAGAGAATGGGCCTCTATATATAGGCCTCAAGAGAAAATTAAAAGACACATTCGCCCCTTGGGCTTACATAAAACAAGAGGGTAAAATGAGAAATTGCAAAACTAAATTAAAATACACTTAATAAACGAAAATAAAGCAAAGTGATCTCGGTCGTCGATCATCAGCTCCTCGGATGGCATGGACGGTTGGATGTCCGCATCACTAGTTATGTGTGCTATTGTGTCTTTCGCAAATGAATTCCTGAAGCAAATGTTGAATGTGATCCGTTTGTACGTTTGAATGCACAGTTTTACCCTTACTTCATGAATGCAGTTGGTGCAATTAATAGAACACATCCCTACGGTATTCAATAATAATTTACATAATCGTTATCATAAGGGTTTTACTTTGTAGAACGTAATGGCTGTAGTTTCATTTGATTGGTAGTTTGTGTATGTAGCCTTTGGTTGAGAGGGTTCTATTGTGGATATGTGTGTGCTTAGATGAGCTGTGGAGTAAGGTCAGTTTGGAATGCCCCACATTTGTTATTACTTGGTTGATTCTGGTTACTCAAATATGGATAAGTTGATTGAACCATTTCAATGATATCGATATCACTTGGGTAACTATCGGGGAAGTACATCTTGAAGATATGTAGTTCATAAAGAGTTATTTAATCACCGATATGCCTAATTGCGCAATGTGGTAGAGATGACTTTTAGAATTCAGAAAGAGCGGTTTCAAGTATTGACGCACATGAGATAATTTTCTCTGTATATTTAAGCTGATTTGGTTATTGCATGTGCAGTTTTACACAACTTTATATGTCGATATCATGGTCATGATATATATTTCAATATGCCGAAGATGAAAATGCAGCATGACAATCAGCATGGTGAAGTTGAATTGTCTTATGCTAACTTACATGCGATAATACGAAAAAAAATTCATGGAGAAGCAATAAGGTATGACATCACAACCTATTTGGCTCTCCCATGCAAGATATATCAAATTCTTTATCATATTGAAGTGTGCTATCAAATAGTAATCTATCAGTGTCAAGATCAATATTACTCTATCATAGTGTCATGATCTTTTTTTGCATGTTGTAGTTTCTATTGTACGAGCTCATGTTGAATTTATTATGTGGCATGAAGTTATCTTGAATTTATAACAAGCTTATTTATGTAATTCAATGCAATTTCTTCATATTTAAATCTCTAACTGGCATAAGTCATGAAATTTGTTATCAAACAAATTCTCAGGAATTAACATTTGTCATAACAAACAATTTTCAGCATCTAACAGGTTCACTATTCAATAGATTCAGATTTAGAGAATCCCACTAAAGTTAAATCCAATCCAATACCAAACAACCCCTTAGGTAAAATATTTAATAAAAATTTGGGGAAAATTGAAATAGAAGGTGAACTAATTAAAACAATTTTGTTTTTATTCCTTTAATTTGAAAAATACATTTGTATGAAAAATCAGAAAAGATCAAAAAGGCTCAACAGCCCAAAGTAGGAACACATTTAACTTTGAATTTATTTTTTTAACGGACCCTGAATCTCCTAATGGTGGAAGTCAGCAACTGGTCACCTGCAATGGACCTCATGTATCTAATAAACATTTCTTTGCTAATCCTTCCCTCCTGAAACAAACATAAGAATTTATATGACTTTAGGATCCAAATTCCCTAAAGATTTTCTAACAAAAAAAGAAAAAGAAGGTACTGTAATTTACCTTATATTGATTGTAAAAAATCTCCAAAGCTTGCATTTTGGAGGAAGGCAAGCTTCTTCCAATCTCTGAAAACAACTTACAAAATGGAAGATTAGTCGCAGAAGACAACTTTTGCACTCCCATTGGCTTCCTCAGCCCTATATCCACAGAAATATACACTAAGAATCTAAAACTGGATTCAACGAGCTGAAAAAACAAGCTAGAGATTATTTTATTTATCATACCTTTAGAATTTCCTGAAGACTTGAAGCTCACAACAAAATCAGGAATAATACGCGTGTTCATATGAGTGTTCCACACCACATACCATTTTGGATTCATAATATCATCAACACCAGTATCAAATCCTTCATTGCTGGGATGATCCTGGATGGAACCTGCCTCTACTTTCTCAGAATTTCCCATTATAACTCTGCAAAGCAACAAATGCTTCTCACTATTTTCATCAGCGTCTGATAGCAGAGTACTGCAATGAACATTCAGAAATTTGTTCATCAAAATCACAGTTATTTTACATTACAAACATATACAAATTTGTACCAAAATTATAAAAAAATGTGATTGATTACCTGTCATAAGGAGAATATGGCGATGAGAGATGAATGCCAAAACCATGGTTAGAAATCCCAAGCTGGGCGCCGTTTGGATGTCTGAAACCATCTGACAAGATTGCAGAAACATTACTTGCAGACGAACCATACCATCCAAATTTGATATTGGAATTTCCTCGAGCTTCCATTGTTTCTTTCTTTTGGAATTGGAAAGACAGCAGGCGAGAATTGGCTGAGAAACTGGAATGCAAGCATTTATGTATCGAAGTGATGATAGTGTCTGGAATGAATTTTTTGATCCCGGAAAGGAACAATTTTTCCACAACTTTATAAAACTTGTCGTCATCGCTCAACAATTTGGTATCTGGCCATCTATTAGACGAGACCTCTGCGTTTTCATCACAGAGGCTTTTCCCGCAGTGAATATGATCTTTCTTGACGATTCCCAAACCCAACGACTCTGAAAGATTTTCTCTTTCATCTACTGGGAAGAAGCACCTTCCCTGAACATCAATCCACGCAATCGAATTCCTCTTTCCTGTATTCAGATCGATCCTGGACATTCTAAGAAAGTCGAAAATATAGGATTTTTCATGTTCAGCAATCTCCAACCTTGTCTTGCCGGCCAAGAAACCTGCTTTCAATTCTTCGAAGATCTTGTGTGCAAGGTCCACCCAGGTACCTTCAGAGAAAAGCAAGAACCTGGAAGGAACCCCGCTCTTCTTGAAGTTGCTGAAAGCGCGAGCCAACTTCTCATTGGGAAGGAAAGAAGATGAAAGATCCGATCTTTGAATCGCAAACGCGTCAACCTGAGCCCTCCCATTCCCGGCCGTGATTTCCGAAGTAACCGAATGCTCCATTATCTGAACTCGGCAGAAACAAATCTTCTTTTAAAACGGCGATGCAGAGGGTCTCGCAGCGTTCTCCCAGCGTTGGATTCTGCCGCCTCGCGTTTACTCTATTTATCTAAATTTCAATTGAAAGACAACAAGATAACGTTGTCGGTCAGCCACTCCTGGAAAGGGCCAAAATATTCTAGAAAATCACGGAATAACCATTATGAGAATATGCTTCTTCTCTAAGTTTCCATCTGGCTCTTTCAAATATCTTATCCCTAACTATTTTCTAATAATAACAAACTATGAAGTTATATAAAATATTATCTCATCCAGGACATTTATTATTATTTTTTAATAAATATTTATTCTTGAGATGTAAGAAAATTACTGATTGTAGGACATTGTTGACTTTTCTTTCTTGTCGATGAGAAGGTTGACTTTTGTTTTATTTTCTTGAACAAGCAGGATTGCCGCCATTGAGAACTGAGAGACTTGGGGATTAAGCCACGGGAAGGAAAGGTTTTGAAGCAAAACACAGGAAGAGGAAGAGGAAGAGGAAGAGGAAGGTGAGTTGGGCTATCTGTTATCTATTTCTTAATTATATTATTTTTATTAGCAAAAAAATATATATATAAATATTCAATACGCAATAACTGTGGTAAAAATAATATGGAAAAGCATACAGAGGCTGTTATGCATAAAATATTTTATAATAAATAGCCAAATATATTAAGTTACATATGGACTCTTGCATCATTATTTGTCTGCACACGTGGGCTTAGTTCAGCTAAAACTTACTTCTTAAGACAGAAGAGGGAAATGAATGGCTAATATAGCATTGCTTTTGGCCAAAGCAAAGGAACAAAAAAGACCCAAAGGGCGAATATGAGCAAAATTCGGAAAGCTAATCAAATTAATGGTGATTTAAAAAATTTTAATCTATTTTAAGATAAGTATAATATATTAATGATTAATATTGTACGCATTTTAAAATAATTTGAAATATTTTGAAGTCCATGGCATCCATTTTTTAATCATAATTTTTTCAAAACATAATAGATGATAACAAGTAATTAGGGGTGTCAATATTTGACATGATCTGAAAATCCGATGTGAATTTGACCCGAAAATTCTAGGTTATGATCAAATTGTTTCAGAAATGGGGTGGGTTCAGGATTTCAATCAGTTTGTAAAATGGTGTTGGGTTTCAGGTTGACCTGAAAACCCGAAACCAACTCATCAAATTTGACTCGAAAACCTCTTTGTCGCTCTCCGGCACTCGTCTCGCGTAAGTCAGAGTTGCGTCGCATTTGGACTCAGCCCGTGCTACAACGCTTTTCTCATGTGAGTTGCGTTGCATTCAGACACAACTCGTGTCACATTCTAATTCAGCCATGTCTCTGGCGGCCGGCAACCTCTTATGGGTCAGGATTCAACTGAATAAGCACTCAGATTTAAGGGATTTGGCTGAATAAGCACACGAACGGAAGAAACTCCCATTGCCATCGACGGATTTGCGGAATGTGCCTGAATAAACGCGCAAACGGAAGAAAGCTTGCGTCGAATCAATTGCTTACGGGTCAGGTCAGGTTGACCCTAACCTAAACCAGGTCAGGTTCAGGTTGAGAAAAGTGACCCGATTTTCAAACCAAGTTGGGTTTGTATCAAGTCAAAGTCATATTGGACCCAAACCTCACCCGTGGACACGATTTGACACCCCTACAAGTAAGGTCAAAATATTCTAAATAAAATTTTGATTAGGATCATGAGACTAACTATTTAAATATATTTTGAGATGAGTATAATACATAAATAAATAATGTTATAGCTACTAAACTAAAAAAATATAAAGATTTTGAAAATATTAATCATGATTGCCCTATTTATTATAATATTTGAATAAAATTTTTAGACCTAATTATATTCATAATATAGAGTAATTATTGAATGCAAATGATCGATAACAAACACATCTCTAATTATTGAATGCAAATGAATCTCTCACACAAAGGGTTATTTTTTCTATTAGTATCTTCATCTCCTAATTAATATTTGTTTTGTTCCAAGTAAAAGGAGATTGAACGACTAAACAAAATAATAGGGATAAATTTATATTTATATATATATTTTTTATTATGTGATCACTAAATAAAAAATATAAGATAAATCAAAAACAAAATTTGTATGAATCTATATGAGATGATCTAATTATATTCATAGTCCAAAAAAGATCAAAATATTTGTTCTAACATAAAAAAGGAGAAAAATATGCAAAGATGTTATGCTTCGTACATTAGAGCTAGATGAGAAAAAATTACCACTTATGAAGTTAGATGAAGCCAGATAAATCTTCTATATAATATAGCAAACAAAATAGAAAGCATGCAGCCTCTTGATATCAATGGCCTGCCCGGGTTACGATATCGAAGAATTGTTCAAAGATATTTCTTTCTTCTCTTTTCTCTCTTTTCTTCTGCGATAATCACCTAAGTTTCTTCCTCCCTTCTATTTCACCAAAGCATTCTCTCCTCCTTGTAATATTTTTCTTTTTCCTATTCGACGAATGCAAAGAAAATCCTCGACGAGATTATTTATTGATGAAATTTTATATCAATTTGGAAACACTCAAGAAAATAACATCCCATAAATCACACAAAATTAATTAAAAATTATTCTCTTTCTATAAATGACTCACATCAAATCTCAAAGAAGATCTATCATATCTAATAAAATAAATAAAATATTATCTCATAATATTTTCTCCCAAAACTATAAAGCAAATCTCTATTATATATAGTAAAAATATTATATGTTATATTAAGAAAGCTTTAATTAATATTTTTAGTAAATAAGTAGAAGAGATCTCTCGAGTCTTCCTAGTCCACATATATAGCTCTCTTAACAATACTCCCTCTCATGCTTTGCTTGCCATATACGCTCAAAAATGCCCTTATATATATATATATATATCAGAAATATTTTAAAATAAATTCAACAAAATTTGAAATCATTAATAATAAATAACAAGATCTAAATTAAATTTATTTACATTTTTTTCTTGGAATTATTTTAAGGAATTGGCGAATCTAAAGAATTTTTTTAGTTAAAAAGTTTTTAATTTAAGAATCTTTTTTACTAGAAAGATTCTTTAAGAAGAGATAAGAAAGCTGATGCAAACAAAGCCTAACTTTTGAACTATTTAAAATTTTTTTATTAGCCTGTTATTTATTATCATTATTAAAAAATTAGAAGCATTGCCCAATTCATTAATCATGAAATAAGGTTATATGTGTAAAAGATACAATGTAAGAGAAAAAGTAAGGTGAGTAGCATCAAAAAGGGAGACCCAAAATAACCAAAAATCTCACTAACCACAACACTATAGGAAATTCATCGATTACCGTGGCCTGGACCGGCGGTTGTCCAACCGCAGGTACTAAACGAAGATAACGACGGTGTTTGTTCCGGCGGTTTCACGGCCGGTACGCCGCCGGTAAAAACAACGGCGGTCACCTGCCCTATAGCCGCCGGAAGATAACCGGCGGTAACAACCGCCGGAAATACATCGCAGGTAATGGTTTCTGGCACCATTTTTTCCGACGGTTTTTGAGCCGCCGAAAATCCGACGGTGTTCTACATAACCGCCGGAAAACAAGTGTAAACCGCTGGCAAAAACCACCGATAATGAGTGATTTTCCTGTAGTGCAAGTTAATGAAAAGTTACAACCGAAAGAAATAGAGAACAACAAATCAACGAAAAAATGAAAGCATAGATCAAGCTCAACAAGAGAGACTCAAAATCACAAATCCTCAGAGCAAATGCAAAGAACCATAAGAATGAAGAAGCTTAACGGTCATACTCCCTTGGTTGCCGAATGAACGTCCGAAGTGATAATGTTGGAGATTAAGGGATGATCATCTTCGTCCATTTATAGCATTAGAAATTCCCACCAAACCAAATAAATCATCATGAAGGGAAGGCAACAACAACCAAAACCCATCAAGCAGAAGAAATTGATCAAAACATCCCAACATCAAAGATTAAGAAAGCCTTTAAGAATATTCTCATATTTTTACTTTGAAATCTTCAGGCAAACAACTTTCTTAGTATTGTAACAGATAGTAGAGGAGCTCTCAAAATTGGAATTAAACCTTCTATCATTTTCTCTTTCCAAACATGCATGAAAGACAATTCAACAAATGATAAGGTAATAAAAAATTTTAGAATACTTTATAGGGCTATGTAGCTCATCAATATAGTCATTATCGTGATCTCTGTATTTCTGCTAAGGAATAAATCTGATGGAACTCTTGATCTTTAAAAAAATAAAAATAATTAGAGTTCAGATTATTTAATCAAAGTGGCTTATGAGTTATCGAGCCATGCAAGCTTCATTAAATTTAAACACGATATTATATAGTATGTGAGATGTAATTAAAGTTAAAGTTCATGACCTAATAAACTCAACCTACAAGTTCATTAGTAAGATGAATATGAGCGATCTCATGAGCGGCTCGTCTCACTTACACCCATATACCCAACTTATCTCTTTCCTTTTACTCCACGTTATTTCTTTCCCAATTAATTTCAGGGAGGAAGCGGAGGGAAGAAAATAGGAAATCATGAAAAATAAAATATTATTCACACACTTCAATGTTTACATAATTTTGATGTGTATGTGTGTGTAAGTAAAGTATGTATGTCGTTGGTGATATAGTTGATTATATACATTTGTAATACCCCCCTCAACATGTGTTGTATATGTTCTTGATGGACATTTTAGACATTAGTGTTGAGAAAGGTTCACGAGGTAGAGGTTTGATAAATATTTCAGCTAGTTGATGCGAGGACCGAATTGGCATGAGCTTAATGAAACTATCGATGACTTTGTCTCGAATGAAGTGGCACTCAACTTTGATGTGTTTAGTTTGTTCATGAAAAGTTGTGTTAGTGACTATATGAACAGTAGCTTGATTATCAAAAAATATAAGAGTTAGAGTTTTTTTCGTGTACCTCTCTAAATCTTTTAAGAGTTGAGCTATCCAAGTTAATTCACTAATTATTGTGGCAAGCACATGATATTCTACTTCTACTTAAGAGCAAGAAATAGTGTTTTATTTTTTTTTAGATTTTCAAGATTCTAATGACTCTCCTAGGAAGATGCAAAAACTACTGACAGATTTTCTAGTGTATAGACTAGATCCTCAATCCTCAGTCTGCATTTGAGAAACTTTGAGCTGAAGTTTTGGAAAAATAATTAAATTCACTATCCTAGTGTAGATTTCAGAAAACAAACATAAAAGTTAGCGACTGCAAGATGTGGTGTATGCAGTGTCACGACCCGGCCCGGTTAGCTCGCAAGTGCGAGGCGGGAACAGAAATCGGACATAAGGAAGATAAAAGAAACTTTACAAAACAAATGATATAACCCCAAATGAAGCATCAACATGAAGAAAGAGCCACTAAAAATTCCAAACATAAACTTTCTTTTCTTTCTTTCAAGAATCACCAATCAAAAATGTTTAGCTTTAAGATTACAAAAGATACAAAAAGGATCCATAAGTATAACATTTTTCTCTATCATTCTAATTCTAATCTTTCACTACAAAACACTAAAACATAAAAGAACCTCCCGCCCGTCGTCTCCCTACGACGGTAGGCGCACGGTGGTTGGTTGGCCATCTACTCCTTTCTAGTTCCTCCTGAAAAGTATTCCCACAACGAGGGTGAGTCTTACACTCAATAGGTGAGAATGGAAATTCAATTAAACTTAAAAATCAAGAGATAAAACTATAACATGCATTGGGAACAATTTTAACAAAAGAATCATAAATCATAAAACAAGTTGTGCTCAAAGAAAAGCATACCTTTACCATCAACTTTCAAATGCATATTCCTTCCATAACCTTTCCTTTCATTCTTTTTAAAACCATGCCTCAAGGGATAATCTCATTTGCATGTAACATATGTATGAAACATTCATAATAGTTTAATATGCATATAACTATAACACCCGTCTCAGGAGTATCACTTGTACTGATCAGGTACATATAAATTGGTCATTTCTTTTTCCATTGGTTCATATGAACCATCCTTTTCCATGGCTTATAAGAGCCTCCTTTTCCATGGCTCATAAGAGCCTCCTTTTCCATGTGATACTCCCGCGTCAACATGCACATACATCTATTACTTAAATAATCATAAAGATGCTCCATGTAGAATTATCCATAAGCTATGCAAGTGTATGTTTCCTCAAAGATGCGTATGCTTGCTATGCTTATATGTACATTGCATGTAAGGTAGAGAAAGTCATGTAGAGCAAGTGTAGGAAATGAGTATGTAATACAATCATAAGTTGAGCATTTCATAAGGGAAACATTTGTAATTGCCTCAAGTATCCATAAACTTACAAAAGAAAAGTTGAGACATAAGAGTTCAAATGGGCATAAATGATTTGGCAATTTCTATGTAATTCAATGAAATAAAAGTTGTCTAACATTTAAAAGAAAATCCATTCCACCTACCTCAATCCGTGCACCACAAGGCGATCCTTCAAAAGTCCTCACGCCCCTTTTCCTCTTATGAAATCAAACTCTACAAGTGGCAAACATAAGGTGTAGAAATAAGTTTTTCTCTCTCATACCTAAAAAAAAAAACCCTAGGTTAAGCATGTAACTATTCAATATCTCAAACATTGGTTTTTCTATAAAAATCCCTCACTTAAACCATACCAATTCCATTTTATTTTCACTACAATTAGAATTTCATCCTAACTCTAGCCTTTGGAAAACCCTAACTATTAGGGCATGCAAAATATCTCCCAAAAAGAAATCCGTCTACACAAAAAAAAGTTCCTAGTCTCAAATAAAAACTTTTCTACAAAGGCATTTTGATAGAAAAACAAAATCGGATAAGCCCTAGATTTCAAAAATCCATATTTTCATAAAAGTAACTCACATTAGGGTTTTAAAAACATCACATTACCTTTCTCTAAGCTTATCCCAAAGAAAACTCTCATTTCTACAAAACCCTAATTTACAAAACACAATTTACTCTTATAAAACTTAAATCAAATTCCATAATTATCTTCCAAGAATCATTAGGAAACATCTTTGTGAATGTACTTTAAAAGAAAATCATTTTTGAGTGAAACCCTAACTTCCAAAAATTCATATTTGTAGGAAATCAACTCGCATTAAGGTTTAGAAACATCCTTTAATCATTCTCTAAACTTTTCTCAAAGAAAATCCAAGTTTTCTCTAAACCCTAGTTTTCATTCCTTAGAGAAAACTCAAGGGAAGAAGGATAAAACTCAAGCAAAACACATACCTTAGTCTTCCCTTAGTCTCCCCTACGATTTCCCCAAGTTTGGTCGCCGAAAACCGCCGCCTGAGCTGCCCGAAGAAACCCGTCTACGCGCCTCCTCCGCTTGGTCCGTCCGCTCCCTCTCGATTTGGCCGAAAGAAAAATGAGAGGGGGAGGGGCGGTTAGCTCTTTTAGGGAAAAAAAGGAAGATGCAAAAGACCACATTACCCTCACTTAAGCAATCCCGTCCTTAAATATGATTAGGGGTAGTTTGGGTATTTTTTAACTTCTAAAAATTATATCTCTTAATTTAAGCGAAATTGAATACAAGTTCTATATACAAAATTGATCAGAATTTTGCGCTCTATTTTCTAAAATTATTCCCGTCGAAATCCGACAACTTCAAAATTTTCACTTAAAACTCGTCGCGGCGCTTTGAAAAGCGTGCGAGGTCTAAAACGGCATTTTCGGGTTTTACATGCAGTTGGGCAAAAAATTGACGGAGCTTGTGAATAACAAATGTTATGTCAGGTCTTGATAATGTAAGGTATAGTAATCGTCCAATGAGGTGCTTGTATTGTTTCGCATTTGGTAGGATATATCCCTTTGTTGCATTGAGGTGGTTCTGAGGGTCCATTGGAATGATGCTGGGTTTACAAGAAAACATACCTACATCTTCTAAGAGTTGTGATGAGGTATAATGCCTTTGTGAGAGAATGATACTCATGCTTGATCATGCGATCTCAAGCTCAAGAAAATATTTGAGAGTGACAAGATCTTAAAGGTTGAATTATGAATTGAGAAACTTCTTAATAAGATTTATTGCTTCATTAAATGGTCTTGCAACAACGAAATCATCGATCACATATACCCAGAAAAAATGGTGAGGTTAGAATTTGTTCTACCATTGTCGTGAAGCTATTTGAGCCCATATATGTATTTATAGGCGACGTGTCAGTTTCTTCTTATGCTGATAAACCTCCTCCTTATTGACATACTCACGAGGTTAGTTCAAATAAACTTATTCAACTAAATCCCTGTTAAGAAAAGCATTATTCATATCTATCTAGATCAAGTTCCAATTATGATTGACAGTAAATGTTAATAAAATTTTAATGTTTGCCATTTTGGCGACCGATGAATATGTTTTGTCAAATTCTATCCCTTCTTGTTGTGGGTATTCCTTAGAGACAAGTTGAGCTTTGTGTTTATAAATAAAGCCAACATGATTATATTTAATTTTATAATCTTTTTTTTAACCCACAGAGGGGCAATCCATTACTAAAATTAATTACATGTCAAGACAGCTCTCTAAAAGAACAAAACCTACGAACTGACGTTCAACCAATTCAAGAAAGCAAAAGAAAACAATTCAACAAAAATAAAGCTAACACAACATGAAAGGAACCCCATCTCTGAGCCAACCAAAGCAATAGCAAAAGAAACCCAGAGGTCAAGTTCACCCAGCCACATGGACTCAATCTGGCAATTCTGCTTCCACCTAGTAGCAAGGAAATGTTCATCCATTGACAGTAGAAAGTCACACCATCCAACTGAAAATATGAGCATAGAGGACACCACACTAACCATCAAAATTATCAATACCAAGCCAATCCAGGGTTAAGCATATATAATTGCCTCATCATAGTCCACATATATCAACAGCAAAGCCAAAGCCAAAACAATCAAGAAAAAATTACTTTTTCTCTTAGCTTTACTTTTAGATCTCTTTCCAGTATCAAATAAATCCATTTACATCCAATAGCATGCTTTCCATGGGGCAAAGTGGCTACAATCCAAATGTAATTTATTTCCAAGACATTAAGTTCATCTTTCATTGCTCTGTCATTTATTTATTTAGTCGACTTGATGATAAAATTGTGGCTCAAAATTGGATGAAATAATTAAAATATAATATTTATATGAATGAGAAATAGACTTATATTATAGGTAATTACAAAAACATATTTATTATTGGATTTACTGTGTTTGTTGTCTAAAGTGTTGTTTTTGTTTGTATTATGCGAAGTGAGAAATAGATAATGATAATCTTGAAGATAAGGTTTTGTGTTTCTTATGGAATATGCCTTCTAGGAATTCATTGTATTTGTGGCATATATAATGCATATTGGAGATGAAAATTTAGAACTTTGATTCACACAATCTTGATGGAAACAACAAGATCTAGGCGACTCATCAATGTTTTTCCAAGGAAACCTTTCATTTTATAGAAATGATCGTCAACATTTCGTCCAAAGTACGAAGAGTTTTCTTCTCTCATGTTGTACTATGCTAAGATTCATAACCTTCATTGGCTTGTTAGACTCCTATAGGCATTTTTAAGATTGCTAGCTGTTGCCCCCTCACAGTTTGACTCTCTCACTGCCAAAATAAATAAATAAATAAATAACTTGTCTTTAGTATGTGTCCAAGTGCAAAATTGCTCTACCTTACCAGATGTAATTTTTGTTTATATTACCGGCTCTAATTACACTCTTAAACTCGACTGTGATTCTTTCATCCATTCTTTAAAATAGGTGTAATATAAAAATGAATGAATCAATTAACAACATATTATACTCATCTTGATATAAATGAATGAATCAAACCCCGAAAGATTTTATTCAGCAAGAAACGGGTGTCACATGAATTTGATTTCACTGCAGCATTTAAAAAGTACAAAATTTCTGTTTAAAAATATGACCTTCATTAATCCACGCAACAAGAAAATGAAAATAGCGAGATATACAACAAGAAGTTCGATCACTGTTTCTGATAAGCAGAAAGCAAGAAGCTGACATCCCTGTGATCTCTAAGCAGGTCCACAACTCTTCTCATGGAAGGCCTGTTCATGGGGAAGGCGGAGGTGCAGAGTATCCCTACATGCAAAACCCTCACCATCTCCTTGTACTGGCTTGCCGAGCATGGCTGCAGCCTATAGTCCATTAGAAACCTCAAATCTTCCTTGGTCGAATGAGCAGCAATGGAGTTTGTAACCCACTTCACTATATCTTCGTTCTCCCGGAAAGAAGGATCAATAGCCTTCTTTCCTGTTACCAGCTCCAGCAACACAACGCCGAAGCTGTATACGTCTGATTTCTCCTTCACCTTCAGCGTGTATGCATACTCTGCATCGTTCAATGCACACAAATTGTAACTTTTGCCAAGAAAATGCATTATTATATATATTTTTTTATTAATTTTTTTTTTCAAACCTGGAGCGATGTATCCACAAGAACCCGCCACATTGGACATGAATTGCTGGCTTAGCGAGTCACCGCTGCACGTGTTCAAGCCCAAAAACCGAGCGAGGCCGAAATCTCCCACGTGCGCGGTAAAGTCGGCATCAAGCAGTATATTGCTCGGCTTCACGTCGCGGTGCACGATCACCGGCACACAATTGTGGTGCAGGTACGCCAAACCCTGAGCTGCGCCTAGTGCAATCCTAGCCCTCCGTTCCCAATCCAACGGTTCACCGCCTATCTTCCCCCCATGCAACGCTTCGGCAAGACTCCCGTTTTCCATATAATCGTACACGAGCAACTTACATTCCTCCGCGGAGCAGTAGAATAGAAGCTTCACGATATTTGCGTGCCGCACACTCCCCAATGTTTCCACTTCCGCCCGAAATTCTAGGTCTTCAACTGCCCTACCTGGCCCACGCGGCCCGGTCCATAGACGTTTCACAGCCACAACCTGGCCCGATTTTAGCCCAACTTTGTAGACCCGACCCGACCGTCCGAAACCCACTAAATTCCCTTCAGTTAAATGGTCAAAAATCTCCGATTCGTTGAATCCCACGCGCTGAAACGATGTTAACTTCCACGTCGATGTTGTCTTACCCAAATTCCCGCCCTCCTTCCACTCTTGCCGGCGGTGACGGCGACGACGGCGGAGCAACAATGAGGCTACAAGAAGCGCGGCGGCGCTGAGAATAACAGCTGCAGCTATAAAGCAAGAAGCACGGGCGGAACGGCTTATGGCTATCCCGGCCAGAGAAGTGCAGCGAGGGAACTGCTCGGTACTTACAGCGCTGCAGAGCCAGGGATTATCTGAGAAAGCTCCGATTGACGCCTGAGTATATAGATCGGCCGGTATTTCTCCGGTGAGATTATTTCCGGAGAGATTTAGGGCGTTTAGTTTGAGCTCAGCAAGCTCCGGGGGGATCCCACCTGACAGTCTGTTTCCGGAGAGATCCAGGTAGGTGAGCACGACGAGTTTTCCGATGCTGTTCGGGATTTCACCAGAGAACTGGTTTCTTGACAGGTTGAGCTCGACGAGGGCCGGCCATGAGCCGGCCGGAATGCGGCCGGAGAGCATGTTGCTCTGCAGATTAAGCTGCTGAAGCTTTGAGAGGCCTGCAATGCACGGAGGTAGATCACCGGAGAGTTGATTTTCACTAGCATCAATTACCGTAAGCTCTGAGAACTGGCAGATCGCCGATGGAATCGTACCGGAGAAATCATTTTCTGCGATTATGAGTTGAGTAAGGTTCCGCAAGGTGAAGAGCACAGGCGGCAGAGATCCATTGAATCTGTTGCCGCGAAGTTCGAGTAGGTAGATTTTGGGAAGGCTCCAGAAACTATCCGAAATCCTTCCCGACAAGTCATTGTTTTGAATTCGGACATAAAAGAGGCTCTTACATTCACCGAGGCTCGACGGAAGCTCGCCGGATAAATAGTTATCGAAGGCAACAAGCCTTTGCAGTGCTCGCCTGGCACATAAATCGGGGGGTAGCTTTCCGATGAGCCGATTCGTGGATACGTCGAAGTGCTCGATATCGGAGTACACACCGAGCGCTGCAGGGAGTTCGCCGGAGAAGCTATTATTGAAAAGCTTCAGCTCAACAAGATTGGGGTTCAGGGCGAGAACCGCCGGAATCTCCCCATTAAAGAAGTTATCATTGAGCCCGAGCGAGATCAGATGCAATCCGGCCAACTTATCCGGCAGTCTCCCAGTTAAATTGTTTTCTGAGACATCGAAATAGCGCAGTGAAGTCAGATTTCCCAAAATCTCTGGAAGGTCACCGGAGAGCTGGTTTTCATATAACTCTATTTGGTTGATGCTTGCAAGCCGTCCGATACTCTCAGGAATCGTCCCTGTAAGCGCATTGTGGGAGAGATCAAGGTTCCGCAGCTTAGCTAGATTTCCAATCGACTGTGGAATTTGGTCTGCGAGGTTACAGAATGTGAGCCAGAGGGCTTCCAGCTTGGTAAGATTCCCGATCTCCGGCGGTAGCGGAGCAGGGGAGAACGGATTTAGTGCAAGATTGAAGTGGGTGAGCTCAGTAAGATTGGCGAGAAAGCGTGGTATCGTTCCCGATAGAAGGTTTCCATAGAGATCGAGCACCCGGAGCGCTGGAAAACTACTGCCGAATCCAGGGAGTATTGGACCGGAGAAGTTATTTTGTGAAAGATCCAGATGAATGAGCTCCGGGAACACCGCGGCCGTCTCGGGCAGCAAGCCGACAAAACAGTTGGAGGAGAGGTCGAGATGGTGGAGACGAGAGCAGAGGGAGAAGGAAAAAGGGAGGAGAGAGCCGTTGAGGAAGTTGCCGCCGAGAATTAAGCGGCGGAGGGTGTGGATACGGCAAAAGGAGGCGGGGAAGCTACCGGAGATGCCAAGCCCTTCGAGCACGACGGCGATGACTTTTCCGCCGGCGTTGCACGTAATGCCGGTCCAGTTGCATGGGGAGGTTGAAGGGGACCAATCGTCGAGGTGGCCGACGGGGTCGGCTAGATCGGCTGCCTTGGCACTGAGAAGCGTACGGGAGTCCAAAGCGGCTTTTGTCGCCGGCAACGGCAGAGCGAAAAACAGGAGAAGTAGCCACCGCATTGTAAGAAGGGAATTGGAAACATAAAAAAGAGCGAAGAGGAGAAAGAACGGAGAAGTTTGGGCGCGGCGCGGTGAGTGAGAAGGGGAAATGCGAATAATAACTGCAATCGAGGGCAGAGGAAGAGTATGGTCACGTGGAAAGGCATTGCCTGGCTGGGCGTAGTGGTTAGTGGCGGATGATACTGGAAACCAATTTAACTTGTCGATTTTCTTTTTCGATTAAAGATTATAATTTAATTGTTTTTTTACTTTTGAAGCTTTAGGGATTTGGCAGTTTGCTAAACAGTTTACGGGTGGGTCGGATGCGAATGATATGTCGTTCGCTGCTCCCCGTCATCAATTAGTGTAATTAGTGTTGCTCTAGCGGAGAAAATTGTTTATTTAAAATTAAATTTTAAATCACATATTTTTAATTTATAATTTATTATTATTAAAAAATTTAAAAACAAAAAATCTGTTATTGAATTGAGGGCCTGAGGCTGTGTCGCTGTTATTTTGATTTCAGTACTAACATAAATTTGAATTAAAATTTCTAAATTTATCATCTTATTATCATCATCTTTTTAATATATTCATCATCATTTAATCATTATTATCTAATTATTATAATCCAATTATTAGTCTACACCATCATTGTCTGGCTAATCCATGAGAGATTAAATAAGTGCTCTACGAGTTTAAACCGGCGAGTTGACTCCTTTATTATAAAAAAAAATCAAGCTATTGTAACAAAATTAATGAGGAATTAGAGGAAAGCAATTTAAAAAAGAAGTTAATGAGTTGAATCAAGAATATCTCAATTTTGATTTATCAGCTCCTTAGTTCGACTCATAAGTCATTTATAGGTGAGATCCGTAGGCTTGACTAAGTTACAATACTAATATATAATTCCAAAAGTAAACCTATTTATATACAACTATACTATTTTAGTTGGAGCAATCTTTAAAGACTTTGGAACTGGTTTGTGATTTTCCCGCACTCCAAATAAGAAAGCAGCTAAACTATTTACTCTCTTTTGTGTTTCTATTTCTCTGTTTTAAGTTTTAGCAGCTTGATTGCATAATTAATGTTAATTATGCTTAGTCTAATAATGATTAGTTCTTATTGGCCAGCTACGACTTAAAGATAGGGGTGTCTAAATGAATATTCGAGTTGGGTTTAGGTCCAATCCAAAACTAACCCATCCTCAATTGATCCGACCCAAATTTGACCCAAGATTACACAAACTTGTCCGAAATCTAAACCCAGACCCGACCAAACCTAAACCTAGGTCAACCCGACCCAACACGCTAACCAAATTGGGCGAGACAAGCACCAGTGGTCGAGGCGAGTGGGTGTGACCTTGCGACGATGCGAGTGCAAGCAGTTGCGATCATGCAAGGGCGAGAATGATGGGCGGCGAGATCGACGAAGCAGGCAATCATTAGGCAAGCTATTCGGATCCATGTCAATTTCAGATTGATATCATGTTTTCGGGTTGACCGGAACTAGACGTGAAATTGGAAATGGGTCAGCATATGAAACGTGAATCCGACTCGTTTTCGGATTGATGTCTTTCATTCTAAAAAGCTCAATCGGCACTCAAACCATTGTTGGAATTCCAAGAATTCATGATAAAGGTATGACAGGAGCTTCATAACATCAAAAGCTATGACATCTTCCCTCCGATGAAGGTGGCTACCATACCAGTCCAAGGAGGAACTAAGACGGTGAATTGAACTGTAACGAGACCCCAAAGTAATTTATATGTGATAGGAAACACTTGAGTTCCCAAGTGTTTCTCACCAAAACTGAAGTTGATCCGATGGAAACTGCTGCCCACAGCAGAAATCTGCTGTTTACAGCAGAAAAATAGCAAAACCACAGAGAAATCTGAGAGGAAACTCAAAGAAAAGCTTGTATTCCACTAGTCGATGAATAAAATAGCAAGATACAATTGATCCTCAATTCGAGAGGAGGACCGATCTCTCCCAAATCTCTAGACGCCGCTAGAGCCCAAAGAAAACCTAAATCTAAGAGATCTCAAATTTCAGCCCAAATTCAAGATGCCCAAACCCTCAGAAATTTAACTATTTAATGCATACAAATCAAAAGGAAATCCCTAAACACTCCCTACATTCAAATTTCCCTCTCAAAACGTTAAAAAACGCTTCCTAAAATGATCTCTTCGGCTGGTCGGGCCGCTCGATCTCCGCAGGAGGCGGAGATCGGTCGCTCTTTGCGACTTGCCGGTCCTGTGACCGGTCCAGCCGGTCCAGTGGACCGGTCTAACAATACTCTCCTCCCCAAAATCCACCTTGTCCTCAAGGTGGAGATATGCTCGTGTTCCGGTGGAGGTGGTCATCCTTGAGCTGACTGAATAACCTTTTTGTATTGCTGAACCAAGGACTGCATAGAAAGAGAAACATCCCCTCCCTCCTCCAATCTGATCGCATCCAACATGTGTAGTCCCAACACATAATCTTCCCCCATCTCTTGTATGTCCCTAACCATGGTCTTAAGTGATGTCATGGCTTTGGATAGCCTTGCATCTCCCCTTATAATCACCTTTCTCCCATCCACTATTAATTCCATCGTGAGTGCTCCCCAATTGTCCTTGGTTTCCCCCAAAGTTTGCAACCATTTCATTCCCAAGATGACATCAGTACTCCCTAACTCTAGTGGAAGAAAGTCCTCTCTTACTTGAATCCCTTGGATGGTCAACAACACTCCTTTACAGATTCCCTGGCCTTTCTCCACCTTCCTTGTACCCATCATTACTCCATAACAACCAGTGTCCACCAACTTCATTCCCAATTGGTCAACGACCTGAGTGGTAATGAAATTGTGGGTAGCCCCACTATCAATTAGCACCACCACCTCACGGTCAGCTATCTCTCCTTTCACTTTCATAGTGTGACTCGGAGTGAATCCCACTACAGAGTTCAGAGATACTTCTGCCACATCCAGGTGCAACTTCTCCTCCTCTCCAGATCTGCTCCCACCTCCCTCCTCGTCTTCCTCGTCTTCACATACAAGGAGAACCTGAAGAGTTCGGTCCTTGCACCTATGCCCTGGCATGTACTTCTCATCACATCTGAAGCACAAACCCTTTGTCCTCTTATCCTGCATCTCCTTCTCTGTCAGCCTCTTGAAATTATCCCCACTCCCTCCTCCTACTGGCTTCTCCCGGGTGGTCTCATTGCTATTGCCTGATGCAGGCCCCTTGGGTGCCAGAAGAGTGGTCGTCGTCCTGTTAGAGCCTCCTGAGCAATTTCCTCGAGCCCCTCTTTCTGCTTTCTTCTGATCTTCTACCAACTGCGCTAGCTCCATCGCTTTGCCTAAATTCCTTGTCTCCAACACTTTGACAGCTGTTCGTATCTCCGGTTTGAGCCCCTTCATGAAATTTCCCTCTATGGCTGATTCTGAGATGTGATCCAGACGGCTAGCCAAATACTCGAATCTGTCCCGATAGTCAGCCACGGTCCCCCTCCTGAGTCAGAGCAAAGAACTGTTCATAGAAGTCTCCTCCCCCATCGGCTCGGAAACGCTCTAATAAACAATCCTTGAACTCTCTCCAGTTCCTGATAGGTTCTCTCCTGTCTCTCCACTGATACCAGGCCAACGTCTTCCCTTCCAGACACAAACCTGCCGCTGTTAGCTTCTCATCGTCTGTCAACCCGTTGACTGCAAAGTAACACTCCACCTTATAGATCCAGCCATGGCCGTCTTCCCCCTCGAACACAGGCATCTTCAATTTCCTCACCTTGGGATCTCCCCGGTATCATCCATACCCTCCCATTCCTCGCAAAGGAAATGCTCCCCAAGCATCCCGGTCCTCCCTCCGATGCTGGTATCCGAGTTCGGCGTCATAATCCCCCCTTCCTCTTTCAAAATCAGCACCTCGACGCTGAAATTCAGCACCTCGACGCTGATACACTTCTCTCCTTTCTCCAAAATATGCACTACCTTCATATTCCCCCCCCCCCCCCCCCCCCCCCCCCCCCCCCCTCCCCCGCCTGCCTCCAAAATCAACACCTCGACGCTGAAAATCAGCACCTCGACGCTGAAAATCAGCACCTCGGCGGTCATTTCCCATGCTCATCTCCTCTCTAGAGAGTGGCTCTAGAGGTGGCATGTCGTCGTCCCCTTCAAGAATCTCCACCTCCGGATTCCTCCTCCCCCGGATTGGGTTTGGATTTCCTCCTACGCCATCAGTAGTCTCTCTCACTTCTGATGTCTCCGGATTGGTCTTCATCTCCAATATTTTCTTCATCATTTCTTCCATAGCCGCGAACCTCCCTTCCAACCTGTCATTGTTGGTGGAGATTTCCATGAACTTTCCCTCCAGATCTGCCTTCAGTTGTCCGAACTCGCCTTCTAATGCTTCCACCTTCTTTCCGGCCATCTTTCTTCTAACGGAAAAGATAAACTTGCTGAAATTTCAAAATTTCAGCCGCCGGTGGTCCCGAATCGATGCTCTGATACCAATTTGATAGGAAACACTTGAGTTCCCAAGTGTTTCTCACCAAAACTGAAGTTGATCCGATGGAAACTGCTGTCCACAGCAGAAATCTGCTGTTTACAGCAGAAAAACAACAAAACCACAGAAAAATCTGAGAGAAAACTCAAAGAAAAGCTTGTATTCCACTAGTCGATGAATAAAATAGCAAGATACAATTGATCCTCAATTCGAGAGGAGGATCGATCTCTCCCAAATCTCTAGACGCCGCTAGAGCTCAAAGAAAACCTAAATCTAAGAGATCTCAAATTTCAGCCCAAATTCAAGATGCCCAAACCCTCAGAAATTTAACTATTTAATGCATACAAATCAAAAAGAAATCCCTAAACACTCCCTACATTCAAATTTCCCTCTCAAAACGCTAAAAAACGCTTCCTAAAATGATCTCTTCGGCTGGTCGGGCCGCTCGATCTCCGCAGGAGGCGGAGATCGGTCGCTCTTTGCGACTTGCCGGTCCTGTGCGGACCGGCTGGACCGGTCTAACAATATGCCAACCCAAACTGAAATTCTCATCTCTGACGATGAACGGGTACTTCGACAGCACTCATTTCTCTGATTCGGACTACTTGACGAAGAAAAGCTTCAACTGGAACATTTCCAAATAGGAATGTTTTGATGAAATCAAGGATAATTTATGCTCTGCTCCTATTTTTTACATGTTGCTGACGCCCTTAGTATACACGTTAAGTCAACTTGCCTTGTTACATAGGCATGGCAGAATTTCAGTAGATTTATGCCATCGATAGCAATTTCTCTAACAATTGAGTGCAATGCACTAATCAATTACCTACACAAGACTAATACATAAAGCATGGCATGTATATAAAGGGAATCAATTCTGCATTATCAAAACTTCTCGCGGGTAGCAATCGATCAAAGACATTCGTTTTCTCATCGATGATTATTCCAAATAATGAGATGAAGTTCATGAACGAGCTGACTTTACATCTAATTTTATGACAATTCAGTCAACAGGAAAGATGTGGTGATCGTCGGAAGAATCGGACCTGTTTGAAGGAAATTCCCAATCCAAGAGAACAAAGACAAGAACTAAGCTTCAAAAGAGAATAATATTCATCGTATCCTTCTTACTACAATACTTTGCCAAGGCTAACATGAATATTCTAGAAACTATTAATAAGCTAGTCCTAAGGAGCATTTTTAAGAACATTCTAAAAACTAGTAACAAACTTATAACAAACTTAAATAAACTACTCCTAAGAAATACTATAACTAAAATGCTCCGCATCAAGGAACGCCGCCTTTCAGCATAATAAGCACCAAAGTCCCTAATCATACTATGGATTTACCCAAAAGTCAGAGTAAACCAATTGCAGACATGGCCACCAACTTCAAAAACAAGCTCTCTACGAAACAGGCAGATTTTCACTGACGTTCCAAAAGTTTCAATGAAGATGATCTCATTATAGCCTACCTTCATAAACAACAATTTTATTGCAGTAACAATTTTTGAAGCAAAAGCCCCGGAAATGAGGACTCTTCTCAATAGCCAAACAGATCAATGATAACGCTTAGATCATTACCCTTCCACCTGAATCGAACATCTCTCCTGCTTTCAACACCCTAAACATCTACACTTTAGCACTTGCCGGACAATGGAGTCACAGACGTCACCAAACTTTGTGCCCTAAATTCTTCCGGAGAAGAGAAACAATGCAATAGAATTCGGATGCATTCAAACTAAGAAAGCCGCCAGAGTATTAACATTCTATTTACTACTTCAATTTATCTATTTTAATAGCTTAATGGCAATAATTACTATTAATTATACTTCATCCAATGATAATTAGCCTGCCACAAGTCTTGAATACCCAAAAAAATGTGAGTAAGAATGGTTTGCAACATTTGTCTGGTTGCCTATTGCTATTTCTGATTTATAATCATCTCTTTTCTTCAGCTTTCATCTTCCCATCTGTCGATCATGTGTCAATTACTCAAAATTAACAGCTTGGTTAAGATAAGAATAATTTCACATAATAAACTAAAGACTCTATTCCTTTTCGGATGAGGAGCGCTTGTGGGGTATGCAAATATGCAATCGGTAAGAGGACTTTCTATGAAAGTCTTCTTATGGCTGTTAAGTGGCTATGGAAACTAAATAGTATATTTTGAAACACACAGAAAACGATGTAAGGGATTATGTTTGTAGTTTGAAAGTAGAAGAAAATTATTTATTTCTTTCAAATTCACACTCCCCACCACAATAAAACAGAACTGCCACTTTCAAAGCATCCAAGAACAGATTTACATGTTCCAGCACATAATGGGATTCTCGAGGTGTGTTTGGCTGAAGTGAATTAAAATTATGCAAATTAAAGGCTTTGACATGCTATGAAACCATAGATATGATTTATAAATAAAACATTCTTTTCCTAAATTCAAATGTCTCACCTTTTTAACATCCAAAGAAGTCCTAAAGTTATTTAATTTTTATTTGGACATTACTGAAGGGCTCATTTGGGTGATGCTAGAAAGAAAAAATTGTTATTGTTGAGGATTTTTTTTTAAAAGAAAGGGGATAGGAGATTATGATGTATCGAGCCAGATTCAGGTTGACCCAAAACCCAAAATTATCTCAAATCAACCCAATTGTCATTTGGATTTAAGTTAAATGAATCATTTTAAGATTAAATTGGTTGTTTCCGGGTTAAACACATTATATTTGGGATAAACATGTCACATTGATCTAAAAAAATTACAAAATCCATATAATAAACAAGTCGAATGGGTTAGATTTGGATTAGGCTGATTCGATTTGAATCGAGTTCATGTAAAACATTTTGACCAATATGATAAATAGACAAGCTTGGATCGGGTCAACATCAAGTTAGATTTGAACCCGACCAACCAACTAATATTGACCCCTGCACGATGCACAAAACAATTATATTGAATAACAAAAAAAAAACTAGCCAAAATATTATCACAATAAACTATTATCTTAACTTCAACACTCGGTATGCAATGGATTAATTAAATTAAAAGAAAATTGAAAGAAATAAAAAATAAAAAAATGATAACAAACCAACAAATCCTCAAGTTGATGATGCTAAAACCTCAAGAAACAAATTGTTAAGTCCACAAGACAATTGTATAATGCCAAAACAGAGTCTATATGAATTATTAAAAATTTCAAAAATCCAATCAAAGATCAAAGTTGTATGCAAAAGATTTTTATTAAATTAATAATAAAATATAAACTGATGAATAAAGAAGGCACACTTATCCTTACTATAATTAAAACTAATTTATAATTAATATAAAAAAATCAAGATTTGGTCATAAAAAATAATGGGCCTAGAAAATATGAAAATGATCCATTTAGCCACTTTGTTGCTTGGTTCTACTGCTCAGATTCAGCCTATGAGATACAGAGCCAAAATGAATCGAATTTGGTGAATGCTGCAGCATTGCCCCCAAGAAATACGAACTTCTGTACCGTCATTGACAATGAAGGTTGAAAATTCCATGCAAATGGGAGATAATTCCATTCAATTGGAAAAGAAAAGTTCATCAGATATAGTATCTATCAAGTTTCACCAAGATCAACAGATATTGGAAACTTCCGTAACGTCATCTAGCATGGAATTTGATCATCAACAAGCATATATGGCAGCAGCCTCTACGGTACCAGATAGTAATTAAAATTCAATCAGCACAGAAATCAGAAATCATTGCATTCACTAGGGCAGCAGGGATGCGTCCCCCTTAGTTGAATGATATTATCTATTGCTAGCAATAATTGTCATGGTGCTTCAAATTTGTCCATGGCAATTTATGTGGCTGATGTAGAACTATATGAGTAATTGGAGATTTGCACAAAGGATTTCAAGAGCAACTTTAGATTCTCGTTAAAGCGATTAAAACAACAAGGTAAAACAATTAAGTAGTTATTTCGCTTAGGCTAAACTACACAAGAGACTAAGCTAGATCAAAACACATAAAAAAAAATAAGACGTTGCATGCGAAGTAGTTTCCAACTTAACCCTTGTTTAACAACGAGATCTAAAGCGAAGAAGTAACAAATCCTACGAATGCTAGTGGATGGCAATAAAGGGACACAATCTCTCGCTTTGAACAAATTCTCGTGAAGAATTTGGAATTCAAAAGTAGAAGAATCAAGAAAGAGAAAGAATCACCTTCACGGAGAGACGGCGTAGAGATCCCGCGTACCTTCCAATAATTATCCGCCCAAGGCTAGATGAATCCTTCCCGAATAAACATCGTGATGAGCAAGGTTAACTCAAGTGCCGGATGGATCGTCCGTCTTCAATCAAAATAGGAGCTACACCTTGAGAGGAGGGTGAAGAGAGGTAGAGAGAGGGACGGTGGAGAGAGGATGGCCGGCGGGTGTGAGGAGGGGAACGGCTAGGGCTAGGGAAAAGAAGTTGTCTTGACTCATAAATCTGAAATTATTTCAGGTTTGAGTGAATTTGGAGGGAAAATCAAGGAATTTGAAATTTCAATTATCATGCATTAACTCTCCTTAATAGAGCATTAAAGGGGATGGCCCATTAATGGGGCCGGCGGCATAGAGAGAGGGGAGAGGGAGGAGGGAAAGTGATTAAGCGTTTCCTAATCCGCTCCGATGAATTAATGACGAAAATTTCAAATCCGCCCAAATTCAAATTTGAATTTGCCACGTCATTGAAACTTTCCTAATTTGGCGTCGGCCAAATTTGGAAACTTCCACCTTGAATTTCAAAATCTGAAATTCATGGAGAGGGTGGGGGAAAGGCCGGTGATGGGTGGCCGGGATGGGTGGTGGCCGGTGGAGAGGCCGGCGGCCAAGGTGGTGGCCGGCGGGATGAGGGGGAAGGGGACGGGTTTCTTGGAAGAGAAAAAAATTCGTGAGGTAAACTAAGAGGCGACGATTTGTGGTGGTGGAAGAATCACCTGTGGTGGAAAAAGAAGGTAAACGTAGAAAGAAGAATGGGGAAACCAAGAACCACCGGTGGTGGTTGTTGGGTACGACGGGTGGCCTCTCCTAGGCTCCACCTAACTCTCAACCTCTCTCTCAAGCTTCTACAAAGAAAGCTCCAAGAAGACTAATGCAAGAAGAAATTGTAATATCATTCATCATCATGAAAATACAAGAAGGAGGCTATATATAGCCCATTACAATGTCATGAAAATAAAAGACTAAAATACCCTCGAGGGGCTACAAGACTCAATCCCTCAAGCAAGGGTAAAAAGGGAAAAGTGCAGAAATAAAAATTACATCAACTAAAACAATCATGCTGAAATCAAAAATACATCGGGTACATCGTGGCCGTAGATCTACGGCCACGTCGACGGTAGACTCTCCAACTGATGTCCCCATCATTCTCCCGGGGTGGGAGAAGACTCGATTCCGTCGAGTAAGCGTCTCTCTCGTAAAGCTCCAAAGCATCCGGGTCTATCCGCTGCAGCTCCTCGCGGTCTATCCACGTGTCCTCCGATTCAGGTTTTCCTCTCCACCTGATCAAATACCTTCTCCTTCCTCCTTTTGTAGAGATAATGTCATCACTCAAAACTGTGTCCACTTTATCAGCCATGGGTAGTTTGGGAATGGTAGGAAGGGGGGGCAAGTTTGGGTTTTCCAATGGTGGGGTTATATCAGGCTGTTGCAAAAATGGGTTGGGTGGATTGAAATCAGGGCCTTCATAAGCTACTAGATCCTCAATGTTAAAGGTCGGGTTGATGTTGAACTCCTCGGGGAGGTCTACCACATATGCATTGTCATTAATTTTTCTTAATATTTTGAAGGGCCCAGCACTCTTGGCGTGTAGTTTCTTAACGGTTCCTTGTGGGAACCGTTCCGGACGGATCCGCACCATCACGAAGTCACCTACTTTAAAAGTTTTAAGTCGTCGTTTTAAATCAGCATATAACTTGTAATCTTTGTTGCTATTTTCAATATTTTGTGCAATTTCCTTATGCAGTTCATGCAGATGTGATGCAAATGCAGATGCAGACTCAGAAATTCTATACCTAGAACTCATAGGAATCAAATCTAAAGGTTGTCTAGGCTTAAACCCGTATACAATCTCAGAAGGACTTAGACCCGTGGTTCGGTTGACAGAATTATTGTACGCGAACTCAGCAGTGGGTAGGATAGTGTCCCAGTCTCTAATATGATCCCCAACCAAAGAACGCAGTAGGTTTCCCAAACTTCTGTTAACTACTTCTGTCTGACCATCCATCTGTGGGTGAAAAGCAGTGGAAAATTGTAGTTTAGTACCCATCTTCATCCACAGGGTTTTCCAGAAGTAACTTGTGAACTTAACATCTCGATCCGATACAATGGTTTTGGGTAAACCATGCAAGCGGACAACCTCATTAAAATAAAGCTTGGCAATGTGAGAGGCATCAGATGTTTTGGAACATGGGAGGAAATGAGCCATTTTGGAAAATCGATCTACGACTACGCATATGGCATCATTCCTTCGCAGTGTCTTTGGCAGGCCTAAAATAAAATCCATACTGACGTCCTGCCAAGGACAACTAGGTACAGGTAACGGAGTGTAAAGCCCAGTGTTCTGCTTACGTTGCTTGGCTAATTGACACGTGTGACACCTAGCAACCATTCTACCAACATCTCTCTTAAGGCTTGGCCAAAAGAAACGGTACTCAACGGCCTCAATCGTTTTATCTCTCCCAAAATGTCCAGCGAGGCCCCCAGCGTGAAGTTCCCACACAAGAAATTCCCTAAGGGAGGTGCGAGGTATACAAAGCTTTTGGGCTTTGAAAAGGTAACCATCATCCAAGAGGAAATCATCCACGAGGCGGGTGCTACCCGTGGACAGGGAAGAGTAAATTTCTTTGAAGTCTGGGCACTCAAGATAATCCATCTTCATCTGATCGAAGCCCATGACTTCCGCTCTCAACTCAAGAGTAGTCATCATCCGTCGGCTGAGAGCGTCAGCAGCCTTATTCTCGACCCCTGCCTTGTGTCTAAGAGTGTACGTGTACTCCTGAAGAAATTCTACCCATCGGCCATGCCGAGCATTAAGTTTCTTTTGAGAATTAATGTATCTCAAAGCCTCGTGATCCGAAAATATGACGAACTCTTGCGGGAGCAAGTAGTGCCGCCAGTAGCGAAGGGATTGGATCACGGCGTAGAATTCCTTATCGTACGTGGAGTAACGCTGCCTAATTTCATTCAGCTTCTCGCTGAAATATGCTACCGGGTGACCCTCCTGGGAGAGGACTCCTCCAATTCCGACCCCCGAAGCATCGCAGGTCATTTCGAAGACTTTAGAGAAGTCAGGAAGTCTCATCATTGGGGCTTCCACCATTCGTTTCTTAATCTCATCGAATGCTCTGGTAGCAGCCGGGGTCCAATGAAAATCACCCTTCTTAAGACAATCAGTGATAGGAGATACTATGGTGCTGAAATTTCGGATGAATCTCCTATAGAAAGTAGCTAACCCATGGAAGCTGCGAACTTCCCGGATGTTCTGAGGGACGGGCCAGTCAACTATGGCTCTAACCTTCTCGGGGTCGGCAGAAACACCTCGTGCCGATACAATAAAGCCCAAAAAGATGACTTGGTCCACGAGGAAAGTACATTTCTTAGGATTGGCATAAAGCTGTTCTTTCCTCAAGACATCGCAAACTTGCCTAAGGTGGTCAAGGTGTTGATCAACAGATTGGCTATAGATAAGTATGTCATCAAAATAGACGACAACAAACTTTCCCATAAAGGGGCGCAACACCTGAGTCATAACCCTCATAAAAGTGCTAGGGGCATTACTCAGTCCAAAGGGCATGACTAACCACTCATAAAGACCGTCTTTCGTTTTGAACGCGGTTTTCCACTCATCACCGGGTCGGATCCGGATCTGGTGGTATCCACTCTTAAGATCAATTTTGGAGAATAAAGTCGCACCCGTCATCATATCCAGCATGTCATCGAGCCTCGGAATAGGGAAACGATATTTGACGGTGATCTTGTTGATAGCACGGCTATCAACACACATTCTCCAAGTTCCGTCCTTCTTTGATGTAAGAAGGGCCGGCACCGCGCAGGGACTAAGACTTTCCTTAATGAAACCTCGCTGCAGTAATTCGTCAACCTGCTTTTTAAGTTCAGCATGTTCCGTGGGGTTCATGCGATAGTGTGGCAGGTTTGGAAGGGAGGCTCCCGGGACGAAGTCTATAGCATGCTGGATGTCTCTAAGTGGTGGTAACTGATCGGGGAGATCATCGGGAAAGACATCAGCATACTGTCCTAAAATAGGCTGTACCTCCTCAGGAATGGGCTCGTCAGATTCAGTGGAAATCTCACGGCCAACTAAGGCAAACAGAGGGGCGCCTTGGGCAAACTCAGTAATCAGAACCTTTGCGGTGACAAGGTTCACGCCCTTTTTAGATTTGGTTGGGTTGGATTTCGTGGCATCCGTAACCCGGGGTTGTGATGGTAAAAGCTTAATCTTTTTGCCAACATGTTCAAACACGCAGGTGTTTGAACGCCCATAAATGTGGACATCGTTATCGTAGATCCAGGGGCGACCTAGCAAAATTTGTCCAACATTCATAGCCAACACATCGCACCAGACATTCTCCTTATAAGTGGCAAAGGAGATGGGTACGTGGCTTCGTTCCTTCACTTCCAAAGCATTGGAGTTGACCCACGATACCTTATACGGGTTGGGGTGAGGAACGGCAGACAGACCTAACTGGGATACCATGCTGGAGGAAACAGCATTAATGCAACTACCACTATCCACTATGACTTTACAGTTCTTGTCTTTGATTTTGGTGTAGGTATGGAAAATCGTGGTCCTACGCCAGTCATCAGTGGGTGTCGGGTGTGAAAGTGCACATCTCACCACGCAGATGGGAGAGGTATCCGGCTTTTGAAGGCAATTGAGGACCGTAGTGTCGTCGTCCTCCTCGAAGTATTCGCCTTCTTCCTCCACTTGGTGGACCTGATCAACCTCGGGCTCGAGATCGTCCTCAGTTACCTCTTCAACGATCGAAACCTTATAAGGACTGGAGCACTGAGAAGCGATATGCCCATACCCCTGGCATCGAAAGCACTTGGTTCCGGGACTGGGCCGAGGGGCATCCGTGGTAGGAGGCTTACTTCTAGAATCAGATCTAAGTGCAGGTGGACCCGTGGGTGGTCGGGTCGTGCTCCCCGAAGTAGGTCGTGAAACAGGAGGGTGCGAGGTGGAACTACCAGCTGATCTATACGAAGGTCTAGAGTCATGAGATCGACTCGGATGCTGAGAACGGGACTCCTCTAGATCAAGCACTAGGCTGTAGGCGTTCTCCAGAGTAGTGACATTCCGGGCAAAAAGTTCATTGCGTAAGTCTTCTCGCAGTCCGGTACGAAACATCGACAAAATTTGCGCGGGGGTGGTTGAGGTCTCCCCTTTGCAACGAATCAGGTAATCATCGAAGGATGCTATGTAATCCTTAACGGGTTAGCTTCCTTGGGTAAGTCGGTTCCATCTGTCAAGGAGTCTAGGGAAGTAAGACGGAGGTAGATACTTTTGTTTAAGCTCACGTTTCATGGACGCCCAATCAGTAATGGGGTACTCGTTGCGGGACTCCCTAAGACTTTCTAAGTTCGACCAGAATTGGCTAGCCCTTCCAACAAGCTTCATCTCTGCGAACCTAACCTTTCTAGCTTCAGAAATGTTATACCACTTGAAGAAACTATCCATACCTTTGATCCAATCAAGGAAGAGCTGCGGGTCTAAGGTGCCATCGAAAGTGGGTGCTTCTACCTTGATATTCTTCATCAAGTGTATGTCGGGGTCATGGTTGGTGTCGTGTATGTAATGAGGATTTCGATAAGGGGCACGCGGGGGCCCATCATCTTGAAAAGTATCATCCCCATACATGGAAGGTGGCCGAGAAGGTGTGTAGAGGGGTGCTTGGTTCTTACCTCGTTCTAGGTTGTCGAACCTATCAGTTGTCTGTCGCCGAAGTTCCGCTAAGTCTGACTGGTTCTCTTTAAGTTGCTGACTAATCGCACCCATTTGACCTACCAACAGGTCTAAAGTCCTGCTAAGTTGTTCCGGGTCCATTTCTAAACACTGTGGGGTACCTAGAAGGTTTTCTAGGAAGTGGACAGCAAACCTACAGCAGGGAAAACACTCTATCGGGACTCCAAATGGTGCTGGAAACTCTTGGACAGCAAGCTACAAAGAAGGGTTAACGTCCTAAATGCAAATGCTGAAGTGGGGAAGTGAATGACAGCACTTAGGCACCTAAACAGTGAACCTACAGCACACTATATGTTGCAGGAAATAATGTGGACAGCCACTAAACAAGGTGCAAAGTGATTCCTAGACAACTAGACGAGTTAATACTAAGAGGGCAGCAAATATATGGCGAAACCAACACGTATTGCTTACTAAATGCATGCAGAATTTTCTGGACAGCAAATGTAAGTGTCGATTAAGATGTTTCTATAGATGTTATGCATGCCAAAATAGTTATGCAAGCCTAATTAATAGCCTAGGATGAATTCTAGCAAAAGTATCGCATGCTAGCCATGCTCTGATACCAAGATGATGTAGAACTATATGCGTAATTGGAGATTTGCACAAAGGATTTCAAGAGCAACTTTAGATTCTCGTTAAAGCGATTAAAACAACAAGGTAAAACAATTAAGTAGTTATTTCGCTTAGGCTAAACTACACAAGAGACTAAGCTAGATCAAAACACATAAAAAAAAATAAGACGTTGCATGCGAAGTAGTTTCCAACTTAACCCTTGTTTAACAACGAGATCTAAAGCGAAGAAGTAACAAATCCTACGAATGCTAGTGGATGGCAATAAAGGGACACAATCTCTCGCTTTGAACAAATTCTCGTGAAGAATTTGGAATTCAAAAGTAGAAGAATCAAGAAAGAGAAAGAATCACCTTCACGGAGAGACGGCGTAGAGATCCCGCGTACCTTCCAATAATTATCCGCCCAAGGCTAGATGAATCCTTCCCGAATAAACATCGTGATGAGCAAGGTTAACTCAAGTGCCGGATGGATCGTCCGTCTTCAATCGAAATAGGAGCTACACCTTGAGAGGAGGGTGGAGAGAGGTAGAGAGAGGGACGGTGGAGAGAGGATGGCCGACGGGTGTGAGGAGGAGGGGAACGGCTAGGGCTAGGGAAAAGAAGTTGTCTTGACTCATAAATCTGAAATTATTTCAGGTTTGAGTGAATTTGGAGGGAAAATCAAGGAATTTGAAATTTCAATTATCATGCATTAACTCTCCTTAATAGAGCATTAAAGGGGATGGCCCATTAATGGGGCCGGCGGCATAGAGAGAGGGGAGAGGGAGGAGGGAAAGTGATTAAGCGTTTCCTAATCCGCTCCGATGAATTAATGACGAAAATTTCAAATCCGCCCAAATTCAAATTTGAATTTGCCACGTCATTGAAACTTTCCTAATTTGGCGTCGGCCAAATTTGGAAACTTCCACCTTGAATTTCAAAATCTGAAATTCATGGAGAGGGTGGGGGAAAGGCCGGTGATGGGTGGCCGGGATGGGTGGTGGCCGGTGGAGAGGCCGGCGGCCAAGGTGGTGGCCGGCGGGATGAGGGGGAAGGGGACGGGTTTCTTGGAAGAGAAAAAAATTCGTGAGGTAAACTAAGAGGCGACGATTTGTGGTGGTGGAAGAATCACCTGTGGTGGAAAAAGAAGGTAAACGTAGAAAGAAGAATGGGGAAACCAAGAACCACCGGTGGTGGTTGTTGGGTACGACGGGTGGCCTCTCCTAGGCTCCACCTAACTCTCAACCTCTCTCTCAAGCTTCTACAAAGAAAGCTCCAAGAAGACTAATGCAAGAAGAAATTGTAATATCATTCATCATCATGAAAATACAAGAAGGAGGCTATATATAGCCCATTACAATGTCATGAAAATAATAGACTAAAATACCCTCGAGGAGCTACAAGACTCAATCCCTCAAGCAAGGGTAAAAAGGGAAAAGTGCAGAAATAAAAATTACATCAACTAAAACAATCATGCTGAAATCAAAAATACATCGGGTACATCGTGGCCGTAGATCTACGGCCACGTCGACGGTAGACTCTCCAACTGATGTCCTCATCAGTGGCACTTCATTACAAGTTCACATGAGGGTTGGTTTGGTACCTTAATTCAAACTTTACTTTCTTTTACTACTAATGGTGTGATTCAAGTGTTTTTGGGAGGCTAACTATTATTCTATTATTCACCTTTCATCTAATTGAGAACACTGGCACGTTAACCAACCATTTTGGTTGTTCTCTAAATTCCCATCCCCCCAATTTGATCAAGGAGATAATTGTTGATTTTCAAGCCCACTATGAGAATTGCTCTGTGGTCGTAAAAGAAGGGAAAAGGAGTTTGTCTTCATCAGTTTCTTTCCAAGTTATGTTAATGGCCAATATTTGTGCCAAAAGTTATTTTAATTGCTTTTTTTTTTAAATAAAGTATCCTCTCTCTCTCTATCTCTTCTTTTGTAAAGAGAGGATTAGTATATAGCTTTGCTTATCTAGAAGTTCTGTTTGTGATGATGTATTTTTTTAGTTTATAAAATGCTCAATGCAACCGCTTAAAATTTAAAAAAAAAACTCTCCTCATGAGAGTAGAACTAGTGAATCTCTGTAAGGTCAAATGACCAGCTATGCATTATTCCATTGGAACAATGAAAGTATCTCTTGAACGCAGACGATCTCCATCTTATTAAAACATCTATAGCATTTTCAAATGCTACCAGTAAAAGAATCAGTGGCAAAAACAAAATAGGGTATTTTTCTCCATAAACTCCACCTACAGAAATAAAAAATACTATAGGCAAGAAGGTGCCTCGACTTGATAAAACAGAGTTGCATCATTAAATGAAAAATACTAATGTTAAATGAAAATGTGTATATAATATAAATCATTGCAGAAAAGCAGTGCAGTAAGGCTTTATGGCTCTAGTAAGTCAAAATATGTGTAAAACAAAGACAAACTAAATCATTAAATGCATGATAACCAATGTCTTTCATCATGAAAAGCTTTCAACCACCAATAATGAGCTGGCATGATAACTAATGTCTTTCATCATGTATAACCGACAAGATATAATTCATGCAACAAGATGATTAAATGTATGCCCCTAATGACCAAATTTGGTTTTGAATTCAAATTCATCCATTAAAATATATGATAGACCAAGTACGAATTGATTTGTTGTTCTATTTCTATGTTTAAATCATTATTAAAAAGGTACTTGATGAGGGCATCAGATTTCGACATGTGTACCATCGCCGGGGACGACGATCGACGGCCCTGATTCAGAGCCTTTATCTGTGATGCTTTAGTTCTTTTTTCATTAGTTATTTCATGTTTCCGTTTGTACCCCTATGAGGGATGTAGCACTTATTGTAGCCCAAGGGCATTTTTGACTTTATGCTTTTATTTTTCTGTAAGCCTATATATAAAGGCTTGTATCATTGTATTTGGAATTATTGATGAATGAAAATTTTATTTTGTTGTTCTCTTTGTGAGTTCACAGTCTCCTCTTGATCTCTTAGTGAGTTCTTGAGGAGAGAACATCTTAGATCTCTTCGTGAGTTCTAGTGGAGAAAAGTCGAGGTTTGTGTGCTTCAATTTCTTTTTTTTTTTCTTCCCCGAGATCCACAGCCTTCTCCCCGTGAGATTCTCCACAAAATTCCCTCCCAAATCTCCATCTCGTCACTCCTCCCCACAAACCTGCTGGCGGCAGCACCAATCAACCACCCCGGCCTCCCTTGGCTGGCCCAATTTCCGGCGATCCACCCAACCAGCAAGCAGCCGGCCTCCCCCTCCACCGCTTCCAGAGCCGCCCCTCCCAATCCAGCTGGCCACCTGGTTCCCAGGTCGGGAAATCCAAGTTTCAAACACCTCACAGACTTTCCTAATTTACCTCTTGACTCCTTTGGAAATTGGTCTTTTGTTTTATTCTTTTATCTGATTGGATTCTAACGGGTACAAGGTTTAGTACAAGTTAGGAAACTTCTTTATTTGAGCAAACCTGAAATCAGATTTCAGATTTTCCTATCACCGTGATTTACACTCTTGAGGGCCCATCTAATTGACACTAATTGCTCCCTCTTAAATCCTTATGACCGGCCTCTTAATTGGCCCTTCTCTCTCCCCTCCATTAATGTTTCATTAAGGAATTAATTCCCCTCCCATTGGAATTCAAATTCCCCTCCAAAATTCTCCAAAGCTGAAATTATTCTCAGCTTTTGCTCTAGTTTTCTAAACCCGTCTCCCTCACCCCTCATCCACCGCCGGCCTCCCCATCCAACCTACAACCCGCCGCCCCCCATCTCTCCTCTTTGGAGATTTAGTTGCGGCACCCACCCTTTCATCTCTTCAAATGATGCATGGAGGTTCCCGAATGGAATTTCGGGTTTGAATACGACGACCGCGGACGAGTGAACATCCTCCGATCTCCTTTCTTTGACGTCGGATTCGACTTCGACGACACCGTCGATGAGTATTTGGCCAGGATCGTACCCACTCTGATAGAGACCATCGACGATCATTTTTCAGTTTACACTTGGATCGTAGAAGGCCGTCGTCTTCCACCACCTCCACGACCCGCGCCGACCTCTTCCTCCCTACGGATCTACGGCACCCTCGCCCTAGGAGTGATCTCATCCATCGTGTGGTTCTTCTTCTCCCAACAAGCCTAGGAGTAGGTAAATGAGAGCGGCCTCAAGGTGAGACAATCGCTTTGTTAACCCTGGGATTCTAGTTGGTTTCTTCATTTGCTTTACGTTTATTGAAGTCGTTATTTTCTTGGTCTTGCTAATTTAGGTGTAAGTGCTTGCCTAACCGTAGTTAACAACTAAGATTTCCGAAGAGCTTGAATTGAGAACAAGATTGAATTTGCAATTTCATTACTTGAATAATATTTTGTTAAATCTCTAAATTCAATTCTTGGTATTACATCAGTACTTGTTCTCAAATTCTTTAAGATGTTCATCCTTAGGTTTGGCAGTTCATCAATTTCATAGGATTGGGCTTATTTGAGGGACAAAAAATAGTTTACGTAGTAAGCCAAAATAGGCCTATCCATCTCTCTATTTCCAAGGATGCTGAGTTCCTTCTATGTTCATTAGTTTAAAAAGTCTTACTTCTATCTTAATCTCCAGAAGACCATACATAAATCTTTATGTCACTACTTTTGTTTCTTTGAACAAATCACATCTAGAGTTCAATTCTTCAGACTGATCTAAGTATTCACTAAAAGCTCAATTATCTTGCTTTAAATTTTTCAATTTTTGAGCTATTCTAAACTTGTAATAAATAGAACAATATTTTCCTATCAGTTTAAAATTCATATCAACCCAAATTCCAACAGGATGTTTTTAAAAATTATCTATCACTACCAAAATCTCTTAACAAAATTAACTAATTTAATCTTTAAAGTTTTAACACATTATTGAATGCATGGAATACTAATCATAGAGATCCTCAAGTTTAGCTCCAACAAAATCAAGCCCTTATTGCACTAAGTGGGGCCGGCAACATGAATCATTTTTTTTCCAGTCTTGTTAAGAATCAAATTCTCATTTAAATCTAATATGAAAATGTCATTTCTAATGTTTTCTAACTAAATCTTTTTAGGTCTACCTCTACATTTTTTAACATAGGCCAAATCTAATACATCTACTCTCCTAATCGGGTCATCAGAAGGCCGACATTTATGAGACAAGTTTAGCTCCAATCAAGAAAAATACAAGTTGTGTCTAACATAAAAAATGGGGACTTTGATCTTAATTTTCTTTATCATTTTATATTCATCATGATGTTAACACAATGAATTCCATAATTATCATTCATAAAACCTATAGTGTCAATCATCATGATCATCACTAGAATAATAATCATCATAATCATCAGAAAGATCTCAAGTATATGTTCTCTCTTATATGTAACATCATAATGATCTTGATGATTTATACGGTCTTTAGGGTTCCTAATCTTCTCAAGTCAAGATAATAAACATCCATACCTATCATAAGGACATTCCTTATAACCTTGAGGTCTAAGAAAGGCATCATGATCTATATGGTGGTATGTCATAACAAAAATAACATTAGGCACTTCTACTAAATTACTTAACGTGGCTAGAGGAGGTGAAGGTTTCATATGTGGTGGATTTCCTATAGGATCATTAAGAAAAGGAGCACTAAAAAAGGTCCTTAATTAGGATTTCTGAGTTAGTTCGACAAAAATCAAAGGTGTTCCATTTGATCAAACATCTCATCACTAAACTTACCCAATTCCATTAAATTTATCATCTAGACATTCAAATTTTTTAACTCATAACACTATGACTTTTATGTTATCTACCCTTTGTTCAATTTGTTTTGTGTCTAGACAATATTTAATGTTCACTTTTTCATGTGTCAAAATTAATGGTGATTGGAATGCAACAACTATAATTGATAAATAATGTAATTAATCAAAAGTTTTAAACGCACTTGCGTGGTATAGTTTAGATGTAAGTGTGGAATTGCCCCTAAGATAGCATCCTTGGAATGATGGCCTAGACTTTACCTGCTTGGGCCTGCAGCTTCCTCCATCTTCATTGCCACATCGCAAATACATGAGATCTTTGCTGCCATGTGACCAATTCATAAGAGCCACCCGATTATACAAGGAAACCTTATGGACTGTGCACCTATTGTAATTATTTTGCAGTTAATTTTATTTTATATTTTCGCCTATAATTTTATATATTTCTATTAAAAACTTGCATAGGATTGTATAAATTATGTAAATGTATTGGAATAACACGCTCAAAATATTTCAGTTCTTATCATGATATCAGAGCTTAAGAAAATGTTTTATAAGCGTCATCTCATCTTTCTTTTCTTGATTTATGAAACACGAGTACTACTTTCATTCATTTTCTGCTTCTATAAACACATTATTGCAATAATTTCTCTCTGCATGAATAACAACATTGCTCATATTCCCTTTCTTTTGAGTTCTCTTGGGACTGAGGGATGCCATATGAATCCGATGGGATTTTAAACATTCGTTCAACATACCAATTGCATGCTCTCGAAGGCAAGAGAAAAATTAATACATTTACTTGGCATTGAACCCGAGTAAAAAGATCCCATGTTTCAAGTTTGGAATGAGCAGGGCTCTTTGGTGATATCCAGTTATGAAACTCTATAGTTTTAGAGATAAGCAATACTAATCCAGGACTACAATGTTTAAAATGGATGTGATAAGAACTTGCACGATTTCTTGAAATAAACAACTAAGATTAAAACTATTAGCAATCAAAACGACAAAAGAAAATAAGAGAGGGGTGCCTACATTTAGGCTAAGCCACTTGCCAAACGCTTGAATTATCAAAACAAGTTAGAAATTCAACATGCGAAGTAAATAGCTTTCAACAAAATCTCTAATGACTAATCTAACAATAAGACTAGAAGCATAGAAAGTACGCTCAATCCTATGTTTACTAAGCTTAGGCAAAGGCGAAAACAAGTTCCTACATTTACTAAGCTCAGGCAGGAGGCGAGGCACAATTCCTCGCAACTAGATCACCACCTACAAGATAAGTGGATTAGGAAGATAATTGAAAAGGGGAAGAAGTTTACCTTTGTCGAAGCCCGAAAATAAGTAGTGATAGGTTGAAGATGTTCGTCGTAGCGTCTCTTGAAGGTTCAACTTAGAGAGAAAGATGTTTCTCTAGTGTTGAAGCATTGAACACACTAGATGGTACTTCTCCTCTTATCTCGAAAACTCCAAGGGAAAAAATGGAAGAAGTGGCCGGCCATGAGGGGGAAGAGGTTTGGGAATTTGGGTTCAGATTTTTGAGGAAAAAAACATGTCAAACATCCCCTTAATTAATCCTTGATTGAAATAATTAAAGGATTAAACAAGAGGGATGGGGTGCGGCGGCAAGTGAGGGGAAGGGGAGTTGATTTGTTTCCAAAGAAGAGGGAGGATCTTTGGAAAGAAATTAAAAAGGTAGGGACATGGGGAATTTCGGCCAAGGAGGTGGGGAAGGAGTTTGAATTATTTCCAAGGGAGGGAGGTGGGCTTTAGGAAAGAAATTCTATTTCAATCCTAAAGGGGGGGCCGGCGGCATTAATGAGATAGAAGGTGATTGTGGGGGGGGGGGGTAATTTGGGATTTAGAGATTAGGAAAGTTTTAATTAAATCCTAATTAATTTGAAATTCAAATGGGATTTAATTTAGGAACTTTCCTAAAATAGATTTCCTAAATTATGAAAGAATTCCAAATTCAAATAATTTTGATTTTTGAATTTATCCTTTCCTAAGTTAAGGGTGGTTGCTTATGGAAAGTATTCAAGAGGGATTTGAAATTGTGGAGGGAAGATGGGGAGGTGGGATAGGGCCAATGGCTAGGTGGTTGTGGGTGGGGTGAGGGGAGAAGGGGTCGGGTGAGGGTGGAAGTGGAGTTGGGTTTAACCAATGGAGAGGGGGAGTTGTAAGGTGGTCGGGAGCTTAAGGAGATGGGGAGGAGTTCTAGGCCGTCGGCTAGTTGAGGGAGGAAGGAGGGTGATGAGGACATCCACTCTACTTTGTTTTATGTTCATTTTTTATTTGATGTATTTGTTTTGTTTATGATTGTGTTGTCTTTTCCACTTTTGCCCTTACTTAAGGGTTTAGAGATGTGTAAGCCCTAGGGGCATTTTAGTACTTTTTATTTGTCACAATGTATTGGCTATTTAAAGCCCTCCCCTCCTCCTTTGAGGGTTAATGAATTATTGATAATGAAAATTTTATGTTCTTATTGATCTCTTAGTGAGTTCATGAGAGGAGAAGCCCGAGGAGGGTGATTTGCAATACCCGTCAATCTTTGGAAGAGTCCAAGGTTCGCGGTTCTTATGATCTTTTTGTGAGTTCGTTAATTACATTTATCTTATTTGTATGTTCGTTCATCTCCTTTCTCCCCTCTTCATCCACCCAAGTCATCCCCTAGCTCCACCTCCCCAAGCCGCCGACCATCACCCACCCGATCGCTGGCCTCCCTCCCACGACCTTCCCCCTCCACCCACCTAGCCGCCGGACACTTTCTTCCTTTCCCTTGAATGAGGAATTAATGTCTCATTATTACCTTCCTATAGAGCATGAAGGATTTGGGAAAATTATTCTAAACCATTTGAATTTCAAATAGTTTCCTAAAATAGAAATCTATATTAGGAAAGTCTTGAATGTCATTCACTTTTAAATTTCAAATTAGATTGGATGACATTATTCTCTCCTTAAATTATTGTGGCCAATTTGGAAATTGTTTTAAACTTTCCCCCCAATCCCCTCTCCCACTATATGTCGCCGGCCATGCTAGGGAGGAATCCCAATTAATGATAATTCAATGCATTAATTACAATTGATTTGAAGTTTGAATTTTCATAACCCCCTCCCTCTCTCTCTCTCTCTCTCTATGCCGCCGGCCATGCATGGGATGGATTTCCATGTAATGCACAATCAAGGCATTGATTACAATCAAATTGAATTCAAATTTCCCAATTAATTTCCCTCCAAATTAATCAAAACCTGAAATTAATTTCAGTTTTGGATTAAGGCACTTTCCCTCCTAATTCCCCTCTCATTTCATAATTAAAACATTAGCCTCTCATAGTCGAACCTGAAATTTAATTTCAGGTTTAAGAAAACCACTTCAACCCTACCCGTACCTTCCAAAAGGCCCCTTCCACTAAATTCCTTCTCTTTGGGAGTTTTATAATTGCTGTCTAAGAAATTACAGCAACTCTGTATTGCTGTCCTGCATCTCCAAGAGGTTTCTTCTGTCCAAAAGACCTCTCCAACGTAGCCAAGCTGCTGCTATACAAGGAGTAAATCTGCTGTCCAAGGATTATAGCAGGTTAACCTTGCTGTCCCGCATTCCCAAGAGACCTTCCTTGCAGCCCAGAGTTCCGTCAATCGGCAAATTGCTGTCCAGAAAACTCCAAACGTCCACAGCAGCTGTCTAAGGTTTCCCTAAGCCTTGTAGGTGGCTGTCCTGAACTGTTCTGAGAGCTTAAAGCTGTTGTCCAGTAAGGTACATAGTCCCTTGTAGCTGTCTCTCCACTCCGGAGTTCCAGATTGCTGTCTAACAACATCCAAAAGGCTCGTGGCTGCTGTCCCCTTTCATTTCAACCTTCCAACGACTTACCCGGAGCTCGCATCTCTCTTGTCTTTGGGTAAACTCTTCCCCTGACTCTTTTATCTTCGAAGTTGCTTCTCAATTGTGGTCTTAGTAGATTCATGACGATCACGTTAATGCTTCCCCGCTAAAGCCTAGTAATTAGAAGAGTTGAGTGAGGGATCTCCTCGTAGTGACTAATCTTGTTGTTAGCATTGGGATTTATGGTTGAAAACCAATCACGTATGCAACGTCACATTAATTAACTAGTTTGCAATCTTAACTTCCACGCATGTGATTTAGCCTAATCTTGTTTTATCGCCTTATTATTTTATCTTTGCGTTTAAATCGGCATAAGTTTTATTGAGAATTGTTCTTGAACTGTTAAGCGTGCAAATTTTCCTAAGCAACTCATATTCGCATGTATTGTTTTAGATCATCTTGGTATCAGAGCATGGCTAGCATGCATTACATGTGCTAGATGCATCCTAGGAGTCTACTTAACTTTCCCTTAGCTTGTTTGCATGCATACCATTGCATAGTAATTTTAGTCACTGTTTTTTGCTTGCTACTCTCTAAATTTCCTTCACCGTTTTCTTCATTGTAAGCAAGCCTACTTCAATGTTCAAGTGTTACCCTTGTCACAACAACATCCCTACTTGCTTAGGTTGCTTAAACAAATATTATAGGTTGCTGTCCACGTTTTTTTCCTGCACCTGTTAGTGACATATAGGTGAGTTTGGGATTGTATTTAAGTGCTGTCCACAATCTAGAAGCCCTCCAAAACACTTAGACAACTTAGATCTTTGTTGTAGTTTGCTGTCTTGTTCATTTTAGCATCATTTAGAAGCTTCAGGAGCATATTTCCTTAGTGTTTAGGTGCTGCCCTTGACCCGGTAACTTCCTAGTCACCTAGACTATTTTATCCACTAATGGGGTTTGCTGTCCACATCTTTAGTGCACCTTCTAGTGACAATTTGGAGAGTCTAGCTTCGCTTTAGGAGTTGTCCCCTATCTAGATTCACCCCTAAGTGTTTCCAAGCGCTTTCCCCATGGACCCGATAAGATTTCAAAAGAAGTTGGATGACCTAGTTAGTTTTGTAGGCTCTCTAACTAAAACCACGGAGGAACATATTCACTCTCCCCACTCTAGGTATGTGCCCCATTCGATCAATCCTACTAGTCGGAAGATGCCCTACTCTGCTTTTCAACCTAGACCTGAGTTTAATCCACGACTAGAGTCACATGACCGTCTACCCACCTTTGATGGTTCCTTGGACCCTTACTACTTTAGGGAATGAGTTAGGCAACTAGAAGACTATTTTGAATCTCGTCATATCCCTGAATCTCACCAGGTTAGCATCGCTAAGTCTCACCTAAAAGGTCAGGCTCTTCAATTCTTGATGAGATTGGAAGATCATAAAGAGTCTCGTGGTGAGTATTCTACTTGGAAAGACACGAGGCGAAATCTTAATTTAAAATACCGACCCTCTACCAATGACTGCCATCTAGAGCCCCACCCTACCCCTTTTGTTGGAACAAACCGCGGACATTACTGTGGTCGAGACCACCCATCTTTTAGTAAGATCAGGGTTGCTGCCCCACCTTGTAGGTCTTCACCTAGCCTTGATGGCCGACCCTTTATTGAGTCTTCTGTTGGATCGGTCCCATATGACTCCCCACTTGGACCCATTTCTAACAATCCTAGTCAACCTTTAGCCTCCCCAGTCCGTGATCCTGCAAGTGTGATTTTAATAAAGAGTTGCATTAAAAAGAAGAAATCCACTGAACCTGAGACTGAATACATCCATTTCGTGGATACCATCGATAACGAGGATTTCTTTGAGGATGAAACTGAACTGAGTGATTTAGACTCCTTGCATGATTTAAACCCTGAGCTAGGAAAGTTGGAACCTTTAAACGTTGACCTCATAGCCCACCCTAATCCTAGTCTCCTCGAGGATAACTCTTTGGATAAGGTTTGCCTAGATGATATTAATTTGATCCCGAAAGAAACTGATCTGACCTTGAACACAATGAAATTAAAATCGAAAGATTCTGATTTAATTACTGAGATGATTCCGAATAATTCTGATGGCAATGTGGATACTTTCAAATTGGAAGTGAGTCAATTGAGGTTACTACCTGAATTAAACCCCGATTTAAGTGATCTTGAATCCATTGATCTTAGGATTATAGCCAAACCTGATCCCTATTGAGGATAGTAATATGAGTTTGGAAGATAGTAATTTGAATTTGAAAGATTTGAGCCTAATTTAAACAATAAACATCCTTTTGTCTTATTGGAGTCTATTTTAGGAGTTGCTCCTTTAGATTTACATTTGACAGAGTGTAACTCTCTTGATTGGACTTATCTCACCGACCTTAGTGTTAGAGAGAGTCTTAGCCCATACTTTCATGTCACATTTCTAACTGTTGTGCCCAATTCTGTTATGGATACCCTACCCCATTGCTTGAGTCCCATACCCGGTAGTAACTCTTTGGGCTATCCTACTATGGTAGTGAGTCATGACCCATCGTCTTATCATATTCTTGATTCCTACATTATGCCCTCGATATCCTTGTCCTTCCCTGTTAAGGATCATCTCTCTCCTAGTTTGATGACTGTGTTAGATTACCCTACCGTCGTTAGGAGACTGTCTGTGACCCTAGCTGAGATTCCCTATGGAGATGCCCTTTTATCTAAGGATGTCTTCATTGCTCCTCCTACACCAGTTCACTTAAATATAAAATTTTTATGTCCTCTCATTTTGTGACAGATCCATCTTTGTTCCTATCTATGTGTGCTTGTGAGTTTGTGTGCTTATGTGTGTTTTTGTAGTCTGTTGTCTTCCCAAATTTCCTCTGTTTTAAATTTGTGTGTGGATCCACAATTCATTCATCCTGCATATCAAATCTCTTACATCACATTTTTTCTATATCATTTATCTTGTTGAAGTTTTGAATTTTGGACACATGATTTCGCATAAAACATACCACATTTACATCGCATATGCATGAACTACTTAAGAAAATTGCACGCCTAATTGAATAGAACGACAATACTTATAAACTTTATGTTGAATGTAAATGACGAGTTAAAACTTTTGAGGTTGGTAATTCAGTGATGGTGCAGTTTCGTCCGGCACGGTTCCCACAAGGAACTGTAAAGGAATTACATGCTAGAAGTGCAAGATTAGTTAAAAGGGTTAATAAAATCAATGACGACGCTTACGTGGTGGATCTGCTTGCAGAGTTCAACATTCATTCCTTTTATAACATAGAAGATTTAGTAGTCTATGAAGGTCCAGAGTTTAAACCCCAAATCCACCTCAAATTAAGCCTTGTAAGACCCCACCTTGTGAGAACCCCAAAGCCTACCTCCACTACCGAAATTATTCCCAAAATTCCTATAGCGGAGAAGATTGACATGATTCCTAGTTATGATATTATTTCCACAAAAGAGGGTGGACGAAGAAGATATTTGACTAGGTGAAGAGGCAAACCAAAGTCAGAGGATACGTGGTCAGTGCCCGAGGAGTTACAGCAGATCGATCCAGATGCATGAGAAGTTCTCAAGACACCCACTCGACGGAGTCGAGTTTTCTCCCACCTGGGGAGAATGATGAGGACATCCACTCTACTTTTTTTTATGTTCATTTTATTATTTGATATATTTATTTTGTTTATGATTGTGTTGTCTTTTCCACTTTTGCCCTTACTTAAGGGTTTAGAGATGTGTAAGCCCTAGGGGCATTTTAGTACTTTTTATTTGTCACAATGTATTGGCTATTTAAAGCCCTCCCCTCCTTTGAGGATTAATGAATTATTGATAATGAAAATTTTATGTTCTTGTTGATCTCTTAGTGAGTTCATGAGAGGAGAAGCCCGAGGAGGGTGATTTGCAATACCCGTCAATTTTTGGAAGAGTCCAAGGTTCGCGGTTCTTATGATCTTTTTGTGAGTTCGTTAATTACTTTTATCTTATTTGTATGTTCGTTCATCTCATTTCTCCCCTCTTCATCCACCCAAGTCTTTTCCTAGCTCCACCTCCCCAAGCCGCTGACCATCACCCACCCGATCGCTGGCCTCCCTCCCACGGCCTTCCCCCTCCACCCACCTAGCCGCCGGCCACTTTCTTCCTTTCCCTTGAATGAGGAATTAATGTCTCATTATTACCTTCCTATAGAGCATGAAGGATTTGGGAAAATTATTCTAAACCATTTGAAATTCAAAATTTGAATTTCAAATAGTTTCCTAAAATAGAAATCTATATTAGGAAAGTCTTGAATGTCATTCACTTTTAAATTTCAAATTAGATTGGATGACATTATTCTCTCCTTAAATTATTGTGGCCAATTTGGAAATTGTTTTAAACTTTCCCCCCAATCCCCTCTCCCATTATATGTCGCCGGCCATGCTAGGGAGGAATCCCAATTAATGCTAATTCAATGTATTAATTACAATTGATTTGAAATTTGAATTTTCATAACCCCCTCCCTCTCTCTCTCTCTATGCCGCCGGCCATGCATGGGATGGATTTCCATGTAATGCACAATCAAGGCATTGATTACAATCAAATTGAATTCAAATTTCCCAATTAATTTCCCTCCAAATTAATCAAAACCTGAAATTAATTTCAGTTTTGGATTAAAGGCGCTTTCCCTCCTAATTCCCCTCTCATTTCATAATTCAAACATTAGCCTCTCATAGTCGAACCTGAAATTTAATTTCAGATTTAAGAAAACCACTTCAACCCTACCCGTACCTTCCAAAAGGCCCCTTCCACTAAATTCCTTCTCTTTGAGAGTTTTATAATTGTTGTCTAAGAAATTACAGCAACTCTGTATTGCTGTCCTGCATCTCCAAGAGGTTTATTCTGTCCAAAAGACCTCTCCAACGTAGCCAAACTGTTGCTATACAAGGAGTAAATCTGCTGTCCAAGGATTATAGCAGGTTAACCTTGCTGTCACGCATTCCCAAGAGACCTTCCTTGCAGCCCAGAGTTTCGTCAATCGGCAAATTGCTGTCCAGAAAACCCCAAACGTCCACAGCAGCTGTCTAAGGTTTCCCTAAGCCTTGTAGGTGGCTGTCCTGAACTGTTCTGAGAGCTTAAAGTTGCTGTCCAGTAAGGTACATAGTCCCTTGTAGCTGTCTCGCCACTCCGGAGTTCCAGATTGCTGTCTAACAACATCCAAAAGGCTCGTGGATGCTGTCCCCTTTCATTTCAACCTTCCAACGACTTACCCGGAGCTCGCATCTCTCTTGTCTTTGGGTAAACTTGTTGGCTCAAGAAAAATGGCACGAGTGCGCGAATCCCGCTTTGCAACCTTAGGATTCCATTTCCCTTAAGTCAGATTGAAATTAACCAGATTTCCCCTGAGGGTAGTGTCAGGGTTTAAAGATCTTGGGTTCTTACTTCCTATGAGCGCAAGCACTCATAGTTAATTACCCCTCTTAACAAGTAAGAGAGAACTCTCGATTAAGGATGAATAAATTTTTAAGTGTTTAGTCTCAATTGTGGGAAAGATGAAGGTAAATCCGATCAAGATCCCATGGTTCCGTCGTCCCGAGTATACCATAGATTTCAGTCTACCAACACTAACAATCATTGACTGCAGTGTCCAGGAAATCTGATTAGCAGCCATGGGTTGCCTCCTCTCAGGGATCCCGAATAGACTGAAGTGGAGATGTGTGAATTTTAGTTTAGTTTAATTTGGGTTGGGGCTTTTTATGAGTTGCCCAAAACTTTGGTTTAGAATGGGGCTTACTGCTCCAATTAGGAGTTGCCCATGTGGTTTGATTTAGGTAGGGGCTTATGACTTCCTTAGAAGTTGCCCAGGGATTTAGGTTTGGTTTGGGACTTATGGCTTTCTTAGAAAGTAGCCCAGAGATTTCAATTTGAAATTGGGACTTATTACTATATTTATTAGTTGCCCAATGATGGGTCTTACAACTTAACTCTATAGTGAGGCTGCCCGGAGGTTTTAATTATTTGAGTAGGACTTATAGCTTCCCTTAGGAAGAAGCCTTAAAAGCGGGTCTTACAACTTAATCATTTTAGACTAAGATGCCCAAAAGCTTGAATTTCGCTTGAGTTGGATTTGGATTAGGTCTTAGTGCTTCCTTAGAAGTTGCCTAATTATGGGTCTTACAACCTAGCACTTTAAGCTAAGTGGCCCGAGTTGTGGGTCTTACAACCTAGTCTTTTAGACTTGGATGCCCAAGAGTTTAAATTTGATTGTTTAGGATTTAGGATCATTACTATTTATTTAGCAAATTTCCTAAAATGTGGGGCTTACGACTTCAGTAAGAAGTTGCCCGAAAGCGGGTCTTACAACCTAATCCTATAGACTAGGATGCCCAAGTGAGGGGTCTAGGGTTGTATTATCACCTAAACATTTCCTTCAAATGTCGGACTTACGGCTTCTATTAGAAGTGGTCGGGGGTTTTAATTGGGTTTAGGGGTTAGGTCAATTTCCACCTAAAACTTTCCCCTAAGGTCGGGCTTACTACTTTCCTACGAAAGTTGCCGGATAGTGGGTCTTACAACCAAGTCCTTATAAACAAGGCTGCCCAAGAATTTTAATTATTTGGGTAGAACTTATGGCTTCCCTTAGGAAGTAGCCTGAAAAGCGGGTCTTACAACTTAATCGTTTAGACTAAGATGCCCATAGGTTTAAATTTTGATTGTTTGAGTGAACAATAGTTGTTTTAAACTAGACCATCGTGGTTTTCAATTGGTTATTTACTAGTAGTTGTACTTACTAGCTTGGCCAATTGTCGTTGTGACACTATTGTTCCTTTGCTATAGTAATTTTCCTTACTATTTTAGTAGATTACTTTTCTGTATTACTATACTGATAGTTTACTACAGCATTCTTTTCTTTAGCATTAAATTTTATGTTGATTTAATTGTAATGCTAAATGAATTTAATTTATTTGTTGCAGGAGCTCATACAGGAGAGACTTTGGAGAACTCGAAGATTCTGTTGTTCTGTTGGAAAGCTTCAACAATTGTTGCAGGGAGCTTTATATAAAATTTGGAAAACAAAGTACTTTTGAATTAGAAAGTTTGAAAGTTATTATGTTTGGAGAGTTTGAAAACTTTTGGTTACGTTGGAGAGTCTTGAGTTTGAAAGCTATGTTGTTTGAGTAGAGTTATTATTGGAGAGTTCGTTGTTTGTAAAGTTTGTTTGAATTTGTTGTTGGAGAGCTTGTGCATATATTAGATTAATGAAAATATTATTTTTCTTGCAACATGTCTACAAAGATGAAATTGCAAAGAAAATTTTTCATAAAAATGTGAGTTGTTTTTCCAACAACCTTAATATATGTATAAAATCATTGTGGATAATTTTAAACTCTTTAGCTTAGAAGGCAAAGAGAGCAACTCTTTCAACTTCAAACAATAAGTAAGCTCTATTTTCAAGTCATTTAACTTTCCACATACCAGAAAGATTTTTTTTTTTTTTTTTTTTTACTTGAGTAAGGGAGGTTGTCCAAATGTGAAAGAATTTTTCCTTTTATGTAATGTTTCAATTCAAAATTTTTTATATTAGAAATCAGATTTGCTCATTCATGAGAAATTGAATTAAAAAAAAATAGAAATCTGATTTATATAAAAATTTGTTGTATATGCAATTTAATTGATTGATTCAACCGGTGGATTAAGTGCTCTCTAATTTTCATAAGTCCAATAATTCAAGGAAAATTTCGGCAGCCTCCCGGCGTTATCTCCCCACCGAGGGAGAAATCGGGACGGCATTTGCCGATATTTTCTTCCCGGTCGGACCTAAGGTCGACGACACGAGGCCTTGAATTTAAAACCATCTCGGCCGGATCTAAGATCGACGATGCGAGGTCTTCACTTTGAATTCATCTCGACCGGACTTAAAGTCGACGGTGCGTGTTCTTCACTTTGAAACCATCTCGGCCGGATCTAAGATCGACGACGCGAGGTCTTCACTTTGAAACCATCCCGACCGGACTTAAAGTCGACGGTGCGAGGTCCTCATTTGATAATTCTTCTTTGCTTATATATAACAAAAAGTAATGATTAACTGACATTGGATTAGACGTTTGACATCAGGATTAAAATAATATGATGGGTTTGGCTTTCTCAACAAGATAGAGTAGTAATTTGAATTCTGTATTCAAAGAAGATATTTAATAAAATGGGATCAAGTGTACTATTTGCTTATGAATACATCACCTTAAGGTCCTTAAGGAATTTAAATACTTATTTAAATGCTAATGGAGATGGAAGTGGCCAATAAACTTGAGAAATTGGAGGCAGATTAGTACGAATTGAAATAGTTTATGAAAAACAGTTCCCACTCAGTGAAGGTGACAGGTACTGTGTATGAGCAAAGCAGTAAACGTAGTGAAGACACAAAACAAGCAGCAGATTGGTATTTGACGGCAAGGGAGATCGGGCTATTTTAGCCGACGTACTCCAAGTGAAAGACGGAGTAGATGCTGGCTTGCCGGTGTGAAGACGAAAGGCGTGGATACGAAATCGACTTTGAATGCGAGGCGCAATTGCAGGCAGTAGGATTTTTTTCTCGAGATATTGAAAGTGTTCCTCCCTCTCTTTATCCTCTTTTCCTTTTTATTGAATGCATCGCTGAATAACCGTTACCAAATCGAAGAACGACGTCGTTTGACGAAGTGGGGCAGGCTCGAGAGCGTGAAGAGATGCAACTCTTCTATTTGCTGTATATTATTATTTTTGTTTCATGCATATTTTTTCTTCCTTTTTCTTTTATTCAACATAATCCTTCTCAAGAGCAAATACATTTTCAAGTCTAAGAAGCTTGAAATGATAAAATTTGTTCCTTTTTTTTTATCTTTTAAAACTTGTGCCATTTTTTTTTTTATATTAAGCTTATTGTTGCTTCTAGCTTTTTCTGGATTGTAGAACTCTTTCTCAAATTAAAATTGTAGAAGATCACTCGTTACCGATTGTTGTATAGAAAACTATGTTAATATAAGTTCTAACCCTTTTCCTTTGTTTGCATGTTGGGTCAGTAGTTTTATATTAACTGCACTATGATTACAACCATAGGCTCCATATTCAAGATACCATCACCTCTTTATAACGCTTTTGTTTTACTTCCTTTTTTATATTATATTAGGCCTTTTTGTTTTATTAGTCAACACTTTATCTTTGCTACATCCTCCCAAAGCTGAGCAGATGCATAGATATTTAGACATTGACTTATAATTCATATGTTAATTTGGTTCCATGCTAAGAGATTATCCGTTGCCCATTTTGCTAGTTCAGTCCTCTCATGGACCTTTTGTAAACTAAAAAAAATGTCTCAAGAGTATCTGTATTTGATTTCATGGCATTTCAGATATAACGTTATAAGCTTCATAAACATGACCTTCTCTTCCAAGCAGATCCACTAAACAAGCATAATGTTCTTCATATAATTTGATTTGATATTCCTTAGCCATATATTTAAAATTTTCCAATCTAGTTTTCACTAGTTCAACATGGCTGCAAGTTCCATGGTGGAGGAAGAGTGATACAAATCTCACATCTGATGTTCAAATATTTTGTTTTGATTTTTTTTTTTTTTTTTTTTTTAGAATTTTAGTGGTTGGAGCATTCGTACTTTCCAATTTTTTTATCATTTTAAATCTGTCAACAAAACTCTTCCCCCGACTCTTTTATCTTCGAAATTGCTTCTCAATTGTGGTCTTAGTAGATTCATGATGATCACGTTAATGCTTCCCCGCTAAAGCCTAGTAAATAGAAGAGTTGAGTGAGGGATCTCCTCGTAGTGACTAGTCTTGTTGTTAGCATTGGGATTTATGGTTGAAAACCAATCATGTATGCAACGTCACATTAATTAACTAGTTTGCAATCTTAACTTCCACGCATGTGATTTAGCCTAAGCTTGTTTTATCGCCTTATTATTTTATCTTAGCGTTTAAATCGGCATAAGTTTTATTGAGAATTGTTCTTGAACTGTTAAACGTGCAAATTTTCCTAAGCAACTCATCTTCGCATGTATTGTATTACATCAGAGGGGAGAAAAAGATAGAGAAGGTAGAACCACGAACCCAGCCGTCTCCAAGGTTGGTGGGTGATCCGATGTCCTTCTCCTACGGATTCATCTCTCAAACACTCTCAAGATCTCACAAAGAAATCTAGCAAGGGGAAAATTTTATCAATCATTCATTCATTAAACTTTTAAAGAGAAACATATGGGCTATAAATAGCCTCGTACATAAAACTCAAAATAAGAAAGACGACAATGCCCTCAGAGCTTACATATGACCTCCCTTAAGGGGTAAAAACAGGAAAATAACTACAACATAAATAATAAAAGACAAATACATGAAATGACTCAAAACTACATCGATTCGATCGTGACCGTCGATCGACGGCCAGGTCACTGATAATAGACTTTCCAAACTCTGATGTCCCCATCAAATACATACATCATCCTTCATCCAAAGGAAATAAAAGATACAGTAAATCAAATATATTCCAAAATTTACGATGTTACATAAATCTATAAAGTTAAAACCAATATCTTATCAACATAGCGCAAGAAAAACGATCCATCACAGAATATTTCAAACTATTACAAAATCTATGGCTAGATATGGATCATAATTAATTCACCCAAATGAAATGCAACAAATATACAACTCTTCTTAATATGTTTGTTGAGAAGCTAATATCTGATTTTTTTGGTGGATTAAATATCGACTTCGATGTTGTAAGGATATAATTCTCTAAAAAAAGGACTTATCATAAAAAAAAATCATTGCCATCTGCTTAACTAAAGACGGAAGAAGGGGGTCATGATCACTAACAACCAAGTGAGACCTCAACTTTAATATCAAAGGCTATTGACATCAGAACTCCAACTCAAAGCCCTCCTATTGAGGATCACAAGCAACAAACCCTAGCAAAGATACTTTTACTCTAGCATATTGTAAAAAAGCTCAAAATACAAAGGAGAAAAGATAGAAAATTCATGGCAAACTATAGAATTAAATTTAAACAACACGAGAAGAACATGCAAAAAAGTAAAAAACATGCATATAAAAAAATAATCATTTTCAATTGACCCATGACTACCATGATCAGTCACACTTCAAAATGTTCTCCGAATACCTAAAAATTATGTACCAATATGTTATCCATTCAAAAGCTAACTAAAAATTCTAAGTGCAAAATGTTGTAATTTATCCTTCATATTATATCTTCCATGAATAGGGAACAGGGAGTATAATTAAACTTGCTAAAGAAAGGGATGGTCTATAACACCTTCAATATTATCTCTTCTTTCAAAAACATTTAAATCCAATAAAGAAAAAAATCTAAATTCAATACTAATGTCTTGGTCACCCATATATATATATTTTTTTCTAAAAAAACTATATTTCATTCATCATTTAGGAAAATCAACATTGAATAATTTTATTTTGATATTTGTGACTTGGACACATAACAAAACACAGACATACCAATTTTTCAATGAGCGACAAAAAAAATTTCATTCCATTTTTATATCATCTATAGTGACATCCAGGAATCATTCTTGACACCTAACATCTTTAGGGCTCAATGGTTTGTGTCTTTTTACTATGAATGCACATGTACATCATGGATCATTCTATTAAATGCCAAAAATAATAAGAGTACCATCTTTCCCATCTCTTATAATACCATCCAAAAATAATTTGGCGTTGAAAAAAAAAAGGTAGATTAGACAATGCGGAAAATTATTTCAAGCTCTCTCTCATCATATCTCTAAGAGAAAGGAATAATAAATTTGTCCTTTTTGCATATACACCCTGTCAAAATGAAGTTGTAATTGAAAAAAAGGTCTCTTACATTCTGACATAAGAGCGATCCTTTTTCAAAATAATTTTCCAAAAAAAAAAAATCATGCGAAGCTATTGTAATAGATATTCATATCATAAAACAATTATCTACAAGGATTCTTGAGTTCAAAAGTACTATACAAGTCCTAACTAATTTCTTTCCTCGGTTCAACACCTAAAATAACCTTATTCCTAAAATGTGATAGTTTTACCTTTGTACATAGGAAAATTTGATCGATGTGTAATTAAATGCATCTTCATTGGCTTTTCTCCCATAAAGAGATTTAATTACTACCAACACCCACGAGAAAGGTGCATATATCCAATGATCTCACTTTGAATGAAGAATGTTACTTTATTATTTCTCACCCTTAAGAAAAAATATCATTCACAAATGATAAAGATACTTTTTTTGCTCTTAAATTGCCCTTTCTTGCCACACACCCTAGCAAGCAACTGTATCCCAAAATTTGTTATGCCCATCCAAACTGAACCTATACTAAATACTTTCTACTCAGCCACCACATATTTACTCAAGAAAAAAATGCATTGATCTTTCAATCTATGCAAATTCAATCAACCAAATCAATTCCTATCATTGAATCTGCTAAAAGAATTATTTAACCAACAATTAAAAGGAGTTTTTAGTAGCAAAGGTACAAAAATGCCACTAACATCATCTGTATTTCTTTATATCGTACAAAAGCCTTTCTTCAAATCAAGGAAACCATAGGCAACTCAAGTATTTTCTCGAAAAAAAAAAATCTATAGGAACAAATCTAGTTTCACCATCTCTCGAATAAAGTACATACTAGATCTCTTAAAAGGAATTGGCTTAACCTAAAGCAAATCTGTCAACACTCCAATAAATCATAACATTAAATTGCATATGTTAACACCTGTTCTCCAATTGATATAGCAAAATATCAAAGGTTGGTGAGAAAACTCAACTATTTGGCTCATTCCAGGCCTCCAATGTCAATATGATAAATTAGTTCATGCATGCCCTGTTGCAACTCGGGCTTCCAAGTTTATGATTTTAATGATAACATATAATATTGATTAATCTTTTATTTCTTCTAGTATTTGTATTGCATATTTGTTTGTGTGTTGACTAATATTTCAGGTACACCATGCATCGTTCTTTGAAGATTCAAGACTCAAGATTATGTAGAATTGATTATATTAAATGAGTATATAATTTTCATTTCTTGAGTCAGGTCTTGTAATGATGTATGTTAGATTGGTGACCGTGCACATACACAGAGGGAGCAAAAATGATTTTAAATATTTTAATTTTTCTGTGCATCGTACTGTACGATCTGATGTAATATAAATGAATTAAAATGTTTTATTTTCCAGAAAAAAAAATATTTTTAAAATATAACTAACTAATCGTAAAGTACGATCACCACATCGTACTGGACGATATGTTATAATTAGAAAGCCCACCGTCCATTAAATTAGGCAAAAATTTGAATTTGAAAAGTTGTTCTAATCGTACTATACGATGTTTAAAATATTGTCTAATTTAATCCTATGATTAATCAATCAAAATGACTTAATTATGATATTTTGATCGTACTATATGAACGATCATCAACGCCGATTTTGGCCGTCCCATTCTTCGTCCTGAACTGTTCGTATAGTACTAACTGGACATCGTACAATACGAACAGGCAAATTGAAATGTTTGTACAGTACTAACTAGTGATCGTACTGCATTTTTATTGAACTGTTAATACAGCACTAACTTGACATCATACAATACGAACAGGCAAACTGAACTATTCGTACAGTACTAACTTGTGATCGTACAATACTAACAGGTCAAATTCTGCACATCGTACTAGACGATCCTGCGATTGTACTGTACGATCTTTGACGGCTAAAATGATTTTTTAGAGTTTTTTGAAGCCCTCTATTTAAGTTTTCTCATAAGACTTTGTAAGAGTCTTTGGCAGTCATTATGTCTTCGTTCTTTTGGAGAAAATTTGAAGAGAGGACTTGAAAAGGAGAAAGAAAATGGTGGAGTTTGAGAGAGGGAGAAGATCCTTGGAGGGGATTTCAAGGGAGTGTGGAGGGGATTTCACACGGTTGCTCTAGCAAGCTTGTACCTCAGTACTTTCGGGTTCAAGGTTCGTCTTGAGAGAAGTTTTGGGAAGAAAAATATCTCTTTGGTGTCAAAGGATCTGGCTCCTCCGCCGCACCGGGGAAGGTGGAAGTGATTTTGTAAGTGCTCCTCCGCCTAGCTGTGGGGGCTAAAGGAGAGTCATTAAAGAATTAGTATAATACTCGGAGGGTGCCTCCGAGGAGTGGATGTAGGTCAAGTTTTGACATAACCACTATAAATCTGGTGTGTTCGTTCATTTATTATTTCCGCACTTTATTTTTGCATTTATTTTAATTGCGATTAACTGTGTGGTGAAATTAATAATCTATCTTTTTATTGTGAATTTAATTCACTTCAGTATCAAGTTATAAAAAGATACTTCTTTCCATTAAAGAAGTTTTTAAATATTCAATTCACCCCCCCCCCCCCCCCCCTCTTGGCACATCTCGTACTTTCATGCTCCCCATGAAAAATACATGAATGTTGTTATTAGGATAGTCAAATACCTAAAAGAAAGTTTTGGAAGGGGAAATTTCTTTAAGAAAAGAGAATCCATAATTATAAAAACCTATCTTGATGTCGGTTGGATTGGCTCTATAGTGAAGAGCAGATCTACTATATGGCTCTATACCTATGTGTGAGGTAATCTTATAATCTGGATATGTAAAAAATTAAATATTGTTATAAGTAGTGCGAAAGTAGAGCTTAAATCATTAGCCAATAGAATTAATGAACTAATGTGGCTTAAGCTACTCCTAGAAGAACTTCATGTACCTATCAAGACTCCTATAATAGTATATTGTGGCAAAAAATATTTTAAAAAGCTACTATTATTATAGCTCACAATTCTATCCATCAAGATAAACCAAGCATATGAAGATAGGTCGACACTTCACAAAAAAAATAAAAATACAAAATGAGAATCAATATATTTTATATGCTATTTCTTCCTATCAGACTGTTGACATCCTAATAAAAAAAATTGGCAAGGCTTATTCGAAAAAAATAATTTAAAAGCTTGATGAAGAGGGTGTTCAACATAGTTTTGTTTCCTAGGAAAGAAACATTCTTTTCTTATTGAGTCATGTGGATCAGCGATCCTTCATTTATTCTTGGCAAGTGAGCTGGCAGGTCCTCCTAATAGAAAAAATACTTGACTAAAGCTGGCATGTTCGTTGGATGGCAACACAGTTGTAGGTAATTGCAGGGCAGCAACAGAAGAACCTTATGGCTGGTCCATGGACTGCAGCCATGGAATGATGACCTGGAAAGGATCAAAGGCCTAGGGCTGCAATTTCTTAGCTTATTTGGTAGGCAGTTATGACATGTCTATTGACTCTATGAAATAAATTTAGTAGGTTTTAAAAGAAAATAATTTGTTGTATTGTTATATTTCTCTTTCTGACTAGAGAATGCATTTCTTCTTTATTTTACCCCATGTAAACTACTATATATTGGGCTAAGTTTCAGCCAAACAGAAGGAGCTTTTATTCTGTACGGACACCGGATGGGAGAACCGTCCGGTTAAGCATTAGGTACCCAACGGTAGTTACGGTACCTAGGGGTACTCCGATACCGAGCTGGGTACCTAGCAATGGGGTAACGTGACGCATTTTTATTGATCTCCGGACGCCCTCCGCAAAGAATAATAAATCAAATAGAAGCATGGCTATTCCAAAATTTTTACCCTATTTAGCTTCTACTTCTTTCTTACCAATAAAATTCTAATGAAACTTCTACTAATACTCGAGAGTTTCATTAGAGTTTCTTCCAATTTTTATGGGTTTCACTCGAAACAAATAAAACACAAAAAAAAAAACAAAAAAAAAAAGATTGGTATTGGATTAATTGAAACCAATCCAGAACCACAGGATCAAAATGGAAAGTAAAAAAATCATGATGCATATAACATTTCAGAAAGAAAAATAATCCAATGTTAACACTGGAATCTGTCAAAAGTGAGAATAACAATCTGATGTTCAGCTAACTTAGATTCTGCATCTTGTGATCCTAATCAACATTGTAAGAATAACAATCCACTCATTACAACATAATACTTCAATCAAACCCCCATGAAGAATCATACATTATGAAGTGAATCAATAAGAACAGAATACCCTAACAACATTCGTCTTTCAAAAATAAAAAAGGTTTCAATTATATACTATGCTCATCACTTTATTTCCGTAACTTAATACCAAAACATTAAGGAAAAAAAAAGGAAAAATACAAATGGAGGGGTTATGTTTCCTGGGGATGTAAAATTTAACTTAGCGTCATTCATTCTTGGCTCTTTATATCAGTATTTTGAAATTTTATCCCACAGGAGAAATTCCTAAGTATGAAATACCTACATTGATCCTCCTCTGTTTATCAAACTGAATAAGATTTCAATAATTTCCCATAAGAAAATAATCAAATAAAGTTGGAACTTCTACTTGAAAGGTTTCCTCTAAACTTGAATAGCTTCTAATGCCCTATTTTAACCAAAGTCGTTCTAATGTCACTCCAAATACTTGACAAGAACTGATGTAAACTAGGTTCTAAAACAAATAGGATAACACTAGGAATGCAATTAACAACGCTCCCTTTCAATATAACATAAACATACACAATTATTGGAAACTAAGTAACAAACAAAACATAGAAATTTGATGAGAAGACACAAAATAACCAAACAACTAAATTAAAATAACCTCAAAACAACCTTGTAAGGTCACCTCACATGCAAATCACGAAAATAGAGAATGGTGCTCAAAGAAAAAATTAAACTAGTGGTTCACCACAGAAATTATGGCCCAGCTCAAGTCAAGGATCCTCCGGCAAATACCAACAAACGTGGCACAACAACACCTTGAAACTCACAATATTTGGAGAAGAAAGATACAAGTGGAACGGAAACTGTAGAGAAAAGAGAAGATAGAAGACCGAGATGAAGTAGAAGAAGAAAGGTAGAAGAAGATAGGTCGCAAGCTAAATAACCCATAGGTTTTGGTGATTACACCAACAACAATAACAAATAACTCTTCCAGCAGCAAACAATTCATATATATAGGAGAAGAAGGGAGGAAATGGTCATAAATTGCTCAGTTAATTATGCCACCCAAACAACCAATAGAAGCCTCTCAAGTTAGCCATTTAATGAGGATTTAATGCACTTAGTATAGGAAAACGGCAAGGTGGAAATCAAACAGCCAGCAGCATGGGAAAAACAACCAACATAGAAAAAGCCACCAGCAGGGAAAACGAGATAGTAGCGTGGGAAAAAATAGCCAGCATAAGGAAAGCCAACAGCAGGGAAAACGGGACAGCAACATGGGGAAAAACAGTAAGCATCAGGGAAAACGGGATAGCAGCATGGGGAACCTCTACCCATCTTAACATAAGTCAAATCTAATACATCTATATTCCTAACCGAGTCATCGGAAGACCGCTGTTTTATGTTACCAAACCATCTAAGGAAACTCCCTCTAATCTTATCTTCCACTAGAGCTATTCCAACATTTTCACGTATATGCTCATTTCGTATCCTGTCTATAAGAGTAAAGTCAATCATCCACCTAAGCATCCTCATCTCTGCAACACTTAACTTAATATTATGGTTCTCTTTTAATGGCCAACATTCTGCACCATAAAGCATTACAAGTCTAACCACCATCTTATGGAATTTTCCCTTAAGTTTGAGGGGAACTTTTCTATCACATAACAAGCTCAATGTATTCCTCCACTTCAATCATCCAACTTGCATTCTACTAATAATATCATCATATATTTCACCATCACTCTGCACAAAAGACCTAAGATATCTAAAACGTGTACTCTTATTAATGACTTGATCACCCAAAGTCACAATCCCCCCACTAGAACTATTATTAACATTCCATATATTCAATTTTAAATCTACTCAAACAAAAAGCCTTTAGATTCTAAGGTTGACCTCCATAATTCAAGTTTACCTTCAACTCCCTCTCTAGTCTTATCAAAAAAGAAGAATATCATCAGTTAAAAGCATACACCATGGTACAACCTCTTGCAAATGTCTGGTGAGAACATCCATGACTAAAGCAAAAAAGATATGGGCTTAAGGTTCATCCTTGACATAATCAAACTGAAATAGGAAAATACTTGGTCAAACCACCTTGTGTCTGGACACAAGTAACAGCTCCTGCATACATATCCTTAATGATTTGAATATAGGCATTATTAATCCCTTTTCTTTTCTAAAACTCTCCATAGCACTTCTCTTGAAATTTTATCATATGCTTTTTCTAAATCAATAAATATCATATGTAGATCCTCCTTATTCTCCCTATACTTCTCCATCAAACCTCTCAATAAATGTATAGCTTCCATAGTAAACCTACCTAGTATGAATCCAAATTGATTTTGAGAAACTTTAGTATCACGCCGCAAACTATGCTCAAACTCTCTCCCATAGTTTTAAAGTATGACACATTAACTTAATTCCTCTATAATTCGCACAATCTTGAGCATCACCTTTATTCTTAAAAAATAGTAATCAACACACTCATTCTCCACTCATCTAGCATCCTTTTAATCTTCAAAATAATATTAAAAAGTTTAGTAAGCCAAGAAATTCCTTCTTCTCTAAGCATTCCACACCTACGCCTCTATTTAGATATCATCATGTCCAATAGCTTTTTCACACATAATTTTATTTAAAGCCTCTAATGTCAATTTTACTAATACACTGATAAAAATAAAAAATCTTGTAGCAGCTTTCCTTTGATAGGATCACCTACAGATTTTTCTTTTTAAAATCATATTAAGTTAAACGTCATAAATCCAGAAATGCGTAGCAAAAAGGTTTGCCAAACAAATTTCAGGATTTAACAACCTTATGATTTGATAAATCCTGATTTACAGGATTTACTCCTACTTGACTTAAATCCTTCTTGAAGCCAAACAGCCAATTAGGTAACTGAACAAAGATCTAAATCTTATCAGTATAGACTAGGCTTCTTTGATTAAAATATAAAAATACTAGAATTCAACAATCACCATATCAGAAAGCCAAAACAAAATATTGAATAATCCCAATAAAAGTTGCCCATAAAACAAATTTTCTACACCACAAAGCTTCCAGACATGCGTGTCAATCTTAAATTACACGATCGTCACTCGTAAATCAGCATATCTCGTTAGCAGCTTAAACTGAATTTTGTTCAGTTTATGCTGCTAACGAGATGTCTGCATATATAAAATGTTTAATCAGAACAAAAGAGGAAAGTGACCGAATCTAATTGAGCATTTCCATACCCTACCATTAGTAACGCACAAAAAAGAAAAGAAAGAAAGAGAGAGGACAAGATGAGCGAATCACAAGCTAAATGTATAAAAAAAAATAACAATTCTTTCAGGAAATCAGAGAGCAAAAAGAAAAAAAAAAAGGAAATTTAGCACAAATGATCGGCCTCCGTATACCCGTATAACCCCAACCGTATATTTGTACGCCATTTGTACCTTCTATTGTTCCCCTTCTCGAACCTATCAGTCTTTTGCCTGGCTCCATCCTGTCTGCCTTCAACGCTAAAAGGATGAATTAGGGCCTACATTGACGGGAATGCCCTCGTCGTCATCGAACGGCGAAACACAGGAACAGTGGCATTTTCGCCTCTGCAGTAAACGATGATGGAGGAGGATGAAGAAAATGAGCTCGTCGACGGCACCTCCACCATTGGAGCGCTGCGAGTGGATCAACAGCGCTTCTTTTTCTTCAACTCTTTCCTCGGCTGCTTTCCCTTCCTCCGCTATTTTGCTGTTTAGCATGACAATTTATATAAGGAGATTTACATATATACCACTTTATTTAATGAAATTTATATATCTCATATCTAAAATTTTAATATTAGATGTCTATCATTTATAGAATAAATATGAGCATATAAAATAAAATAATAAAGTTTTGTAGCCTGGTATGGATGGTGAGAATGAAATATATGAGTGAGGTCTTTGATATTAAAATTTTATGTGACTAATTGGAATATATATTAAAATTTTAAGTGTTATATATGTAAATAGCATAAAATAAATGGTATGTATGTAAAACACCCTTTATATAAACTCTATATTTTGTTTATTTTTTATTTATTTATTTGCATATATATATATATATAAGATGAATGTTTTTTGATAAAAAAATATATTCATAGATGCTTCAATTTTATTGATTTATATTATTCATTTATTTAATGGATAGCACTGCTACGAAGTAGGATTTAAGAATAATTATATACTATTTTTTTGTTTGAAATACATACTGATTTACTGTTTTATAGATTTTATTGATATTGCATGAATTTTATTATTTATGTGCATATTCATGATCATATTGATTGCTACTGTTATAAATTTAATGATTATATGCATACAATTTTCTTATTGTGCTTTGAGTTTTGTTGTAGAATTGTGTTGACCTACTATGTTTTTTAGTTCATTATATGTGACTTAAATAATTTCATGTTAAAGAGGAAGATCGAGAGTATAGACTGATCAGTTATAGGATTTCTTGAGTTTTACTATTGTTTGATTTCTTTTTGTCTTTAAGTATTCCTTGGTGGTTATGAATGTGCATATGGTGTATTGAATTTGTACAACTACTATATAATTTTTGAATAGTCATTACATATATATATTGATGTGTTGATCTATAGACTTGTTTTTGCTGATATTTATATTATTAAAAGAAATTAGATGGTTCTATTGTCATATAAAGGAAAAAATATATAATTTTCAAATCTAGATTTTGGGGCATCATACCGAGGAGGTTCAACATAAAAAATAATGACATTGACTTGATACCTCCGATGGTGAAATCAAAGAGTGATCATTTATAGAAAAATAGAAAGCCTTTAAAGAGGAAGAAAGATGGGGTGTAATGAAAATCCCACGAATGTAAGATGAAAGGCCAAGTTAGAGGAACTTCTGTAGGGCAAAATGTCATCCACTTTTATAATTGTTTTTAGTTTATTTTTCTTATCATTGATGGGGGTATCTATCTACTGTCATTCTTGTAGAGGAGACATTTGGCGGAGTAATTAATCACTGAGCAAGTCTAGCAGCAACCAGCCTGACAGGTGTCAAACAACTCACTTATTTTCAACAAGTGGCGCCGCTTGAGAGAGTAATCAAACATGTGTTGAGCGGTTTCCAATCACGCTCGCCCACCAATCCAGCTAAGCCTGATAGAGTTATGTATGTAATATAATTTATTAAATAGTTTTCTATAATGTAATTCTTTTATTTTATTTGCTTATTGGACAATGAATTAAGCTTGCGTTCCGTATACTACCGGTAATTATAGTGGTGGGCCCGGACTGTATTATTGTTGTTTATTATACTTTAAGCCATCTTGATCTTAATGTCAAAAGGTGGGTGGGTTAAGGTGGGCTTCGTGGGCGGCAGCTATGTACAGCCATCCGTAAAGTCAATTTTGTAAATATTATAAGAGGGAAAAAATATTTAAAATTATAATTTAAGAGAAAATATTCAAAATTATAATTAAAATTTTAATATAAATATTAAATTTTAATTTGTGAAGTCCAGAATGCTGCTACCTAGTTTAACATAGCATAATGAGTTTTATAATATTATAACAAATTTCTTGGCCAAATATCATAATTGTGATTTGAAAAATAAAAATAAAAAAATTAATAATATAAATTATATTTTAATGAATTTAAAATTTGTAGATTAATGAAATATACATCATATGGAGTGCATTACACTGTGGGAATAAGAAGAATCACAATTTGACGTGTTCGTTTGGTCGAAAGTACTATAGTTAGTGGGCGACAGAGGTTGGAAGGATCGTTGTCCAGTGACGGAGGTTAGAAAGGCAGTTGTCGGCGGACGATGGAGATCGAAAGGACAATAGTCGGCGAGCGACGGAGGTCAGAAGGATCGTTGTCTAGCGATTGAGGTTAGAAGGACCGTAGTCGGCGCACGACAGAGGTTATAAAGACCGTTATCTAGTGAAGGAGATCGAAAGAATTGTTGTCTTGTGATGGAGGTTAGAAGGACCGTAGTCTGCGGGTGGACCGTAGTCGGCACACGGACCGTAGTAGGCGGGCGATGGAGATTAGAAAACCATTGTCTGGTGATAGAGGTTGGAAGGACCGTAGTTAGCGGGCGATGGAGGTCGGAATGATCGTTGTCCGAAGACGGAGGTCAGCATGATTGTTGTCGGCGGGCAACAAAGTTCGAAAAGATCTTTATCTGACGACGAAGGTCAGAATGACCATAGTTAGCCGGCGACGGACGTCGGAAAGAGCGTTGTCTCAAAGGTTAGAAGGATCGTAGTCGGCGAAGGAGGTCGGAAGAACCGTAGTTGGTAGGCAACAGAGGTTCAAAAGACTGTTGTCGGCGGGCAATAGATGTTAGAAATTTGAAACTCCTTAAGTAAAAGAAGTTAATCTCTTAAACATGAGGGTCCTTTTGATATAATGGTTGAATAATTTTGGGATGGGTGTCATATTGGGAAGTTATACCAACATGATAAAACCATAAAGCTCTTAGGTCAAAGCGGACAATATCTCGATAGTTAAGAGTTTGTGCTGTTATATAAAAGTTCGTCATCGATAGAAGATTGATGAAAATCTGACGACAAGCAAAAGTCCGACGTCGGATTGAAATATGGCGACTGGCGGAACTCCGAAGTCGGATAGAAATTTAATGATGAGTTGAAGCCTGACGTTAGTTGGTGGCCAGGAAGAAATTAGATTCAGTTGGTGACTGGGCAGAAATCAGGAGTCCAAGGGTAGCCGGGTGAAAGTCCGACGATAGTCGATGGTTGGGCTGAAGTCCAGTGGTGGTCGAGGAGGAGTTTGGTGGCAAGAGAACTCTTCATTCCCTTTTTGCTCGAGTCCCTTCTTTCTTCCTCCCCCTCAATGAAGAATGAGGTATCTATTTATAATTTTTTGAGAGTTACATGACCAGTAAAATAAGAGAAAAATTAAGGGTAAATTGGGAGTTGTTTGAATGGATGACCGATGTTGAATCCCTTGATCATGGTGCATTTATTGGACATTTGAATGTCTTAATGATATCAGAATTTGACAATCTTGTGCTCGTTGGATTTGTCTCGCCGAGCCGCTCGATTATCCTATAAGCATGTCACATTTTGATACTGTTTGATAATACAAATTATGGTTTAAATCTTCCAAATGCACTTTAGATCTTTGATTTGGATCCATTTGAGCTCGGATTGGGTCGAGTTTGGTTTCATTCGGTTTGTATTTCTGAGAGGTTCAATTTGACTATAAGTTTGTGGAAATCAGAGTTCAGATGGTCCCAGATTTAATTTTTGACGTTTTCAATTTGATTTTGCTTTGAGATTCATGCCCGATCAAGATAATTTTTAGATGATACATCAATTTGTATTATGATATTTTAATATAAATTTTTTAAAAACTTAAATCAAGACTAAAACTATTGGTTTTGGCAATAAAAATTGAGATAATTTGATTGCAATTTACTCTTTCATCGATTAATTAAAACTTGTCTGTATGGTTCTCTCTCTATCACAATTTGCGATAAGGGGGTAAATGTTAATAAAATGTTAGCGTGGTGTATAAAATAATTAAATAAATATGGGAATTTCCTTACGGCTTTGCATGGATTGCTCCGTAATTATTTATTTCAATTTGGCCACCATCATCTTTGTGTTTTTGGCTGCATGCTGTTGCTCAATAATTGAATACATTAATGCCCGACGGAATTTTTTTAGTAGATTTTGCAAATTAGTCCAGTGCAATTCCTGAAATGTTTCTAATGATAAATTTATTCTGCTCTAGAGGCTGAGAGCTTTGTATTCTTTCTCGTTAGAGCATCAAATGCTTCATTTGGGACAGCTTTTTTCTGCTTCTTAAAATAATTTTTTTCATATATAAATTTTAATTTTTTACTAAAAAGCTGCTTTAAGAATCCGTCCCAAATAAAACTAAGGCTTCTTTTAAGGTTTAGGCTTTCTTTATGCTTCTTAAAGCAACTTTTTAGTACAAAAGTTTTAAAAAGCTGCTTTAAGAAGCATCAAGAATTGGCAATTGCAACACATTAATCATTTTTTCTATTCTTTTCTTGGATATTTAGATCAATTTAAACAAATTTATACACATATCATATACATAAGCTTCAAACCAAAACTTTTTAATTGGTAGCTAAAACTTTCAACTAATATGTCAAAATGAGCTACGTTTGATATCATTTTCAATCTTGTCTATAGCTTGCCAGTCATAACGTGCTGGTCTCTTTCATATGAATAATAAATTAGGAAATATGATTTTCCGAAAAATTTGTGCTTGGAAAATATTCAATAATGTTCTTTGTCAAAATTTCCAAACGTTGCTCAACTACTACTGGTTTAGATTCAGTGCACACAAGTACTAGCTAGAATTTGGTGCAATTATTTATGGATTTAATCAAAGAGACCAAAATGAGGGCTCAGTAAACGGCCGAGACTACCAGCATCCTCGAAGGAACGCACGGACCATCCAATCTGACGAAAAAAGCGCTCCAATTATTTATGGCTTATTATTTACATAATTAAGAAGATTGAATTGCAAAATATAGAATTCAAGCTTGACTTCGATTTCGTTTGGGATGGCTTCTTTATTGCTTCTTATAGTATATTTTGAGTATAAAAATTTTGTAATAAAAATTTGCTTTAAAAAACAGTAAAAAAGCCGTCCGAAATGAAACCTTCATGTGCATGTGAAGAGAATTGCAGAGTTGCAATGAAAGGACATTAATTATAATTGGATGGTATTAGTCAATTATCGACATATATATGAGAAATCAAACATCAACGGCGGGACAAGTGGTAGTTAGTTGATGACAATTAGTCAACACGATCATGTGTTAGATAGGTGATAATGGTCGAACGATGACACATGGGCAATGACAACTATTAGGTGGTTGCAATAGCACGAAATTTCAATTCACTTCATCAAGACCTATGTTGATTTTATTGATTATAAACAATTCATTTAACATTTGCATGTTTTAATAACCTCAAAATTAATTGCTTTTGAGCTTATTGGATTAATCTCATTGTGCCACTTCTTTTAATTATAAGCACACAAAAATTAAAAATAATTTAGTCCTTCAATTAATGTTTCAAAGTTTATAACTATTGATCAAGTACTGATTTGTGCTCATTTGAACTTGGATTAATCACTTCTGGTATAATTAGATTTATCATGCTGAACATTCAACTTGATTATAAATTTGTTGAAATCATAATTTAAATGACCTTGAAATCAATAGTAAAACCTCTCGCACAAAATTCATGCCTAATTAATAGATTTTTTTATGAAACAAATATAATACCCCATAAAATATTTTTTTATCTATATAGTTTCAATCGTGCAGCATTATTGCTTATGAAAACCAAAACAAACTACCGAATACCCCACGCTTAGAAAAGTAAAATAGTCCATTATACTATTAATTATTCTGTGTGGACGAGAATTTCGTCCGGAGACCAATTTGAATGCGCTACGTCACCCCTGTGCTTGGAACCGCAGCTCGGTACCGCTGACATGACATATTCTAATTGATCTCCGGACGATATTATGTGTCCAGTCTTTGCACATAATAATTTCTCCCATTCTACTGCTAATTCAAAAACCTAGAAGATTGTTTCCTGTACAGAAATCAAAACAAGATATCTAAATGATATCCGAGCAAAAACCTGCAAAACCTCCTAATTTGCACTTAACAGCAGGGAAGTTTTCCCTTCTTACAAAGGCCTTTTTTATTTTTAATGACGATAAATGGGCCACGAATCCTTCCCCGCAAAGCTTATAAACCACAAACTACGATATAGTTCAGAAATCTGCTGCACAGCCTTAAACTAAACATAACCTCATTAAAATGTTTGGATGATCAGGAGTTGGTAACTGCAGAAAAATCATTCAATCTCCTAGTTTTCTGTAGCTCCGAGAGAATCTGGACCACCTCTCTCATTGCCGGCCGCTCTACGCTTCGCTCTTCAACGCACATCATAGCCACATTGAACAAATGCATTGCTTCATGAAGAGGAGCAGAAGGAAGCCTGGTATCGAGAATTTTGATCACGCTTTCCTTGCTTGAATCAATCATCTGCCGAACCCACTGGACGATGTCGCGTCACCGAATTCTCCTACAGGCTTTTTTCCGGTTACTAATTCAAGAAGCACCACCCCAAAGCTGTAAACATCGCTTTTCTCGTCCACCTTCAGGGTGTATGCGTACTCTGTAGAGCCAAACAGAGCAGCAAGTGAAATAACAAGCGGATGCAACTTTGAATATGTACAAATATCCGTATAAAATATACAACAACAAAAATATCAAGCTTTTGTTCCACTACATAGGGTCACATACATGAATCCTTTTTCTTTATTGCGTCCTGTTAAAAGTCAAATTATCGGTTGAATCTAATAAAAAAAGAGCATTTCTAATATTTTCTAACCAAGCCTTTTTAGGTTTGTCACTACCTTTCTTAACATAAGTCAAATAATGATAGACGGCGATCTCCAGCTTGTCGTCAATTCTAGAAATTGGGGGATTGAAAGAAGAAAAGAAGAGAAGAATAACAATAATTGTTAGTGTTCATGATGATCCAACTTTTTTTTCTTCTTTTTTATTAAAAAAAAAAAACTAAATTCTTTTTTATATTTTTAATTTAGTTGTATATAGGTGTATTCTTTTTAGACATTTATTGTCTTGTCTTGTAAAGCCTTTTGATTGGTGCTTTATTTTGTATTTATATATAGACATAATGGTTGTAACATCTCTCAAAGCCAAAAAATAAAGATTAGTTCTGATCTCTCTAGATCCCTTTTTTCTGACTCTCACATTTAAGAAGAGCTTTCCTTCTCAAGAAATCCCGACAAACTAGTATGAGAGACTAGTGGAGGCAATCACGGGGAGGTGGAGGAAGGTTCTTGTCTAAAAAAAGGAGGAGGAGGAGAGGCAAGTGTGAAAAAAAACCAGGTGGTTCAAATGGAGGGTCCGGGTTCGGGTACGTGATCGGACCGTGCTAAGAGTGAAGTCGTGTGTGTACTAGGTACGATCAAAGACGTGCGCAAGGAGATGAAGGCGTGACAAAGGAAAATTGTAGGTGCTTGGTTTCCATAATCGCAGAATGAGAGGCGGGTCACCTGCCCTAGTCGCACGAGACAAACCACGCTCGAAGCAAACAGAGTGGGAGTTGGGCTCGAGGCTTGCAGTTCACGCAGGTGTCGTGATCAGGAGGTGCGACTTCGGTCGCTTGTTCGTGCGGAAGAAAGGTGCGGGACACAACGGGCCAGAGACATTCAAGAAGGGATGTATGATCATGCAGGGCGGAAAAAATGGAGCAGGGTCGCACAGTTGTCACGAAGGGCGACGGGTGATGGACGCATGATTTTGGGCGTGAGCAGGGCTTCAGGCGAAGTTTGGGTGGCAAAGGGGCTTTCACTAGTCCATCATGCATCAGTTGAAGGTCTTCGAAGGAGGTCGAGGCCAAGAATCGTGTGGGTTCAACTTATGGAGAATCAAAATAAAAACTCTTCTTATTCTTCGAGGAACTTCTAAGACGATTTTCGGGAAAAGTCTTGTTGCCATAACCGAGAGGGAAAGGGCTAGGGAAATCCAACTAAAGGCTCATAGTGTGATTCTTCTATCGTTCAGTGGTGAAGTGTTAAGGGAAGTAGCCAAAATGGATTCAACTATAGAAGCCTGGGAAAAGATGGAATCATTATACTTGAAGAGATCGTTGGCCAACCAGATGTAATAACACATCAGCAAAATGACACAAGAAAGGACAACAACAAGACCTGTACGGACAACAAGAAGGACGTTACATGACAACACAATTCTCCTATCAATACCTTACACGTGTAACTCTATTTTATTATAAATATAGGCTCAGTCTCACATATGTATACAAGGTTTTATTCATAAGATAATGAATATACATTTCTAGCTTTTCTGTATCTGTCTTCTTCATTATTTATGGTATCAGAGCCTATCTGGCTCGCGGCCACCCCTCCTCCCAACTCTCTTCTGCGATACTCTCTCCTCTTTTCAAGATCTTGATTCTCGTCCTCGTCCGCTTCCTCAGCCAACAATGGCGAATCCGTCCACCTCACAAACTGCAGACTCATCTACAGACGTTGTTCCTCCGGAAACAGAGCAGCCTCGTGACGCTCCAACAAAGATTACAATTCCTTCATCTCTGAAGTTCCTCATATCTAACATCAAAAACATCGTCACCATACAACTTTCCAATGATAACTATGCAACCTGACGGTCTCAAATCCTAAAGCTCTTCCGAGCCAACAATTACGGTGAGTTTCTTGATCAAAACACCACCGTCCCCTCTTGTTTCGTCATCGACTCCACCGACACCTCAAAATCAAACGAGGCATACCATCGCTGGATTCTAGCATATCAAAATCTTGTTGCGACTCTGTGCTCCACAATATCTGCCGGGATCCTACCCTATGTTCTGCATCTTGACAACTGCGCGGACATCTGGACTACCCTAGAACGACGGTTACAAGCGACGAATCGCTCGAGGGTCATCCAGCTCAAGAATGAGCTTCATCACATCACCATGGGTCAACAAACGATGCTTCAATATCTGACCAGCATCAAGACACTCGTGGATAACATATCATTTGCCGGTTGTCCTATAGACAACGAAGACATCTTGTTGTACACTCTTAACGAGCTGCCGCCTCAATACCAGGTGTTTAAGACCTCCATTCGTACTACACTCACTCTCGTCCCGCTTGAAGATCTCTATTCTCTTCTCTTGAGTGAAGAAATCAACCTATCAACTGATCTTGCCAAAGACAGCTCAACTTCGAATATGCCATCCGCTCTCTACTCAAATCGATACAGAGGACGTGGACGCGGAAGATCCAGTTCTATGAATCGTGGTAGAACCAACTCCGGCACACCGCCAAATTCATCCACTACTCAGAACTCGCCCACGACCTCCGTTACATGCCAAATCTGTGGCAAACAGAGACACACAACGAACAACTGTTGGCATCGTTTTAACGCCAACTATATAGCGCCCTCCACAGCTCTCATGTCATCCAACAACCAGACAACTCACGACTGGATCATCGACTCAGGCGCCTCCTCTCATCTCACCAACAACCTTGACTACATTCAACAACCATCGGAATACAATGGATAGGATACCGTCTCCATCGGTGACGGCAGATCTCTTCTTATAGCGCACTCCGGACATGGGCTACTTCCCACTCTCGCTCGTAACCTCTCACTTTTTAATCTTCTTCATACTCCTCAGTTGGCATACAATCTTTTATCTGTTTCTTCTCTAACCAAAGATAACAATCTGACAATTATTTCTGATGCATATGGATTCTTTATCAAGGACAAGCAGACCAACCGCACTCTGCTCTCCCACCCCTATAGCGCAGGTCTCTACCGACTGTCGCCATCCCAATTCAAACCGCAAGCTCTATCGGCTGCAACAACTTCTTCCAACAGATGGCACAGACGACTAGGCCACCCTCACCAACAAGTGACATCAATAATCTCCAGATACAACAGGGATCTGGCTATACCCACCTCTTTCACCTCCTGCACTATGTGTAAGGCCACAAAAGGCCACAAGCTTCCTTTCCCCACTTCTAGTTCTCACAACCATAAACTACTAGAATATATTCATATGGATGTATGGGGTCCTTCCCCAATTACATCAAATCAAGGTTATAAATACTACATTGCGTTTATAGACGATTCTACCAATTTTACTTGGGTTTTTCCGCTTATGCTTAAATCAGATGTATTCTCTATATTTTATGTATTTCATATTGCTGTTGAAAAACAATTTTCTCTAACCATTAGATAGATCCGCAGCAATGGTGGCACTGAGTTTCTGAATTCAAAATTCAAGCAATACCTTTAAACTCACGGAATTAACCACCACATCAGCTGCCCATACACCCCGGAGCAGAACGGACTCGTTGAGCGAAAACACAGACATATACTCGAAACAACCCGCACAATGCTACACACAGCGAACCTACCTCTTGATCTATGGCTCGACACTCTGCTCACACCGTTTATCTTATTAACCTCATGCCTTCCTCGAACACTTTCAACAAATCCCCGTATCAACTCCTACACAACCGACCACCGAACTACTCTCATCTTCGTGTGTTCGGATGCGCTTGCTACCCCCTTCTTCCCCAAACGCCAGACACAAATTATCACTCAAATCACCTCAATCCACCTTCCTTGGATACACCTCCTCATATAAAGGATACAAGTGTCTAAATCCCATCTCTGGTAGAATATTCATCTCTCGGCATGTCACCTTTGATGAAGATCTCTTTCCCTTTGCCAACATCTCCACTACTTCATCTCAGCCAACTCCAAATTCTGTACCGAATCCTCATCTTCTTCTCCCAACCACTGCCATTCTCGTTAACTCCACAAACAACAATTCAGCGTCTTGTACCGAAACACATTCTCAACCTACACCTACCTCTCAGACTAATTATCATCACCCGGTCCAAGATCAACAATCCAACGACTTCCCTACCCACACGGACAATTCAAGCATCCAGCCTACCAATCCTACCGTAATACCTCCAACTCACTCCATGATCACCAGCTCTAAAACGGGCTCCCTTAAACCAAAACATATCTTCAATCTTGTCCATAACACCAACAGCCAGACTTCAGACCCTACCTCATATACCGAGGCCACCAAGCACAGTCACTGGCGATCGGCAATGGCAAGAGAATTTCTTGCACTACAACAACAAGGCACCTGTAAGCTTGTTCCATCTCCAGCCAACACCATGATTCCAGGAAGCCGTTGGACATACAAAACAAAGAAAAACTTAGACGGATCCATCTCCACTTACAAGGCCAGACTGGTCGCCAAGGACATCGCCAAGAATATGGCCTTCACTACAAAGAAACCTTCAGTTCGGTAGCCAAATTTCCCACCATTCGCATACTATTAACTCTTGCATTCACACACTCTTGGCCTATTCATCAATTGGACGTTGCCAACGCGTTCTTACATGGATCGCTTAACGACATCGTTTACATGAGACAACCCCGTGGCTTCGAGGACACTCAATTTCCAAACCACGTATATCTACTCCAAAAATCTCTATACGGATTAAAACAGGCTCCTCGTGAATGGTTCAACCCTTTCTCCACGTATCTCCTATCTCTCGGGTTTCGTCCAAGCTCCTCGGACCCTTCTCTATTCACCATTTAGCAACACAACACGACAACTTACCTCCTAATCTACATGGATGACATTCTCATTACCAGGTCAGATCCAAAATCCGTTCTCCAATTAATCAACTCTCTGCAACAGCAAATTCACATAAAACATCTCGGTTCTCCTCAGACATTCCTAGGCATACAAATCACCACTCACAAGCAGCACATTCTCCTCTCCCAAACCAATTACATCAATAACCTGCTCCAGCAAACCCGTCTTCACAACTGCAATCAAATTTCGAACCCGTCACCCACCAAGATTCCACATACAACAATCACAGACTTTTTGTCTTCTAATCCGACTACATATCGGCAAATTATAGGTTCTCTGCAATACACTACCATCACAAGACCCGATATTGCTTTCGCGGTGAACACTCTCTGCCAACATATGCACTCTCCCCTTCCGCAACACTTTCTCCTTCTCAAACGTCTTCTCTGATACCTCAAAGGAACGAAAGAGTATGGTCTTCCATTCTAAATCTGATTTCAAACTAACAACATTTGGGATGCCGATTGGGCATCCGACTCTCTCACTCGTAGGTCTACATCGGATACTGCACATATCTAGGAGACAAGCTCATCTCATGGACTGTCAAGAAATAATAAACGGTAGCTCGCTCATCTACCGAGGCTGAATACCAATCCTTAGCATCAGCAGCAGCAAACGTCATTTGGCTATGGAGACTACTCTCCGACTTTCACATTCCAAACAAAGAGCCAACAGTTCTACACTGCGACAACACATCTGCCATAGCACTAGCCCACGACCCGGTCTTCCACGCCAGAACAAAGCACATTGAAGTGAATTGTCACTTCATACGTGATCATATTCAACATGGAGAGATTTCTGTCATGCCTATCAGCACTACGGATCAAACTGCTAACATTTTCACTAAACCTCTACCCACACCAAGGTTTCATATACTTCGTTACAAACTGACGGTTCAAGAACCCTCATCAATTTGCAGGGGAGTAATAACACATCAGCATAATGACACAAGAAAGGACAACACAAGACCTGTACGGACAACAAGAAGGACGTTACATTACAACACAATTCTCCTATCAATACCTTACAGTGTAACTCTATTTTATTATAAATATAGGCTCAGTCTCACATCTGTACACAAGGATTTATTCATAAGATAATGAATATACATTTCTAGCTTTTCTGTATCTGTCTTCTTCATTCTTTAGGATGTATCTGAAGAAATCTTTATACACCTTGCAGATGATTTGATTGATTCCGAGGTTTTGTGAGGGTTAATTGAAGAAGTTGGATCAAGGTGGAGATTATTAATGTTTATTGTGATCCAACTTAATTCTTTTTTGTATCTTTTGTTTAGTTTTATATAGGTGCACTTTCTTTAGGCATTTCTTGTATTGCCTTTTGCTTAGTGCATTCCTTTGTGTCTATATATAGACATTATGGTTGTAATATCTCTCTAAGCTAAGCAATAAATATTAGTTTTGATCTCTCTCTCCCCTTTCCCTCTGCCTTAAGAAACATGGACACTACATTATAATTTAATGTGATTTGCAAATTAAGATATATATAAGTAAACATAAAAAATTATTTTCCTTTGAATTCTAAATCTGACACCCTCACTTGCTTGTGGAAATAAAGAAGCCAATAAACTATACTCGAATTGAACGTATATGCCTCACTCTCTCTACCTTCGAATCAAGAAGTCGCCTACTCAATTGTCCATGCCTCGCCGTAGAATTGACTAAGCGTCGAAAAATGAACAAATGGGAAAGACGAGGGAACAGGGATATACCGAGCTTCAATCGAACAGTAGATCAATTGAACCCTCCTCTGCTATTGACAGAGCAAACACAAGAGTTGGAACAATTAGATGTCTGGTGCTGGTGCCTGTGAAAATGAACAAGACAAACAAGTCAGATACTTGCCCATGGAAATGAAGCGAAGGACGAGAAAACAACTTCAATTGGAACATGTCGGGCTTCAAATCAATACATCGCCTGCTCGGTTGGCATCGCCTCGTCACAACATTGACAAAGTGTAAAAAATGAACGAATGGAGAAGACAAAGAAGACAAAGGAATAGGGATATAATGGGCTTCAATTGAACAGTAGCTCACTTAATCGACTCACCTCTCTCGCCTATTCGTGTAAAGGAAGAAGACGAGGGAGAGAGGATCGTGAAAATGAAAACCCTAAAGCATACGGGTGCCACTAAGACGTGAATACTGGGATATACACATTTATTTGATTAAAAGAATATTAAATTATAAACTTTTATAATTAAAATAAATTTAATTATCAAATATTAGGATACACGTGTCTAACACTCGTGTCCATTTTAATTTAAATATTAATTTAATCTGACACAGATCTCTCGTGTCCAACCCATGTCTAATAGTGTCGGACGCATCATAGCCTCTACCTCGCACATTCAATAAGAGCTTTACTCCTCAAGAAATCCTAGCAATAAGGTTTAGATCATTTATTACTTTTCAAATACACTCAAAAAATTCTAGGATTCTTTAAACTACATATTTGATATATCATTAAAAAAATCATTTTTATAAGCATGAATCTCAAGACAAATTTGAATGAGAAACTTTTGATTTTAAATCCAGAGCCATCTAAATTCTAATTTCAGCAAACTTATAGTCAAATTGAACATTCCAAAGAGACGAAAACCAACGACACCAAATTCTATCCATTTCAATTCCAAATGAATCCAAATCGAGAGCCCAAAGCACATTTAAAATGACCAAATCATAAATTGGATGACCGAATGATATTCAAATGTGACATGCTTATAGTCAAATCGAGCGGCTCGACGAGACAAATCCAATGAGCCTAAGATCATTGAATTCTGACATCATTAAGACACTCAAATGATCAATAAACAATATATGATCAAGAGAATTGATATCATGTGTCCATTAAAAAACACTCACAATATGTCTTTAATATTCTCCCTATTTACTAGTCATATCACTCCTAGAAAATTATGTATAACTCTCTCATTATTTATTGAAAAGAGAGCACGTAAGAGAAAAAAGAGAAGAGATGAATAGAAATTTAAGAGCTCTCTTGCCACCAAACTTCTCCTCCTTAACCACCGCCTGGCCACTGACCTTCGTCGGACTTTCGCTCTGCCATCGACCGTTGCTGGAATTTTTCCCTATAACCATTAGACATCTGCTCTACCAATGTCAAACTTCTACATGACAGTCATCATTCACATGAAGTTCAACCAACTTCTTAGAGTATTGTAATATGAACATCCTTAAGTTTATGGATGATCTTTATAATCTATTGAAATACTAGTTGAATTATTTCAATTGGGCATCCCGCCCTCCCCCAAGTTTTTTTTCCTTTTTTAGAATTTTCCACGTAAAATCATGATATTTTCTCTGATTGTATGTTGGATATCCGTACAATACTATGACAAAAAATTCTCTTATTTTACTGCCACAAATATTCTAGTGCAACAATATTAAACACAAAATGCTCTATCTAAGACTCTTACATTTATTAACCCATATAATTCATAACACATGCTAAAAATAGTTTTACAACAAAGCGGACAATGATACTGAAGAAGGAAAACAATTAATAAAATAAAAAAAATGCGGCTTTAATAAAGAGGGTGGCGATACCTGGAGCAATATAACCATAAGAACTGGCGATTGCAGACATGCATCAGAGCCACCTAAATCCTGAAGGAACTTGGCAAGTCCAAAGTCGGCGACATGGGCTTCATAGTTGAAATCAAGTAGGATGTTGTTAGACTTCACATCACGGTGGACAATCAAGGGCGAGCAATCGTGATGGAGATAGCAAAGTCCCTTAGCCGCCTCCATGGCAATCTTATAGCGGAGGTCCCAATGCAAGTGACAACCCTTCTTCCCATGGAGAACCTCTCCTAGGCTCCCATTGGGCATGTATTCATAGACAAGCAAATTGGTTTCGCGGTTGGAGCAGAAACCAAATAACCTTACAATGTGCCAGTGTCGGATCCCCAAGGGTTTGGATTTCAGCTGAGAAACCCATGGTCATTGGATGAACCCGGCTCATCGCCAGCAGACGTTTCACTACCACCTGCTCACCGTTGGGCATGCTGCCCTTGTACACAATGCCAGCTCCGCCTTTACCAATGATGTTCTCCTCCTTAAGACAATCCAGCACATCGTCGCAGGTGAAATCTAGGTGTTGGAAGGCAGTGAGCTTCCACACCCCTGGCCTTGCTGATCTGCTTCAATGACCTCGCTTTGATTATGGTGACGATGGCAAAGACAATAGAACATACGAGAAGAACGATAACGAGAAGTAGCTTGAAGGAGAAGGAGGAGATATAAGAATGACCGGAGCCGTTATTATGGCCTTTACCGGAGCTGCACGGGCGAAGATATTGCCCGCAGAGACCAAAGTTTCCCGCGAAGGATGTTGCATTGAAGTAGTTGAACTGACGGTGACCGGAATTTGGCCTGATAGATTATTGTAGGAGAAATCAACGGCTGTGAGGCTCTGCATTGATGAGAAAGACAAAGGGATGCAACCCTCCAGGTTGTTACTAGAGACGTTGAGGTAGTTCAAGATTCATATCTGGTGATCTCCTCTGGGATCTCACCAGAGAGATTGTTCCGACTTAGGTCGATATAGGTGAGGAGCCTACACTTGCTGAGCTCCGGGGCAATGGGACCGGAGAAGCTGTTTTTGTTGAAATCCATCTTGGATAGTTGCTCCAGCCGGCCGATTTCCGGTGGAATGCTTCCTGAAATAGGTTGTGGTTTATTAGAAGCTTCTGGACAGCATAGAAATTGCTGATTGAAGCGGAAGACGATCCGAAAGGGAGATTGTTCGAT